>JAJOZX010005656.1:47500-207500 GCA_023014485.1 Bathynomus jamesi
ACTCTTTCGATTTTGTCTATATCTTTGCGCATATACGGATTCCAAAATTGGACCGCGTACTCCAAATGGGGTCTAACTAATGATTTATAAAGTGGAACTATAATATCGCGCGATTTGTACTCAAAATTTCGAGCTATAAAACCTAACACTTTGTTCGCCTTATTGACCGCTGCTGTACTTTGTTTCGCTACTTTTAAATCACCAGTGACTATAACTCCTAAATCTTTTTCCTGCTCTACGCTTGTTAAATCTTTCCCTGACATACTATACGCAAATTTACCGTTACGCGAACCTATATGCAAAATTTTGCACTTATCAACGTTAAATCTCATTTGCCATGTGACTGACCAATCAACGATTTTATTCAGATCTTCCTGAATTTTACCTCTATCTTCGTCATTAATCGCCCTACCACCCAGCTTCGTGTCATCCGCAAACTTTGAAACTGTACTGACTAGGCCGACATCTAAATCGTTAATATATATAAGAAAAAGCAAGGGGCCCAATACAGAACCCTGAGGAACGCCACTCGCTACATTAGCCCAGCACGACTCCGCTCCATCAACGACCACCCTCTGTTTCCTGCCTCGCAACCACTCTTCTAGCCAATTTATTACTACACCCCTGATTCCATGAGCCTTAGTTTTTTCAATGAGTCTTTTGTGCGGCACGGTGTCAAACGCTTTTTGAAAATCTAAATACACTACATCAACCGCCCGATGTCTATCGTAATCGTCAACCACGCTTTGGAAAAATTCTAAAAGATTAGTTAAGCAAGATTTGTTTCGCCTAAATCCGTGCTGCGTATTTCTAACAAGTTTATGGTATTCTAAGTGTTCGACTATACGATCCCTAATTATTGATTCCAAAAACTTACCTACAACAGACGTTAAACTGATTGGCCTATAATTTTCCGCCGCACCTTTATCGCCTTTCTTAAAGATAGGTGTTACGTTTGCTAACTTGAAATTATCTGGTACGCACCCCTCAGAAATAGACGCATTAAAAATCTTTGTTAGCGGCACAACAATGCTATCTTTTAATTCTTTTAGTTGTATGGGATATATGGAATCAGGACCCGGTGATTTACGCGGTTTCATTTTATCAATATAGCGCATTACTTCCCCTTCACTAACGACAATATTATCCAAAATATTACCATTATCAAAAGGTATTATGTCTATGACCGTAGGGATATTCGTTACATCTTCTATAGTAAAAACTGACGTAAAAAAATCGTTTAGCACGGTAGCCATTTCCTTGTTTTCAGAGACTAGATCTCCATTTGCATTTTTGAATGGACCTAAGACACTTTTTACTGGATTTCTATTATTGACGTATTGAAAGAATCGCTTGGGGTTTTCTTTACCGTCACGAGCTATGGAGATTTCAAATTCGCGTTTTGACTTTTTTATTACACTTTTAGCTTCACGCCTTAGAGATATGTAGTTGTTTCGTAACAACAGATTATCTTTATCGCACTTATATAGCCTATAAGCCCTATCTCTACTCTTTATAATGTCTCCTACTCTACAAGTAAACCACAAGGGCTTGTTGTTTACTTTCGCACGCTTAATTTTGTACGGTACACATTCCTCATTTATAGTCCTAAATACCGTTACGAACGATTCCCACATTAGTTTTGCGTTGGAGTTCCCCATTACGTTTTCCCAATTGACGTGTGAAAATTTATTTCGAAATTTACTAAAGTCTGCGTGCTGGAAGTTAGGAATTTTAGTCGAGTTAGTTGGTTTCGAGTGACTTACTGAGAGGACAAACTCTACCATATTGTGATCGCTATTGCTCAACGGTTCTATTACTTGAAGATCAGTAATTAGCCTATCATCCGTAGTTATTACTAAATCTAAAATACTGTCCAACCTCGTAGGTTCCCCAACCTTTTGAATAAGAAAGCTATCCTCGAGAAAATTAACTAAACGATTACCTTCCGCGTCTCCCTGCATTGTATCGTAATTCACGTTGGCGCAATTAAAGTCACCCATAACTAAAGCCTGTTCACTACCGATTATTCTCTTTAGTTCACGATATAACGCTTCGTCCGTATCAGCTGTTTGATTTGGGGGCCTATATATAACCGCAACAAGAAGTTTGAAATCGTTCAATTTAAGTTCTGCTATAGTCGAATCTATCGGTTCTGGAATTGAGTGCTTTACTTCTATAACGTTCGCAATATTATCTTTGATATACAACATAACACCGCCTCCTCGCCTACCTATTCTGTTTTTAACAAAAAGTCTATAACCTTTAATTTGATACTCCCCTACAAAGTCACGTGTTTCAGTGCTAAGCCACGATTCATTTATCGCAATTAAATCATAGTCTTTACAAGCAATTAATATATATATATATATATATATATATATATATATATATATATATATATATATATATATATATATATGAAAAATTATTTCACGAAAGTGACACGTGAAAAGTATTTATGATGAATAAACCACGAAGGAAAAAAGAAACACAAAGGGGTGCTCAAGCGCTTTCGTCTAATGACATCCTCAGGAACACTGGAGTGAAAGGACAGATCAAGGCAATATATATTGCCTTGATCTGTCCTTTCACTCCAGTGTTCCTGAGGATGTCATTAGACGAAAGCGCTTGAGCACCCCTTTGTGTTTCTTTTTTCCTTCGTGGTTTTATTCATCATATATATATATATATAAGAAGCCTTTTAGTCACTGTTTAGTTGTGTCATTTACTGTAAACTCGCAAGCACTCCGTTACCAACTTGCTTTTATTAAAGAATCAGTGTTTACTAATTACCATAAGCAAGCGAGCCCTTTGCTATTTAATAGGCAAACAGGTTACTAACTTACTATTGGGAGTTGGCTCATGCAAAGCTCTTGTCGGTAACAAACTGGATAGCTAATATTCATTGGCTAATTCATTTTTAATTTCCAGTCATGCAGTGCTGCCTACTCCTGATTAAGTTGTTTCAAGTTAATGAATTCTCCAAGTTCGTTTAAAATTTAATGGAACATAAATATTTGTAGTCGCCCGGGAAAAAAAGATTCCGCCCCTAATAATTATAATAAAGGTGTATGCGGAGGTGGGTCGAAATACTATGAATCTTAAAGTAGCAAAATCAAACGTACAAATTTCAACGATCAATGACGAAAAGGTTCCATAATTGAAGTAAAATTTCAAAATCATCGTATTTTTATTTAGCAAATTCAAGATGTTCTGTATATCTAACACAGGGTAGTTAGTACATGCTATCCATATATAGATCCTGTAAGTAATCAGTAATCACTAATGCTTTTCACAATTTAAGACCTACTTATGCACTTTCACATTATATATAATATATATATATATATATTATATATATATATATAATATATTATATATATATATATATATATATATATATATTAAAGAAAAGAAGCAATAAGTGACCTGTGTTACGTAATTTAGTTAAAATGTGATCTTGTGTGAAGCTTGCAAAGACTGTTTACTCTAAGTCACAATACTCGTATATAGGATAATTGAACACAAAGCTGCAACCTTTAATTAATTATCATTTTTTACTAAAAAAAAAAAAATTATTTCCCACATACTGTACTTTTAATGTACACATTAACATTTACACTGTTTCGTGTACGCAACAATTTTTCACCCTCCTTATTATACATCCACTTTACCGATAAACGTTGTGTGTTAATCTAACTTAACGTAAGAGGGAAGAAGTGGTGGGCGTTTTTTCTTCCTTTTGGAAGGGGAAGAGGATTTGGGCAACTATTCATTACAACGAGTATCCATTCGAGCTCGAAGTTAAAATGTAATAAATAAATAAGTAAAGGTTACTAAACAATATATTTTATTTATATATATATATATATATATATATATATATATATTATATATATATATATATATATATATATATATACATATATATGTGTGTGTGTGTGTGTGTGTGTGTGTGTGTGTGTGTGTGTGTGTGTGTTACAGGAAATCTGTGTAGCTAGGGATTTCATGAAATCCCTAAAATGTTCAGAAACTTCATGTGAGGTAAGGTAAAGTCGTGATATTTTCGTTAGTTTTAACGAAAATATCACGACTTAACCTAACCAATCGTCAAGGGCGGACGGTTGACCTAATCTGCCACTCAGTTAACCGGGCATTCAATAATTTTTCCGTGTGTATATATATATATATATTATATATACACACACACTCAGGGGTGTAGCCAGAATTTGTTTTCGGGAGGGGCTTATATATACACGCACACGAGGTCTGTTCAAAAAGTATCCAGACAGGGTTTTCATTTTTTAGAATAAGGTCACGCTTGGAGTTGTGACTGTGCTAAACATGTCTCTGATTCGAGACAAGTTGACTGATTGGGTTGCACTTCATTGTGTAGCGTCAGTCCACTGTGGTGAGCCGATAAAGTTAAACGTGTTTTGTTTCGCGGCGATTTCTTACGATGTGGGAGAGAACCGAGGAACTTGTTTGTATTAAATTTTGTTTTAAAATTGTGAAAACGGCCAGTGAAACTTTTGATATACTCAAAATAACATACGGTGAACAAGGTTTTGATTGGTTCCGCCGGTTTAAAAATGGAAGAATTTCCATCAAAAGTGATCCGCGGTCTGGACGACCCTCAACATCAAAAAATTAAGGAATCGTGGCAGAAGTGCGCACTATGGTCCCGAACGATCGTCGACTGACTGTTCGCGAGATGGCAGAAGAGAACGGAATTTCGATAGGTTCATGCCACTCAATTTTAACCGAAGATTTGAACATGAAACGTGCCTCTGCAAAGTTCGTGCCGCGGCTGCTAACACAAGAGCAAGAGGAAAATCGCATGCTTGTGGCCTCTGATTTGTTCGAGTGTGCATGTAACGAAGTGACCTTTTTAAAAAACATTATAACAGGTGATGAGACGTGTGTGTACGGATATGATCTCGAAACCAAGCAGCAGTCGTCAGTGTGGAAGAGTCCTACGTCCCCACGACCACAAAAAGTGCGACAAGTGCGCAGCAAAACGAAGGTCATGTTACTTGTTTTTTTTTAACTGTGAAGGTGTTGTGCGCCATGAATATGCTCCACAGGGAAAAACAATCAACAAGGAATTTTACACTGAAGTTTTGAGACGTCTATGTGAAGCAGTTCCGAAGCAGTTTGAGCTTCGGAAACAAAAAAAAAAAGTCGCATGGAGCCAAATCTGGTGAATATGGAGGCTGCTCTACTTCGGGGGGTAGCGTTTTTGGCCAAAAATTGCTGAACAAGTTGCGACTTGCGACGAGTGAGATGGCACGTTACCGAGATGAAGCGTCCAGTCTCTTGACTCCTACTCTTGCAGCCGTTTCCTCCGAACTGCTTCACGTAGACGTCTCAAAACTTCATTGTAAAATTCCTCGTTGATTGTTTGCCTCTTTGGAGCATATTCATGGTGTACAACACCTTCACAAAAAAAAGTAACATGAAGAAATCGCCGCAAAACAAAACACATTTAACTTTATCGGCTCACCACAGTGGACTGACGCTACACAATGAAGTGCAACTCTATCAGTCAACTTGTCTCGACAGGAAGAGAGAGACATATTTAGCGCAGTCACAACTCCAAGCGTGCCCTTGTTCTAAAAATAAACAGATCTCGTGTGTGTATGTGTATATATATATATATATATATATTTGGAGAGAGAGAGAGAGACTGCCTCATTTAAATTTACTTTTATTTTATATTATGTGTCTACTGTGTACAGGGACGTAGACAGGAGGGGGCTACTCGGGCTTCAGCCCCCCTCCCTCGAAATAAAATCATAGGTTTGATATTTCTATGCATTTTCTGAAATTATAGGTACGCCATGGCAAGTACCTTCAGCACATGTTTAATTATTGTAATACCTTTATGAATGTGTCTTTACTCATTTACACACTTTATATATATATATATATATATATATATATGTATACCCTGTAATTATATATAGAATCCTGTGAAATGTAATCGACAAGTGACACTTAAACCTTAATCAGTCTTTACAATACGGTCTTTATTAAGAGGATCGTATTCAACCGACGACATCGTATGTAAATGGAACATGATTGAATCGTAAGACGTAACACGCCTCGAATTCCTCCAAAATTAGTTTTGTACGTTCCATACGCGATTTTCACCTTTCTCCTCCAAATATGGTCGACTAGACATCATGCCACCAGCAGGATTTGTGGATCCTGTCATCGTAAGTCATAGGCGGCTACAAGTTGTTAGAATTGGAATGGAGAATACCATTGTGCAATGAATACTTGTGGATGTTTGTTCGGTCTCATAACTTTATTTGAGGACTGTATAAACTGTAACGTTTCGTGTTCAATAGAAGTGATATTTGTTCGAGTAAAAGGAAATTGCTTTCACCAAATTTCCTGCGAGATCTTGTTTTCGACATAAATCGATTCCGAATCGAAAGAACATCCTATATTTTGCTCTTCGCATAAAATGAGAGAATTACGTTCAATTATTCTTCCGTCCATTATGATTGAAATGGTATGAAAAGTGTCAAGAATCAAACCGATATGCTAAAAGATATGAATCTTCATTTCGTTTACCTTATATTGTTGCGCCATAGCATGAAATATGCAATCCTTCAAGACTTCTCCAGTTAAATAATGGTTACTAGCATTTGAGTTAATTTTTTTTAAAACTAAATTGGTTTGTATAGGATTTATTCCATTTTGACCTGTTTGGAACATCTCCATGTGTGCGTGGAGCCGATAAGCGTTTGAATTTATATCTGCATGAACATATTTTACTGTCAACAAAACAGTTTGTTTTGGCTATGTATACAGGGTGATTACAAAGTTCTTGCGCAACTTTAAACTTTAATAACGTTTGATGTACACATGATAGAGACAAAGTGTAAGCAGCATATGAAAGCGTATTTATTAAAGTTTTCAACGTACAACGTTGCAGAGTTCTAGGCTTCAACGTATATAAACATGTTTATTGGGCAGAACTTTCGATAAAGGCTTTTATCATGAAGATTTAATTACAACGAAGATAAAATATTAAGGTAAACTTTTAAATCTTTTAAATAACAAATATTGAAATTAAATTACTGATAAATAATGTACTCAACTCATTATGAAAATGGAGAATCTACTTATTTATTATTAATGGAAATTTTTAGTGTTGTTTCACCTTAGGATAACTCTTGGTCATCCTCCTTTCGGGATTTCGGTGAAACTTTTGCTAATGCGCGAGACATATCGAAAGCTTTTGACAGAGTCTGACACAAATCTTTAATTTCCAAACTGCCCTCCTTCGGTTTCTATCCTTCTACCTGTGCCTTCATCTCTAATTTCCTTTCTGGCTGATCTAAGCTGCAATTGTAGATGGCCACTGTTCTTCTCCTAAGGCTATTAACAGTGGTGTTCCTCAGGATTCTGTCCTGTCACCCACTCGTTTCCTTTTATTTATTAATGATCTTTTAATTCGCACTTCCTCTCCTATTCACTCCTATGCCGATGATTCCACTCTTCACTTCTCCACCCGCTTCCCAAAGCGTCTCTCACAGCAGTGGCTTTATGATTCGCGTAGGAAGGCTATGGGACATCTGACCTCTGATCTTTCTGCTATATCTGATTGGCTTTCATGCCTCAAAAACTTAGTTCCTCCATCTGTCTACTCGTCACAATCTTCCACGCGACTATCCCCTGACCTTCAACAACACACAACTCAATCCTTCCTTTTCTCTTAACATTCTTGGCGTTTCCTTTTCTCGTGATCTTTCCTGGAAAGGTCACATATACTCTCTTTTTAAAATAGCTTCTAAGAGGTTAGGTGTGCTGTACCGCCTCCGCGGTTTCTTCACCCCCACTCAGTTGCTGTATCTGTACAGGGGTCTTGTTCGCCTCTGTATAGAGTATGCTTCTCATGCGTGGGGTGGTTCAACCCACACAGCCGTACTTGAGCGGGTGGAATCAAAGGCTTTTCGTCAATTCCCCGCCTCTTACTGATTTGTCTTCAATCTCTCTCTCTCTCTCTATCTCTCTCTCTCTCTTCGCCACAATGTTGCCTCATTCTCTCTTTACTATGGCTATCATAACGGACACTGCTCTTTTGAACTCTCTAACTGCATGCCTCCTCCTTTAAGGAGAGCACGCAGCACCAGATTTTCAACACATTCTCATTCCTTTTCTGTCCAACTATCTAATGCAAGGGTTAATCGGTATTTTCAGTCTTTTAGCTGCTCAACCGGTCAACTCTGGAACAATCTTCCTCACTCCATCTTTCCTCCTGTCTATGACCTCCCATCTTTCAAACGCAGAGTGTCTAGGCATCTCGACAACCCACGACCTTGATTTTGGTTCTCTTCTTCTCCTATGGGAGGGGCACTTTTGCTGCATTTGCCCTTGCCCCTCCTTCCTGCATAAAAAAACTGTCGAAAGATGTATTGCCATTCAAATAAGGTTTTGACTGAACATGAAAATAGGCTCTAGAACAGGGGTCACCAAATAGTTTCAAATGGGGTCCACTTACCAGACTTTACTTCCGGGGCTCGGTTTAGAGACTTCAAAAAATCTCAATTTGTCAGTGCGAAGAATGACATGGTCTCTCTTATGCCAGCTTCCGAAAGTCAACAATTAAATTTTGTACAGTTGATCCGAAGGACATATCGTAAGAGCTCGTCCGTCAGTCTTGATGAATGCTAAACTTTTTATGACAATTGTTTTTTTGAAAATGCTGTTCACCAATGCAAGTTCAGCCAAACATTGAGTTACATACGTACTGTAACACTTCTCAGTACTGGATATTTTTCAGATGATACATATAACTAAAATAATTCTTGTAAACTTACTGATAGATCATTCCATATGGACTTTGGCTTCAGAACAATGTCTACTTGAAGTGCAATGGTCTCTATCTGAACAGATCACTTATTTTCTCGAAAAATCTGCCATATCCGATCACACCATTTTCCCTTGGGTTGAAATATATGAAGATCAACTAGCAGTTGCACGTAGCATTCAATTTAACAGAATTCTCGATGTTTGAGCAATGATTTGGATCATAAAAAATTGAAAAGCTTGATCACAGCTTGCACCAGAATCTGCAATTCTAGTATAAGTTTGCAACACAAAACTGATTGTGGATAATGCAGTAGTAACTAATGAAATTCGGAGTGTCTTTCTATAAGGGGAACCAGCCCTTTTTCCTTTCCCACCATAGCTACAGTTCCATCAGTAGTTATTGATATTATTTTCAATACATCAGTTTTTGCTGATTTAAGAAATGTTGTTAGTGATTTATATAAATTCCCCCTCACAGTTCTGTCTAGTGATGTTAGGACTCGAGACCAGTCTCAAGACCTTTTTTACTGGTCTCGGTATCGAGTGCTTAGGTCTCGGTCTCGGCCATGATGGTGTCAACTACATCACTGTGATGTTCCTGAAGTGTAACCAACACTTATCTTGTTTTAAGTAGGCAGTTAACTGCTGAAAAATGTCACAAACTATGAATTTGTGAATAAATTGAGTAAATTTTGCAATTGTCACTTGATAACCTCTTTAGAATCTTTATTCCTGAATGTGAAATACAGAGCTAAGGAAATTGGCATTACACAATATTGAATATGTGCAAAAATTGCATGTGGTTTTGGTCTCGGCCTCAGGTCCTTAGGTCTCCGTCTCGTCCAAGGTGGTCTCGACTACATCACTGGTTCTGTCATTCAGTAGTAATATAGTTTTGGAATTTTCGGTAGATGTTTTATCATAAAAACGAATAAACACAAAGACCTGTGCAATGTCTGTGATGTCACATGATTTGTCCATAGCAAGGCAGTAGTAATCATTGTTTTGAATAAGATTAATTGTTTTCAGAATTAACCTGCGCAAATGTCTCGGTCTTCGTGACAAAGCTCGATGACGATGGTTTCTAATTTTCATTTAATGCCCAACATATTCGTTGTGATGTTTCAGTGAAAGTACTTTTCTCGCGCTGTCAGGGAACGTTTCGTTGTCTGCGTACATTAAAAAAAAAAAGATAATAATAAATTTGTCACGTTTGAATTTCGTAATTCATGTCGAGAGGATATTTTTCATGAAAATGTTTGTGTTCTGTTTCATAATGGCGCGTATTGTTCCCACTTTTCACAAGTGTAACAGTTTCCTGACAAATTAAACGCACATGTATTGCAGTCGTATAATTAGGAAATGTAAAACAGTATATTTCACTCCACTCATGCGGAAACTTTAAATTTTCCGAATAGACTTTTCTCCCTTTATAATCCATCCTTAAAAACTGACAAAAAATATTAAGTAACAGCTGAACAATTTTTAAACACAACTTCACAATGAACACTAAAACTGAAAGAACGCGTGGTTTGCGTAATTAACACAATAATATGCTTCCAGCTATAATGAAGGAACTTCTCAGGCCTCTGGTCTTAAACGTTCTGAGGATGTCATTAGACGAAAGCGCTTGAGCACCTTTTTGTGTTTCCTTTCCTTCGCGGTTTTATTCATCATAAATATTTTTCACGTGTTACTTTCGTGAAATAATTTTCATATATATATATATATATATATATTATGAAAAATCTACAATAACCGTAGATTTTTAATACAGAGACTGAAGTAAAACATGAGGCCGAGAGGAGGTTTCGCTCCCGGGTCGCGGAGCAACAACCTGATGACAGGAGTACGTTTCACGTCAGTCTCCATATTAAAATTAGTGTACGGTTATTGTAACTTTATAGAAAATACAATTTAATGTTGGGCTACCTAGTGCATTTGTGGATGAGAGCACGAGATAAAAGGCATTTCGCTCAAAAGTTACACTTGAAAGAAACTTTTTTTGGTTTCCTGTATGGTGTGGTTGTAAAATGCCTTACTCGGATGTTACTGTGCGACGCGGAGACGAACCACCTTTGTGCTGCAAGTTTTACTTCAGTCTCCGTATTATTATTATTATTATTATTATTATTATTACTATATATATATATATACACTATATGATCAAAAGTATTCGGACACTGCATGGTTTTGGGAAAAATGGTTTTATTATGGCATTTAGTAACCAGTAGGTCCACCCTTTGCTTTTATTACAGCGTCAACACGTCGTGGCATACTTTCCACCAGTTTTCGGAAGTCTGTGCAGGAATGGCTCGCCATTCCTCTTGCAGAGCTGATGCAAGTGAAGCCGGGCGTGGTGTGCGGTTTCGTATCCGTCGCTCCAGTTCGTCCCACATGTGCTCGATTGGGTTGAGATCGGGGCTCTGAGCAGGCCAGTCTAACAAATCCACCTTATTTTCACGAAACCAGTCCTGCACACGCCTTGCAGTATGGCAGGGAGCTCGATCCTGTTGAAACAAACAATGGCCATCTCCGTAGTATTGCCACAGTGTAGGGAGGGCCGAATTGTCCAGAACGTCGAGATAAACGTCAGCGTTCATGGTAGTGGGTATAACAACCAACGGGCCGAGCCCTAGCCAGGAAAAACAACCCCATACCATGATGGACCCTCCACCGAACTTCACCATTGGACGTACACAGTCAGGAAGAAGCCGTTCTCCGGGCTGTCGCCATACCCAAACACGCCCATCAGACTGGAAGAGTGAATACCGCGACTCGTCGCTCCAAAAAACAGTTTTCCAGTCCTCCACGGTCCAGGAACGACGGGAGACACACCAGGCCAAACGACGCGTGGCATTAACTTTTGTAATCAGTGGCTTGTGTACAGCTGATATACCATAATAACCGAGTCTGTGCATCTCTCTGCAGATAGTTACAGTACTAACGGAGGTACCGGATGCTCTTCCTACCTCCTCAGCGATGGAAGCGGCAGAGGACGTGCGGCACTTCTTGACATGTCGTACCAGACTTCTTCTATCACGTTCCGTCAGTTTGCGTGGTCGTCCGGAACGTTTTTTCGCGTTAGTTGCACCGTCGTGCTTCCATCTCATAACAACATCCGCTACAGTCGACTTTGGTATATCCTGTTTGGCTGCAATGTTTCGTATAGAAACGTTACTTAAATAACATCCGATGACGAGTCCACGTTGGAACTCGGAGAGTTCACGTCCGCGCGGCATGGCTTCACAACAGTTACTGATAACTTAACAGAACACCTCAGCATTATAGTTTCGCCACGCTTTTTCCCAGCATACCTTTCGGCGAAGGTGATATTTGCAGAAATGCGGATTTTCCTGGGTGTCCGAATACTTTTGATCATATAGTGTATATATATATATACAGTATATATTCCACTTTAGAAAATATGGTATATCTTGATGAACTTAATGTTGATGAAATCGCTCGAAAGGAGTGTACTGTAACAAAATTTCTTGGAGCAATGCAGATAGAATTTGCAATGGAGTGATCACGAAAATTATATCCTAAAAAAGGATTTCAAGGAGCGTTGCTATAATGTTTAAACTTAGAAATGTAGTCCTTAAACAGGTTTTATTTACTCTGTATCATACTCTTGTTCTTTATTATACGTGTATAACGTACTGCACCCATGTTTGGGAACTCCGCTAACAACGCTTTAAAAAGTATCTTTGTTATCCAAAAACGAGCAATAAGGTTATTATCTGATGCTGATTTCCATGATCATTCTAGTGCCTTATTTAAAGGAGCCAAAACTACTAAAGCTCAAAGCTGTAATCAAACTGGCACATTTTATTTTTATTTACAAGTGTAAGAACAAAATCGTTAACTTGCAATAGGTAAATCCACTCATATCAGACCAGAAATAGATCAAAGTATGTTATACCTCAATTTACATTTACTTCATCTCAAAAATTACTCATTTTCATTAGAGTGACACTATGGAATGATTTAAATGCTGATATAAAAAATATTGTGAATGTAAATTCGTTTAAAACAAAGTTGAAATCTCGATTAATAATGGAATACTTATAAAATTCTATGATTAAATGCGCCTTACTCTATTACTTATTCATTTCTCGTGTGTAATTTAGGATTAAAGGTACATTACTCGTGGCTGATCATCCCTTGTCTCCATGTCTAATATTGATTTCTTTGTATAGTATTGGTATCATACCTTCAATAATGACTATGTATTTGTTTTATGTCGATAATACTAATTTAAGATTAATACATACCCCTAATTAATAATTCTTATTCGTGAATAATCACTATTTTAACTTTAATTAAGAGCCCAGTAAAGCCAGAAGCTTAAGGGCCAAATAAAATAAAATAAATAGTCCAGTTTCACAATTATTTGTCATTTTAATTGTAGAAGTACTGCATTTATTTTATCAATAAAGGTTATTCAATTCAATTCAATTAAATAAAAATGGTTAAAAAGGTGTTATCTAAATATAAAGCCTGTACAAACTGATAAATCTGTCGAAATACACATTGGTCTCTTGTTTATGATTACCTAAAATCCTTTTATACCATACACACTAAAATACTACGAAAATCGGTACGAAAGTAATGCCTCTTATTTTTCAGTATATATATATATATATATATATATGAGATACACACAGACCGCGCATGGAACAAGGAACTCTTCTGGGATAATTAAATCCACTATAGTCCGAATAAGTAATGGTAAATGACAAATACCATAGTTTTTCTTTTTCATGATGCTAGCCCGACGTGGGCAACGGGTCACTCGCAAAGAGGTCCCATAAATATAGCTTCCCTCACCAGCTATCTGCAAAGCAGTCAGGATCCAGCTTTGGGACATGGATCTAGGGTTTAAAGCAACCTAGCCCAGCTACATTTAGAACCTCAATATAAGCAAAGTGACAATATAAGCGAATGACCCGTTGCCCACATCGGGCTAGCATCATGAAAAAGAAAAACTATGGTATTTGTCATTTACCATTACTTATTCGGACTATAGAGGATTTAATTATCGCAGAAGAGTTCCTTGTTCCATGCACGGTCTGTGTGTATCATAAAAAACCTCAGGGAACCATTCTGAGTTCATTCCCATATATATATATAAACTGTATATATATATATTATATAATATATATATATATATATATGCACCCAAGGATGATGGGGCTCGACCCTGCAGTCCTTGTCATCCTTGGTCTTTTTCCACTTCGACTGTCCCCTCCACCCTTTCTTTTTCCTCTGTCTTTCCTCTCACTTTTTCTTTGTTTTTCCGCTGAGATATGCCCTTTAAATAGAGGCGAATCGGTTCTTCCTGAACTAAAAAAAAAAAAAAAAAATATATATATATATATGAGGGGTCGCGCGTCTTAAGGTACCTAAGCGCCACCACAGGCGAAAACGTGTTTTTGATGGATATCACTATTTTCACCCTTCCTCTATCGCGTGGTTTGGGTTATAATGACCTTACGACACTAGAAGTATGGTTGAAAACCTTATGAAGCGAACTACTTTTTTCACCTCTATCGCCAGCCAAAAGTTCACCCAAAGTTCAGCATAAGAAAATAAAAATATTTAAAAAAATATATATAAAATATGAAGATCTATTCCAAAAACTCATCAACATCTTCACTAGCATACTTAGAACTCTAATTTAGCCAAAAATGAACGTTCTAGCTCAATTAATAACAAAGATACTATTGCCAGAATATTACTGAACTTTGAGGCGATTTCTAACGAATTTTAATTTTGGCGCTTCGGTACCTTAAGACGCGGTACCCCTCATATATATATATATATATATATATATACACACACACACACACACACTATATTTACTTTATATATTTGCCATCTACGAACGCGTATTTCGTAATTTTCATTGAAATTGGAATTATATTTAGTGAGAAATAAAAAAAGAAGCGTTCATATCATATCCCTCATTGTAGGAATCACATTAATATAACAATTGCAATGATATTTTTAGATGGATTAAAAACTAAATTTTAACTTAAAATTTAATGTCTCTTCAGAAATTGATTTAAAATGAATAAAGATCCTTTTTAAAATGCCTCATTAACTTTTGTTACTCTTTTTTTTTTAATTTTTATTTTTTTTATTTTTTTTTATTTTGTGATAAAACGAAAATGGAGGTGGGAAGTTTTGTCAATTAAAAATGGTTAATTATCTTTAATATTAATTGGATTTTTATAAAACTAATAAAGGAACTGATTAAATTTTATATTACTAAATTATCATAATAAATGACTACACTCTATTTTATAATATATGGCCTCAATTTATAGCAAATTTTTTTAAGAGTGATCATATATAGGGCCTATACTGTGTATATACACTGTGTGTGTGTGTGTATGTATATATATATATATATATATATATATATATATATATATATATATACACACACACACTTTGTGTTACTTTGTGTGGGTTCGAACGACGGTTCAGGATCGAACTGCGGTCGACCCCTCTGCATCATCCAGCCTCATTTGCGAGATTTGGTGAAGGAGGGAATTGCTGTCTGACCTCCTCCTGCCCTCGTAGCCAGCCACGCATGGCTGGTCAGGGACTTTGCACAGAAATCTTTTCCAGCTGGTTCTTGAAGTTATTCAGGTCGGTGTGCTTGAGATTCCTTACTTCTCTCGGTAGGGCATTGAAAAGCTTTGGGCCTCGTATTCTGAGGGTATTTTTCATCCTCGTTTTCATGGCCCCCTGTCCCACCGCAGCTGGGACTGTACAAAATCTGCCTCTTTTCTCATTCCAGTTTGTTTCTATTTCATTTCTAAGGTTAGGGACAAAGCCCTCAGGGATTTTCTATATGTATATTATTGTGTGCCGCTGAACAATACTCAATTATTAATTAGTAGGACTAGGCTCTTCCATAATTTGAACATGATGTTTGTTTTTCTGTTGCGGAAGTTCCTCCAGATGATTCCCATTATTTTTCTAGCCGTTGTAATTTTGATGATGTAGTGCTCTCTGAATTCTGTGTCCGACGACATTATTACTCCCAGATCCCTGACTTGTAGATTTGGTGTTATCTTTTTGTCTTGCAGAGTTTTGTATATTTTATTCTGCAGCTCCTTGTTATTACCACATCTTAGAAGTTGAAATTTTTCTTCGTTGAACTTCATATTGTTGTCTTCTGCCCACTGGAATAATGTTTTAATGTCGTTTTGTAATTTTCTTATGTCACCTTCGTTCAATATTTCCTTACATATCTTTGTGTCATCTGCGAAACATGATACAATATTGTCCTTAATATCTACATCAATATCTGCAATCATTATTATAAACAGCAGGAGAGCTAATACTGTCCCTTGTGGGACAGCGGCCACGACTTCCGAGACTTCGATTTAACTCCGTTTACCACCACTCTTTGTGTTCTTTGCGTCAAGAAATTAAATATCCATCTTCCTAGCTGATATATATATATATATATATATATATATATTATATATATATATATATATATATATATATAATATTAATCAATCACTGCTTAAGATATTTGTAATTATAGGTAGGTAGAAGCAAGATGAACATTTTAATACACACACACACACACACATATATATATATATATATATATATATATATATATATATATAATATTAATCAATCACTGCTAAAGATATTTGTAATTATAGGTAGGTAGAAGCAAGATGAACATTTTAATACACACACACACACACACACACACATATATATATATATATATATTTACAGCAATACCCGATTAACGCGGTTAATTCGTCCGCTGAAAGTACCGCGTTTTGTGAATCAGCGTTGATCGGGGAATGTAATCAGTGTGAAATAAAGTGTTTCGCTCTCAGATGTCATTGATAAAGAAAAATCTGAAAAAACACTGTCTTCTTGCGTGAGAATGAACTAGTTTCAGTTGTGAAACAACTACAAGCAATTTAGTTACGAATATATTCAATTTTTAGCTAAAAGTGCGCTCATTATTACATTCTTTTTAATTTGTCAAACCATCCGCGAGACCGCGACTATCAACAGTAAAAGTTTCTTCATACGTTAGCGCTTTCAAGTGAATTGTCATCTCGCTACGCAGAATTCTTTTTTATTACAATCTTCAAGCCAAACAGATAAAAGCTGTTCCCTATTTACCATTGTACACTGCATGTTTAATTTTTAAAATTAACCCCTTTAATTTTGGAAAAAATATGTTGATATTTTCTGCATTTTTTAAAATCGCGCTTATTTTTAAAATTAACTTTGTTCCATTCAACGTTAAAAAATGCATTTTTGTCAAAAATGTTTGCTGCAAAAACGTGCAGGAGCGAATCTGAAGTATCGCTGTTCGGGGAATGGTGTCAAGGTTTAATCAGCGTTGAACGAATCCGTGTTATGCACGGTATGTCTGTACAGCATTGTGCAAATTAATGTGACCATGGAACAAAAATATGATTTTTCATTGTTTTTACTGAAAAAAATTAAGGCTTTTTAAATGTAATTTTATATTAAGTTTAATTATTTATGATATACACTATATTATTGTATCATCTGAAACATTATTGCAGCATCTTTTTAGGCTCTGCAGCATCTTTTGAAGTCGAGTTTGTCATTCAGTTTGTGTCTAATTTAGTTTAGTCTTGTCAGTCATCAAAGTCACTACGTGTGATTTCTGTGCTGTGTGTGTTTCAGAGTTGAATTTGGACATTACACCAAGAAAAAGAAGTAAAATAATCACCTTGCATGAACATACATTGCTCACACAGAGAAATGGCCAATGCAATCAAAGTTAGTGTGGGAGTGGTCAATAAGATTATTAAGAAGAAACAAACCACGAGCTCAATATTCTCATTAAAGGAAGGCAAATGCAGAAGAAAACGGAAAACAACACCCAGAGATATGCAAAGTTAATAAGAATGAACAAACAGGATCCCAGAAAAAATAGTCACATGTTTAACCAGGAATTACCAGCACCAAATATCCAAGCATCATCATCGACTGTAAGACATCGATTGCTGGCGGTGGTCCGCAAAGCTGAGAAACCTGTGGAAAAACAATTGTTAACAACAATGCTAAAGACAAAACGCTATGTGTGGGCCAAGAAATATACTGGTTGGTCAAAAGATTGGTACAATGTATTATTTTCAGACGAAAATAATTTTCTTGTTCAAGGTCAACAAAATCGATTTGTACGTCATTCACCTGGTGAACTCACAACCAGTTCCAAAATAACCAAACTGTGAAACACCCAGAAAATAAAATGTTCTGGGGTTGCACGACGAACGAGCTCATTCGTGCCTGTGGAAGGCATGATGAATAGTAAGCAATATATTGAAGTTCTAGAACGCCATGGCAAACCAGAGCTGTAGAAACTGTCCCCAAAAGGGGTTTTCCAACAGGATCTGGCTCCATGCTATACATCAAAATTTGTTAAGGAGTTCTTAAATGTGAGCAATATCAGCTCTTTAAACTGGCCGGGAAATTCGCCAGATCTAATAAACCCAATCGAAAATCTATGGAACATATGTAAGACTCGACTTCAAAAACTGGACTGGTACAACTAAAGCAAAACTGATCGCATCTGTCATCCAAGTCTGGTTTCATGATGAAGGATTAAAGAAAATCTGTGAAAAACTGGTACGTTCTTTACCAAAGTGTATTCAAGACATTGATAAAGCTGAAGGTAGCTATATCAAATATTAAGGTTTGTTCCAGTCTTCAAAATATGATATATGCTGTTTAGTGAAAATTCTAATTTTTTTTTGTCCTGTTCACATTAATTTGCACAATACTATATATTAAGGAGTGTGTGTGTGTGTGTGAGTGTGTGTGTGTGCGTGCGTGCTTACAGTATTTCGTAATATGGATTACCTTGGTTACCTTGGTTTTGTCTCCGCCTCAATTCTTCATTCTGATGAAGGTCAAACTAGTCACTCCACTTTATACCTACAGTTTAACGTGGAATCCGAACCACGCCCCATCACGGGCGGTCAGAAATTACAGTCCTCGCTCGGACTCGATCTCACGACCTCCCGATCAGCAGCCCAGCGTCTTAACCGCTAGCCTACCCAGGGTACCCATTTATCTACCAGCCAATTTTTATTGTGTGGAAGGATGAACAGTTAGGTTGCTGCCGTCACCAGTTTTCGAACCCGGGGCCAGTGGATTCGTAGTCAGCGATGTTAACCACTATACCACCGAAAGTTTATGCGAATTCCCAAAACTGCTCAGTACATAGAACAACTATTTCTCGTTGTCTTATGTCGTTAATAGATGTAATCATTATCTGTAATGAAATTTTTTTTATTTATAAATTATGAATCCTTACAAGAAATGAGAACCGAACTAGAAGGTCTCTTTTTTCTCTTTATTTTACTCAAGCAATAAAGATCATTCTGGAATCTTCTTCTCTAATTACAATGATTAGCTTTGTTATTGTCTTTGTCAGAATCGTTTGCTTCACTTGTATCAAATAATGTACCGATTTTCAAGTAAATTATTTCCAAAATTAAAAGCTTATCAGAAATAACAACTACGAAGTGCATCTTTCTGTTTAGCGGAAGAATAATAACAAGAACGAGACGGATTATGAAAGGGGAAAGAAGGTGGACTTCTATAGCCCCTTCCACAAGCCAATCTGTTCCTTTCTATTCGTTAGAATAGAGGATTGTTAGGGGATTGTTCTTCCTGTGAAAGCGGTCTTTTGTATCGTCATTACGTTTACCGTAGAACAAAAGTGACATTGTTTACATTTCTTCTCTCTCTCTTCTTCTCTCTCTCTTTATATATATATATATATATATATATATATCTTATATATATATATATATATATATATATATATATAATATATATATACACAGGATGGCGCAAAAGTCGCGCATCATAGGAATTTTCAGTGTTGATTATAATATATTATTTTTTCCTTTTAGGTAGGGGATGGCTGCGAAATTAACAATAGACGAGAGGGTGAGCTTGGTTTTAATGTATAGATTACCAGGTATCAGCAAATCGATGAATCGGTACAGAATTCAGCAATATTCAGCAATATTCAGAATTCAGCAATATGAGCACGAACACAGGACGCCTGCTAACAGCAACGCGAGTCTTAAGGTACTGGCGGGATGTTTGTGTCGTGTCCCTCTCGGCGCGTGGAGCGGGTGGCCAATCAGAAAACAGAGCGGCGTGGCTGCCATGTTTTCATTGGCTCGCGCTCCCCCTGCTGTTCCCGCCACCCAGAGACTGAGCGTCCCACCCCCACCCCCATCACCTCCCACCAGTTGAACGGGATATTGGGGCCTTAAGACGCACATCACATCTGGGCGGCAGAGCCCAGCTGGCGATAGAGGTGAAAAAAGTAGTTCGCTTCATAAGGTTTTCAACCATACTTCTAGTGTCGTAAGGTCATTATAACCCACACCATTCGATAGAGGAAGGGCGAAAATAGTGATATCCATCAAAAACACGTTTTCGCTTGTGGTGGCGCTTAGATACCTTTTTTACATTACATTACAATATAATTTATATTGTAATGTAAAAAATGACGTGGTTTATACTTTACTTTTATGTATTTATTGGTATTAAGTATACCTTTATTTTAACCTGTTGTCATTTTAACCACATCATACATTTTTAACCCAAGGTTATATATATATATATATATATATATATATATATCACTGATTATATACGAGTATATTCTTGTTTCTCTGTCAATTCGTGTAGGGGGGTAATTATAAACCTTTTACAAAAATAATATGTTCGTCACAGATCTTATTAAACTAATTACACTACAACAATAAAAAAATTTAATATTTGTTTGGAGAAATGACACTTGAGACATTGATTCTTACTCCAAGAATTTGATATTTAGAATTAACACCAGACACTTAACATAAAATGCATAAGCCAGTCAAAATATGACTGTTAGCCAATTTTTTTGGCATGGAATTAATTACCATGAAAAAGAAACACTTAATCATAAGACAATTAATTAAAATGCATAAACACATTAAATTTGACTGTTAGACAATTTTAATCTACAATTGGTAATTATTTAACTGAATACAACTGTATTGTAATATGCCAGGTCATTTAAAACGAATAAACGCCTACATACTACAATTTTTTAATTTACTTAATTCTTTAGACAACAATTTGTTCTCTACCCGGCCTTTTAACCGTATCGTGTACATAACACAATTTCATAGCATTATTTGAATCCTATCTGGTTATTTGACCATTCCAATTATAATGTTTAATGCATACTTTAGTTACATTGTTACCTACTTCCTTTTGACTGGTAATTACTCTCTTGAGAATTTATACATTATAATTTTAAAGTGTTCACCGACTCTAACCAAAATATACGGAGTCTCCGTTTTCTTCCTTCAGAATTTGGTAGGGTAGACTCTTTTGGGAGTCTTTTTAACAAGCGCGAACTTTCGCTTCACTTTAGCTCGGTGAGTATTTTACTCAATTTCAGAAGAACGATTTCGTTCCTAAGTACCACACAATTTGAAATTTATCATTACGGCACAATATGTACATTTTCATATACTTGAGCAAACTTTCATTAAGAACTAGTTTTATGTTCCTAAAAGGGAGACAGAAATCTAATGTTCTTATTTAATTTCAACACAGGTTTGCGAGAGTGGACCTTTATTTACCACGTTCTGAAATGCACTGATCCTACGCGTTTTTCAGCCTATGCCCCTGTTGTCATGGCTGTCGGGCGTAAGATTCTTTATATACTCAAATAAGATTCTTTTTTTTTATTAATCTTATTTGTAAGAATTATTAATCTTTTAGGTGTAATTTTACATGTCATTAAACTTGTTAATAATATAACATTTTAATTTTTAACGGAGTCTTTCCACTTTATACGTAAATGAATGTTCACTTTTGAAACGCCGCCTTTCTTTGTTTTGAGCGAAACGCGGAACCCACGTGTGTGAATAGCTACATTTCGTTTGAAAACGTAATTTTTACATTAATTATTTTCCTAGTTTCGGGGTAACCTATATATGGTATCTTTATCCGAACTTATTCAGAATTAAATAGACAATTGAATTCATGTCTTTTTCCTTAAATTACATGAGTATTTAACATGCATATGTTTTTCATTCCATGTATTTAAGAATTCCCAAATTGTTTCGTTTACACCCGAATCTATGAAAATGCCATGGCATTTTGACGAACAAAAGATTTCTTTATTTGAGCTTCGCTTAGCTTTCCGTTTGGTATTTATACATACAATTCATTCTGTTTGCATGATCAATTTATTTGTGGGTTAATTTATGACTCGTAATTAATTAACCTTATTACCTTATTCCTACACATAACAATATATATATATTATATATATATAATATATATATATATATTAGACTGGTCCAAAAAATGTTTTTCTGAAATTATAATGTCTTACCCTTTAATATTGTTAACACTGTTAAGGAAAGGCCACCACAGAAATTTGAGCTAATTTGAAATATTATGAGGGTTGCCGCCACTCCACCCAAAATTATTGTCATAATTAGTAAAGAACTCAATTTACGCTTGAGGTCGCAGGTTGCCTACAAATGCAGTTTCATTACTTTCCCACGCTATACTGGAGACTCAGGCCTAATCAGTTCAGTAATACGGTCATACTGATCCATCGTGTAGGTGTTGGGGGTGAGGGTGTTATCACGCGGTAGACCTGACTCAGTTTGATCTTAGACTGCAAGCGAGGTTGTTGTACCATTGTGTCCTTCATTGTGTGGTTACCACTCTTTCATTCATCTAAGATTACTATTGAATAATTGTTTATTTTGTCGAGCTCATCAATGACAAGAAATAGAACAGAAACATGGCTACTTGGTCAGCCAATTGATTCGATTGGCGGAAAGAAACTTCCTTCCAATGGAGATGTACTACGTCGTATTTTCACGCTAACAAAGAATAAGAAGACCTTGAAGGAGGCATCCAAACTTATGTTTTGTGAGGTCCTAAAATTTTTGGAAATGGCCAGAATACCTACTATAGCCGAATACAATGCACTGCCAAAGATTCAGAAAATGTACGATAGTTTCAGAGCACTTCAGAAATCAAAATCTAAGCGTACAAAGACTCAAATAGAAAAAGAAACTTCTTTTCAAAAATGTTTAGATGATCTTTTCGATATTGCCTATGCAAATGATTTGCAGATGATGTCAATAGATGAAGATAAATCATTCCTACATGCCCAGCGAGAGAAAGGAAGGAGAGGCTACATGGACAATGTGGACGAAAAGCTAGCACGTCAAGATTTCCGGAAACGTCAGAGAGAAGAAGAAAATGAAAGGTTGGCAGAAGCAGAGGCAAACCGAAAGAAAATGGGCGTAGCTGTTGCTTATAGTAGTAGCAGCAGCAGCAGCGAAGAAGAACTGAGTACGTCATATATCCCTCAACCTTTGCACAAACAGAGACGGTCCAGTAGAGGTAAACACATCGTATCACTTGACTTGTCTATGGCATTGGACCGAACAAAAATGAGTGATCGCAATGCTGTTGTCGTACTGTCAGCTGCTGCTACTTCTCTTGGACATGATGTTGACGATATCGTTCTCAGCAGAAGTACAATACGTAGAAGAAGGATCAAAATTCGCAAAAAGATTGCTGACGATATTAAGCAGTCCTTTAATGTTGATATTCCTCTTACTGTTCATTGGGATGGTAAATTGGTTCCAGATCTCACAGGAAATGATACTACAGAAAAAGTACCTATTATTGTTTCTGGGGGAGGAATGTCTAAGCTTCTGGCAGTGCCTTGGCTAGTTTCCGGAACAGGTGAACAAATTGCAACAGCTGTAATAGAATGCTTAGATGATTGGGATTTGCGCGGTCATGTGCAGGCCATGTGTTTCGATACAACTGCTAGCAACACTGGTATCAAGAATGGAACTCGTACAATCCTTGAAAACAAACATGAAAGACAACTATTAGGACTACCTTGCCGCCACCATATCAATGAAGTTGTAATATCATCCGTCTTCGATAAGAGTTACGGTACCACCACTAGACCCGATATTATATTATTCCAGCGCTTCAAGAAGTCCTGGGCGGCGATAGATAAGGAGCGTTTCAATATCGTAGATGTCGATATACCAGAGAAAGAAGAGATTGTCACCATCTGCAAACATCATCTCGACAAAATCCAACCACGAGCAGATTATAGGGAGCTTCTTGAGTTGACAGTGATTTACATGGGCGATGTTCCACCCCGTGGCGTAAAATTTCAGCAACCAGGAGCTCTACACCGTGCAAGATGGATGGCGCGAGTTGTATATGCCATTAAGATAGTTCTTTTTAGCTCGCAATTTAAAATGACTGCATACGAGCAAACTGAGATGAAACGTTTTGCAATGTATGCCATGCGCCAC
This sequence comes from Bathynomus jamesi, assembly GCA_023014485.1. Taxonomy (NCBI): domain Eukaryota; kingdom Metazoa; phylum Arthropoda; class Malacostraca; order Isopoda; family Cirolanidae; genus Bathynomus; species Bathynomus jamesi. The sequence continues at coordinate 71,761 of JAJOZX010005656.1, forward strand.
TATACACCTGCCTGGTTTGCGGTTCCTCTCGCCTGTTCCGATCCTAGAAACGATTTGGCACTTCTCAAACAACTAAAAATCTATGAGGATAAAGAAATCTCAATAGCTGCATCTAAAGCGCTCTTCTGTCATCTATGGTATTTAAGTGAGGAGCTCATTGCACTTTCTTTTTTTGATGATGGCGCGTCACTGGAAGTGAAGTGAGAAATGGTTCAGGCATTAAATGCCAAGGGTTCTGTAAAGCCACCCAAGCGAATAACCCTGCATCACACACTATCCGATCTGCATGAAAAAACTCTAGCCAGTTTCGTCACTAGCGTTACTCGCCAGTTCTTTGATAAACTATCACTACCGTCAGCTTTTCTTGAAGTCGATCCAGCGGAGTGGAGTAGCAGAGACGACTACCAGATCACTAGTAATTACGTTAAGACAATGAATGTCGTAAATGACAACGCGGAGAGGGCTGTAGCACCGATTCAGAACTTTAGCAATCATCTAACAAAGAACGAAGATCAGGTTCAGTACCTCTTACAAGTTGTGGAGAGACACCAACAACAGCTCCCTGATACAAAGAAATTGACCATGATTGAGGGACTTCGTTCAAAGTAAAGTAAAAAACGCGCCGGGCAACTACCTCCTGGGTGGTGTGGAAAGTTGTTGTGTAAAATTTTATATGCATTTTAACCTATAAAATATTCCTATTACAAATGCTCAAATTTTCGTGAATCTTAATTTGCAACACAAATTTTGGCATCCAGGCGGCACTATTAAATATCGTCTGATTTCGCTCAAACTTGGATAATGGCTTGTTGTCAACATGCTTAACATTTTCCTGGGATAAGACAATGTAAAAATTGCATTTCAAAATTGCCCCCTATAAGCTTGAACCAGTCTAATTTATATATACACGGTGAACCAAAAGTAGGTGGACAGTAGGTTGAATACGGTTTGTGTTATATTATATTATAACTATGGTGTTCATTATAACTATGGTGTTTGTGTTTTATTATATTAAATATTATAACTAAATTTATTTAAATTTTATTTTGTATTATAGTATACAAAAAAATTAAATATGTATTCTCAAAATAAACGTTATCATTTACTGTCCACCTACATTTGGTTCACCCTATATATATATATATATATATATATATATATATATATATATATATATATATATCAGTCGAAAGTCGAAAATAGACTTTTACTACATCTGTTTTGGAAAAAGAAATAGTTTCATTGGATAAGGGATGAAATTTGAGTCTTTTCCACCAAATAATTATTGGGAAAACGCGAACTTACCCTTAATGAACCGATTATAAAATATCTGTTCAAATTATAGGTTTTTTCAAATCTAACTGGAATTTCTGAAAAAATTATTCGTGGCAAAGGTATTCACTCAAAATACATTGAAAATTCTATCGCAATTTTGTAAATAAAAAATTTACAAAACTTACCAACGTACGCATTACACGGTATCTGAATATAAAATATTATTTTAAAATGATTGCGAACTCAAAGAGCAGAATAATAAAGAAGCAATTAACAAAAGTAATTATAAAGTTTCATTGACGAGTTTATTCCAGACGTATATCTGTTATTAATCGTACACTCGGATTTTTCATATTAAAGGAAAACTTTGAACCTACACAATATTCCTGCCCTCTTTCCGATCTCTAGCTACGGGTTTGATGAATAAATTTTCCCTAATTGGCGAAACAACTTTTGCAAATTTAGAGTTCGAATCAACGAATATGGGAGAGTAATGGTCGATCGAATATTTGACTCGCAAATCCAATGTATTCTAATATCGGGAACAATTTTCATGAAACAAACCATCCTTTAAAAGACGATAATTTAAAAATCCTTTCAAACCGAATGTGAATGACCTCTCTCCACAATCTGAATAATTTAAGAGAAATTTGCCAATGAAGATCTCGAATCAGTAAAACATAATTGCCTCCTCCACGCGCAGTCATCAACGATTATTGGGTTATTTCACTGTTATGTAATAATTTTGTTATTCAAAAATTTCGTAAGATTAACATTTTATTTCAATTATAATTAATGATTAAAGCATTTACGAAACCTTTGCAAGGTTTTTATTTTTTTTTAACAAGAACAGAGATTTGAAATTCCTTCCAAGTGACAGGCTTTGTTATGTTAAACAGGGATCCTTTCGTGTCGCAAAATTTTCACTTAAAGTTTCCTTCTGTCAGACGATAAAACACTCGCATTGAAGTAAATATTCTTCTGTCTCTTTTCTCTTATGATTCCGTTCAGGGGTGCATAGTCAAATAACTATTTTTATATCAAACGAAACTATGTTCCTTTTAATTGTTTTCTAATCCCTTGTTGTATAATCTTGATAAATTTGTTTAGAACTGAAACCAATTATGATATTATAGTATGGTGTTTACTCGAAACTTAGCCATTGAAAAGAAGCGAAAATATTTGAACATTTACTGCCCACTCACTATCATTCCCATTCCCATTCCCATCCGCAGTCCCCAAATGAAAATGCACAAAGTGAAAATCTACATTTGAGAAAAGAGTTTCGTGATTTGAGAAACAATGTCACTTCATTCCCATTCGTGCTAAAGGCGCCAAGTCGGAATGGCTAATACTTCCTAACCTAATTTAACTTAACCTAATTTAACTTAACCTAACCTGGATGAGAGTGAGAAAGTCGTCGATAGGAATGAGAATGGCATGAATTGGGAAGAGACCAATTTGAAAATGCCTCTTTGGAAATTCTCATTCTCAGCCTTCCCACTCTTGGGCGCGGAATGAAATTGGAATTACACTGAGTGGGATAATACGATTTGAACATGAGGTACCTACCATCTGTTGGAGAAAATGTTAATTGAATTCCTCCTTCCATAAATCTTCATTTTCAGTGTTCTTACTTATTTTAATTCTCATATGGTAATTTTTCAAAACATAAACTTAAGTTTCAACACTAAATAATTTACAACTAAAATGTAACGAATTTGGGCTGTACTTCGTTTTCAAATTTTTGACTGCGAAGATTCAGCTTTTGCAGTCCGTGGTTATCCAATCGACGATAATAATAATAATAATAATAATAATAATAATAATAATAATCTTTATTCAGAAAGAACACATTGCTTAAGATATACATTACATCCATGCTGGTTTACACAATGTTGGGATTAACGTTTAATTTTTGTAGTTTAATTACAGTATTCTTATCTGAATATGCCATTGGGAAGTATGACAGCTTTTCAGGCAAAAGTCTTTGAGATTCATTTCTATTTTTTACAAAGGAAATGTCAAATATAAATAGAATTTGTGGAAAATAAAATAATGTTGCATTTAGTTAACTCTGTCATTATAAATGAAAGTTTAAATAATCTTTGAACTAATAGAAAATTATAATAGAAAAAATAATAGAAATAATAGAAAAGAAAAATGGTGAACAATACATCATGATACAACTTTAAAGTTACAAAGATACAGATGAGTGAGGCGTATTATAACTACGGTATTGTGTAACATATTGGACACTTTTAACATCTAATTTATATGGTTTATGATTGCACCCATTTTAAAATTGTGAATTTTGTATATATAATAGGTGATTTTCATTGTTTAGTAATATTTACAAGTTGCATATATATATATATATATATATATATATATATATATATATATATATATATATATATATATATATATATATATAAAAATAAGAGTTTATTAAGTGTTTCTTTAGTGAGTTGCGAAACGAAATTAGTGATGGTGCTTGTCTGATGTTTATGTGTACAACGTTCCAGATATCTGCCCCTTTGTAGGAGAGAGCGTTTCCTGCAATTTGCATGGAATAATTTGGTTTATGCATGAAATCATTGGGAAGCTTTGTATTATGATTATGGTTGTCTGATGGGGGGTAATCGCCCTGTGAATAGGCCAAGTATAGTTTCTATTATTAGCAATGTTGTGCATGCTGATACCGACAGTAAGTTTATATAGGTCATTTAGTTTTAGAATATTTAAATTTATGAACATTGGAGAGGTATGAGATCGTCTGTTATCATTGTCTGAGAGAGTTCGTGAACATTTTTTATGGATTACTTCTAGCGGATATAGTACATAATTCTTTGTACTACCCCTTGCTGTGATTCCATATTGTATGTGTGGATGGATAAATGAGGAGTGTGAGGAGGACATTTTGGGTAATTTTTTGTTTTTTAAGTTTAAACATTATGTAGAAAAATCTAGATATTTTTGATTTGATATGTTATGTGTGGCTTTTGAAATTTAATTTTTCATCTAACTTGATACCAAGAACTTTAACTTCATTTACTTTTGCAAGAGGAGTGTTTCCAATTATATTAATGGTGTGTGTACGATTGCAGTTTTTTTTAGTTAAATCATATATGATGATTTTGTTAAGTTTAGTGAAAGCTTATTTGCACACATCCATTTATAGACATGATTTAATTGCCTGTTCACTTCGTTCATTAGGTAATTGACATCGTGATGTGTAGAAGTAAGTGTTGTATCATATGCATATTAAATACAGTCTAATGTTGTTGATCGATAAAAATCATTTACATGCATTAAGAAGAGTAAGGGTCCAAGGATTGGTCCTTGTGGAACCCCACTTTCCAATATAGCATATTCTGATGAAATGTCATTTACTTTAACATATTGGTGACGATTAGAGAGATATGACTAGTATGAGTATGATTAGTAAGTTATCATGCGATAGCTTATCAAAGGCTTTCGACAGGTCAAGCAAAACTAAGATTGTTTTTTTTGTGGTTTAGGTTTTTATAGATATTTTCTAATATCATGTTAATGGCGTCTTCTGTGGTGTGGCCTCCTCTAAACCCAAATTGTGCTTTTGTTAGGATGTTGTATTTAGCTAAGAATTTGATTAGTCTATTGGATATGATGCTTTCAAATACTTCACTCAGAGTTGGTAAGACGGAGATTGGTCGGTAATTGGATGGAGAATTAGGGCTGCCTGATTTGAATACTGGACAAACCCTGGCTATCTTCACGCGATCAGGGAATACACCTTGTATTATTGACTCATTCATAAGTCTTGTGAGTGGGGTTTTTATATCGTCTGATATTAGTTTATATATTTTCACTGGCATTAAACTGATATCAGCACTTTTATTTTTTAAGTTTTTTAATGTAGCTGATGTTTCGTTTGGCAGAATTGGTTCAAAGAAGTAAATATTTGGTGTGGGTTGTGGCATATATTGTTGGTAGTGACTGTATGATTCTGGAATGGCAGCTGCCGTATTGCTTCCTATTTTCGAAAAGAAATTGTTTAATAAATTGGTATGTTTTTGGGATCACTGTAGGAAATTCCATCCTGTGTTAACAAAGTTACGGGATTTGTCTTTTCTTTTTGGCGTTACCTAGGACTTTTGAAATAATCCTTTAGGATTAGATTTTTGTTCGGTAATTTTAGGACAATAATGGTCCGCTTTTTCAGTTTTTATAAGCGAATTTAGTCTGTTAACTTCGTTAACCTCGTTTAAGTTCCGTGTGTTGGTTTCTCTTCACACGAAGGTCAAGCTGGTGGCCCCGCCTCTAGGCCTGGCTTGGTGGAGGATAATTACAATAATTTTTACAATAATTTTTACAATAATTTTACAATAATTTTTATATGTTTGTTCACTGACTATCATTCTTCCATAGTTTATAGAGAGAATGTTTACGGTTTATGCTTACAACGAGGGCTGGAGTGATCCACTGATTGTTATAGTTCTTTTTTGACACGAGTTTCGACTTTATAGGAAAATTAGTATTAAATATATTCATTAGTGTGTTTGAGAACGTTTGAAATTTTGTTTCTATTTCATAATTATTTCAGTTATTCCAGACCAGTCAAAACGTGATATCTCTCTGATAAAATTTTATTTATTATTATAGGTGAGGGTCTATAGTCAATTTTTATTCTCTCCTCTATTTGTAAATGGCTAAGTAGCTATGTATATGATGCAGATGGTCCGTAAAGTGTAATAGGAGGATACCTGACGTACAGTGAATGGGAGATCGCACCCAGATTTGGTCTAACAAAGGGGAGTTTTCTTGGTATTATGTAGTCTTGTTGGCTTAGTTATAGTTAAATTAAAGCTATTTGCGGTAACGAGATTGTAGAAGAAGTTAACATTATTGTTAGTTTATTTTAGCGAGATCGATGTTTAGATCTCCCGCAGTGATACAGTTATTGCTGGTGATTGAAAGTTAAAGTTTTATCTATGTTTGCAGTAAACGATTGCACGTTACCATTTGGTGGCCGGTAGATGCCTAATATTGAGTAGGAAATATTATTTATATACACCTCAACTGCTAGGGTTTCAGAATGATCATTTATACCTACAGTATCAATCGCTCACTACTCTTACTACTATTATTACTGTCTATGTAAATGCTTACTCCGCCGCCTCTGTTATTATTTCTACATATGCGGTGGCTCGTGTAGCCCGGTACATTAAAAAGTGACTTCTTCTTATCATTTAACCAGGTCTCGGCCAATATGATACGTGTGAATTTATACTGTAACAATTTTAGTTTGGCCGTCAACTCATTAAAGTGATTCGGAAGGCTTCTGATATTTAAATTCAAAATAGATATGTTTCCGTTACTGTATCGCTCGTTTAAGAATGTATCCACTGTCACACAGTTGCTATTTATTGTATTTTGAGACTCAATTGTTTCATTCACAGATCTAAGAGTACATAAAGTGTTAATCATAGAGTTAAGAAAAGAGATAAAACATAAAAACTAAGAGTATACCGCAACAAATACACACACACACACACACATATATATGTATGTATATATATTATATATTATATATATTATATATATATATATATATATACACACACACACACCTTTCCTTTTAATCTTTCAAATGTTCCGTGCGATGATTCCTCATTTCACGAAGATCAAGCTTGTCGCCCCTCCTCTCGAGTTGGCCTGGTGAAGTAGTGAGTTGGTTTCTTGTACTCTCCACCTCGCATAGCCAGTTACGCCCGGCTCATCGTGGATTGTTCTGAGCCAGGCGTCTAATCTTCTTTTGAAGACGTCCACTGCAACACCACTCGTGTTCCTTAGTTCTTTGGGCAGCTGATTAAACAGTCTTGATCCTCTCACAACAAAACTATTTTCTTTCAGGGTTAAGGATGTTCCCTGTCTAGCCTTTAATTTGGGAACACGATACAGTCTTCCTTTTCTACTTTTCACTGTTGTTTGGGGAGTTACAGGGTTCAGAGTAAGATTAGGGACTAGTTTCTCCATTATTTTGCAAGTGTAAATAATGATGTATTTCTATCTCCTCCTTTCCAGTGAATAGAGGTTTAATTCGCGTAACCTTTCCCAGTAGTTTGGTTCTTTGCACCAATTGATCTTGGCTGTGAAGCTTCTCTGAATCCCTTCTAGTTGTCTAATGTCTTCTTTTTTATATGGGCATGTTAGGACCGAGCAGTATTCCAATTTGGGTATGAGCAGTATTTTCAGTAGAGGAATCATTATATTCCTATCCCTTCATTTAAAGGTTCTCAGTATCTGCCCAGTTACTCTCTATGCTCTGTGTACTGCTATCTTATTTTGCGTTTCAAATTTCTCATCATCAGTCATTACAACCCCTAAATCTTTTGCCTTAGAATTTCTCTGAATTTCCTGTCCATTTGGGGTATAATATTCCATGGATGTTAGGTCCTCTTTTCCGTACCGTAACAGCTGAAATTTCTCAGTGTTAAACTTCATATTGTTGTCTTCCGTCCACTTGTAGATTCTGTTCATGTCTGTTTGTAGAGATCCTATATCTTCTGGGTTTCTTATTTTCCTACTGATTTTTGTGTCATCAGCAAAGGATGTTACTGTGCTGTCTCTGGTAACATCCTCATCTATGTCAGTTAGCATGATTATGAAGAGTAGTGGAGCTAATACTGTTCCTTCTGTTCCGCAAAGTCTGTGTATATTACTTCATTATTGATGCACTGGAAAGTGCATCAATAATGCTGTTGTAGTGTTCCATTAGCTGTGATAGGCATGATCTGCCTGACCGAAACCCATGTTGGTTATCATTTAGTTTTTTCTGAGTTTCCTAAAAGCCATAGATTTTCTGTCTAATTATTCTTTCAAATATTTTAGTGAGATGAGATGTAAGCGACACTGGCCTATAGTTTTTGGCCTCGGATTGATCTCCTTCTCTATATATTGGGACTATGTTCGCGCTCTTCAGGATGCCCGGTATTTCTTCCGTGTCTAGTGGTCGTCTCCATATCCAATATAGGGGCTGAGCGATTGCATTCTTGTAGTTTTTGATCAGTGTGGCATTCCATTTGTCCTGTCTTCCTGCCGCTGAGTGTGCTTTTAGTTTCCATATAGCTTGTGTAATATAATCTGTCGTAAAGTCGAAGTCCGTTATACTTTCCCCTTGTAGTTCTTCTTCAAAGAACGCGTTTCTATCGCATATCAGTTTGTCAGTTTTTGGGATACTGAAAGATGATTCGTACTGAGCTCTTAATATTTCGGATACTTCTGTTAGATCATCAGATAAAGCACTGTCTTCGTTTTACAAAGGTCCAATAGTCGCATGGTTTTTCGACTTCCTTTTTACAAAATTATAGAATACTTTGAGGTAACCTTTATTGCCTCTATAGCGTCGCCTTCTTCTTTTTCTGTATGCTTCTCAATTAGTTCCTGTATGACGCAATCGATACTCTACAGGTTATGTTTATCATTTAATATTTTTCTGATGTTGTTATCTTTACAGTTACTTAATTTTGCAGTTACTCTTTTTCTCTTTCGGAACAATGACCTCTTTTGTCTCTCGAACCTGTTTCTCTTTCCTCTTTGTTGTATTTTTCGGACATGTCTTTCCACAATTTCCAGCGTCTCCTCTAAGATCATTAGCATCTCTTCCGTTCTCTTGGCCTCGAAAATGGATTTCCAATCTATTACTTCCATGCTGGATGCAACATCTTCCCAGTTTATAGCTTTGGAGTGAAAATTAAAAATTTCGAATTTGCTTCTTTCTGTTGTTCGTGTTCTTTCCTTTCCTGTTGCTTTCATGTTGGTTGTTATTTCAATAATGATGTGATCCGATATTATAGTTGGGGATATTTCTACATTATCAATTAGGTTGCTGTTGTTTGTGACACCAAATCTAGGCAGTTGTTTTTTCTTGTGTTTTCTGTTATTTCTTGTGTTAACATAAATTCACCAGCTAGAGCTAGTAGCATTTTTACCTGCTCCTGGTCTTCCCGTGTGCCCCCATTGTTCTGGTGTACACATATATTTTTTCCTATCCTTTTATATTTCATGAATGGAAAATTAAAATCACCACAGAGATAAATATTTGGGGGTTGGAGAGTGTATATCTTTTATTCAGTTTCTTACCTCTGTAATGGAATCGGAGAATTTTGAGGTTGGCGTGTTCGAGGGTCTGTACATTACAATTAGTACCATATTTAACTTTTCAACTTTTGCTACTACACATTCTACGTAGCTGTTTGAGGTATTTATAGTCATTTCTGCCATATGCCTTTCGCGTGTGTAAATAGCACATCCTCCTTTACGTTTCACTGTTCTGTCGGCTCGGAGGATGTTATAGTTGTCAATTTGTATTTCTTTTTTATCAATACAAAACTCACAGTTTTCACAGTTCGCCTGGCAGTCCTTTAGATAGGTTTCCGTGAGGCATGAAAAGTCTGCTCCGGTTTCTTGCATGAATCCTTTCAGGTATAAAACTCTGTCTGGGAATGATTTGATTTAAGGCCCTGAATGTTGGCTAGGATTATTTTTATTTTTTCTCTATCATTTTCACATACATTCGATTCGTTTTCCAATAGTGGTGCCGGTTTCGTTGTCTTTTGGTCCTCCGAGAATTTGCCTCTCTTTATCTTTGTCGGTACCTGTTGTCCGGATAACGTATGAAGTGGCTTTGTGCGTGCCTTCAGTTCGGCTCTCGGATTCCTATATTTGTTAGCTGACTTTGTATTTGCTGGATGGTATTTAGCAGCTGAATTGTGTTGGCTACGTCTAAAAAATTGGTAGCCCTCTTTGATGTTCGTTTTTCCTGTTCACCTGTTGCGTTCCTTTGAGGGTGGTGGTAACGGCATTTTTGTCCCTATTTGCACCTCCCATATCTTGCATAGATGTTGCAGAGAGTAATATGGTGGAACTTGCACTTTTTTACAAATTTGCAATATCCTCTTGTATAATGTGTGTTACATAATGTGGGGTGTGCATAGATGCATTGCCCATCCCGATATCTGCAGTACCCTTTTGCGTAGTATTTACAAACGGTATTTCCTACGCTTCTACTTCTTGTTAGCTGGTTATCTTCTGTGTTCTTAATTTTGATATTATCATTATTTTTCTTTGGCTGTCTATTTCTTACGTTTTTATTTTTTATCTTTTTACCATTTCGTTCGTTGGGCAGTTTCACTACCTCGCAACTTTTACCTGTCCTTTTCTTTCATCTATTCTTCATTCTGTATTATATTGTTATTCATTATTATATTGTTATTCGTTATTTCGTCTTCTCTCTCATCCACCCGAATTTTCATTGGGACATTTCTCCCCATTTTCCGTCCTTTGTAACATTCGAATTTGCTTTCTCCATTTCTTTAAATACCACAAAGGAGTTTATAGTCTGTGTACATGCGTCACACAGAAATTTGATTCCCACGATCTGTTTTGCGTTCGAGACGAGAGATAATTTCCTATCATCCCAATTCATGCAGATAAAGTTGTGCAGTTTTTGACAGAAATCGCATCTTATTGCTGCATGTTCAGTTGTTTCCAGATTACACAAATTATAAATTAAGTAAGAATTTGGACCCATGGTCATGCTATTCATTAATTATCGTAAAAAGAAATACACACAAATTATTTATTTATTTATTTATTTTCCCTTTTTCTCTTTTCTTTCCTTTCGATGGTCGCGAAGGTTTTCTGACCTTTGCGTTTTATGACCTTTTTCCTGTCTTGTTTCAAAATTTCTCGAAGCCAACCGTATTACGGTTTAAATATATACGTTAAACTGGTGATAATTTACTTGTAATGAATTTCACTTTATAATTTATATGCACGGATTCACTGATACTTTATACACTTTCGAGGGTAAACAAAATAAACCGCCGAGTAGTTTATTCCCTTCTTTTTTGGGTGTTAATACAGAGAGAGACACAACACGTCCGTTCCCCACAGGGTACAAACATATATATATATATATATATATATATATATAATATATATATTATATATGTGTGTGTGTGTGTGTACCCGTAAACTTTACATATATTTATATGCATACACATAACACACATGCACTATATATATATATATATATATATATATATATATATATATATATATATATACACACACACACACACACACACGAGGGCGGTCAGAAAATAAGTTTACACGGCATATAATTTCGTAACTAAAGGGCCTACATTAATTATGTTTGTATCGGGTGAATTCATTAATCATTGTTGGTAACACTGCACGTCGATTCGGCTGCCATCTACCGTACATTGGTTATATGAGTCAGCTGAACATGGCGGCTCGACTGGAACAGTGCCCTGCCCTACGGAGCAGTCCAGGACGTTTATGTTTAATCGCTGTTCGTAAACGTTCCAGTGTTAAACAATATGCAGCTGCATTGATTGTTGTGCATTTTTGCATGAAGTCTGCGAGCAAAACGCCTTTGTGGTCCCAAAACACGGTAACCATCACTTCGCCAGCGGACCTCATGATCTTGAACTTCTTTGGTCGCGGGGACGCAGGGTGTTTCCATTCCATGCTGGCACGTTTTGTTTCCGGAGTACGGTGATGAACCCATGTCTCGTCTCCTGTGAGAATGCGCTCGAGAAATTCTTGACCACTGACAGACGGAATATCGTTGCAGAAATGACAGGGCACTGTTCCAGTCGAGCCGCCATGTTCAACTGACTCGTATAACCAATGTACGGTAGATGGCAGCCGAATCGACGTGCAGTATTGCGAACAATGATTAACGAATTCACCTGATACAAACATAATCAATGTAGGTCCTTTAGTTACGAAATTAAACGCCGTGTAAACTTATTTTCGGACCGCGCCTCGTGTGTATATATATATATGGATAAAATAAAGATAATAAAAAACTGTTGTAGTTAAAGCAAAAGCGAAGAACCTGATATTTTATATATATATATATAGCCTATATATATCCACGGTGAGATTGTAGAGTTGAAAGTTATAAAATTATACTGTAGATTTATTAAAACTTAACGTCACACATATACATATACATACGGAACCCGGACAGAATCCCGAAAGTCATAATCTAGAAAACCATAAACCCGAAGGCCGTAATCCCGACAGACCAAAATCCCGAACGTCGTAATCCTTACAGGCCAAAATCCCGATAGTTAAAAATCACGAACTAAGATGAGTGCGAGAACTCAGCAAGAGTGCGAGCGAATTGATCTGCTCCCACCTGGAAGCAGAGTTAAACTACCTCAAAGCAAAGGTAAAACCGCGAGTAAACTGAAAATTATGAATGTAACTTCACCCCTAAAACGACACGGAAGAAATTTGTGAAATTGTTCCTTCTCAAAAAGGCAATAACAAAGTTAACGCACGCGGTTATTTAATAGTGAAGGATAAAAGTCGGGAAGACGATTATTACTGGTGCTGTGAAAAACGAAAATCACTTAATTGCAAAGGTAGAGCAATAACAAAACTCTTAAATGGACAACATCACCTTAAAAAATTTGTGGATCACAATCACGCTCCATATGCAAGTGCAGCTAGTTAGGTTAGGTTAGGTTAGGTTGCATTTTTTCTTTTAGTGTTTATTATTTTAAGCTATAAGTAAATATTAAATATAAACTATTATCTTGTCGGGATTTCGACTTGTCGGGATTATCGCTTGTCGGGGTTTTGGCCTTCGGGATTTTGGCGCTCGGGCTTATGGCTTTCAGGATTATGGCAGTCGGGATTATGACCCAGACCCATACACACATACATACATACATACATATATACACACATGGGATTGAACTCGGAATGGTCCCCTGAGATCTTTTATGTTACACACAGACCGTGCATGAAACAAGGAACTCTTCTGGGAAAATTAAATCCACTATAATTCGAATAAGTAATGGTAAATGACAAATACTATAGTTTTTCTTTTTTCATGATGTTAGCCCGACGTGGGCAACGGGTCACTCTCAAAGAGGCCCAAAATGTAGCTTCCCTTACCAGCTATCTGCCAAGAAGATAGGATCCGGCTTTGGGACAGGATCTAGGATTTACAGCTACAACTAGCCTACTATATTCAGAACCCCAATATACGCAAGAAACTCGTTGCATTCACGTCGGATTGAATACATCAAAGAAAAAAGGGTAACTATTGTATTTTCAGCCAAAAACCAAAACTTAAACCCCAACTGGCAGAATTGAGCGTCCACTTTTTAAAGCACTTAACATGTCCGTTTCATGATGGAATTGAACTCAGAATGGTCCCCTGAAATCTTTTATCCCATCATGAAACGGACATGTTAAGTGCTTTAAAAAGTGGACGCTCAATTCTGCCAGTTGGGATTTAAGTTTTGGGTTTTGGCTGAAAATACAATAGTTACCCATTTTTCTTTGATGTATTCAATCCGACGTGAATGCAACGAGTTTCTTGCGTATATTGAGGTTCCGAATATAGTAGGCTAGGTGTAGCTGTAAATCCTAAATCCTGTCCCAAAGCTGGATCCTATCTCCTTGGCAGATAGCTAGTGAGGGAAGCTCCATTTTCGGGCCTCTTTGCGGGTGAGTCGTTGCCCACGTCGGGCTAACATCATGAAAAAGAAAAACTATAGTATTTATCATTTACCATTACTTATTCAAATTATAGTGGATTTAATTTTCCCAGAAGAGTTCCTTGTTTCATGCGCGGTCTGTGTGTAACATACAGTATATATATATATATATATATATATATATATATATATATATATATATATATATATATATATATATATATATATATATATATAAATTTATATATAAATTTATATCATTATAAAGTTTGTCATTATAAAATCTTAAAATTGGAGATTATAGAATTTGAAGGATTGAGATAGCAAAATGATAAGATAATAAGGATTATAAAATTTGAAGTTCAAAAGTTATCGTATTATATAAGCTTAAAATTAAAATTTAAGTTAAAATTAAAAATTATATAATTTTTAAAATCTTAAGCTTAGCAATTACAGAATTTGAAGGGCAGTGAGTAATAACAGAAGTATAGGATCATAAGGATTATAAAATTATGAAGTTTTTAAGATTGGTTTACTTAACGGGTCGGTTATGCCGAAGGCATTTCTATATGTATAAGGTTGTAACATACAGGGGTTGGACAAAATAATATGAACACCTTGATAAATGGCGGTTTTTATTCTTAATATGGAGTTGGTCCTCCTTTAGCGGCAATAACAGCTGCAATGCGTCGGGGAATTGATTCATACAGCTTTTGGACAGTGGCTAGAGGAATCCTGAGCCATTCTTCGAGCAAACCCTGCTCCAGTTCCTCCAAAGACGCCGGCGGTGGGAATCGGCTTCTGACCTGCTGCTCCAACTGACACCACAGATGCTCGATAATGTTAAGATCCGGGGATTGTGGAGGCCAATCCAAGCGTTCTACTTCACTAACATGCTCTTCAAACCAGTTTTTAACGACCCCAGCGGTGTGGATTGGTGCATTATCATCCTGGAAGACGGCGCCGCCATTGGGAAACAGCGTTTGGACCATGGGATGGACCTGGTCAGCCACTATTGACAGATAGACCTGGGCGTTAATCCTACCATGCAGTACTACAGCTGGGCCAAGAGTATTCCACGATATTGCTGCCCAAACCATCACAGATCCGCCTCCATGCTTAACGGTTGGGATCAGGCAGTCGGGGTCATAAGCATCTTTAGGCTGTCTCCAGACGTAAACTCGACCGGAACATGGAAATAGCGTAAAGGAGGATTCGTCGGAGTAGACTACATTCTTCCACCGGTCCATTGACCAATTCTTATGGTCATTACACCATTTTCTGCGCCGCTCAATGTTGATGTGCGAAAGGAAGGGTTTGGCAATTGCAGCCCTCCCATGGTATCCAGCTCCATGGAGCTCGCGACGTACAGTTCTGGTCGATACCGGGCTTGCAAGATGCTGGTTAAGCTCTGCAGTCACTTTTGGAGCTGTGGTCTTATGGTTCTTTGTCACAATGCGCTTTAGCACCCGGCGGTCTCGATCACACAGCTTCTTCTTGCGTCCACTATTGCATTTGTCGGTGCTTGTCTTTCCATGGTTTTGGTATGCAGACATGACCATAGAGACAGTTCCTCTGGATACATTGAACATCTGAGCGGTTTTCGTCACCGATGCACCAGCCATCCGCGCTCCGACAATTTGCCCTCTTTGGAAGTCTGACAGGTCTTTCATAACTGCTAATTCATAATTCACTCAGATCTGTAAAAACAACGTGAGGGTTATAACATGACGTATACACTCTCTGTTACGCATTTAAATAGGTTTGCCAGTCATTTGACCGTTTACTTTGTGTCTGAGCAGTCCGTAAAGATAACCGGTGAAATCGGCGGGTGTTCATATTATTTTGTCCAACCCCTGTATATTCTGCTCGATTTTTTAGTTCATTTAGAACAAAAATTAAATGACATAATGACAAATTAATCATCAATATAATTCTCTTCTTTTTCTATAACCTCCTCCCACCTGTAGAAAAGTTTTTTTATGCCACGTTCGAAGAAATCCTTTGGTTTCGAGTTAAAAAAAGCGATCACTTCGTTTTCGATAGCTTCCCTGGATTGCAATTTTTGTCCATCTAGGTGGTGTTGCAGACTTCTGAATAAATGGTAGTCTGAAGGTGCGATGCGGAGAATAAGGTGGATGAGGCATTTTTCCCAACCAAATGCCTCCAATTGGGGAGTGGTGATTCGAGCAGTGTGAGGGCGCGCGTTATCCTGGTGGAATAGAACACCTCTGCGATTAATTAATGCAGGACGTTTTTCTTGTAATGCCATCTTCAATCGTTGGAGTTGTTGGCAGTAGACTTCAGCTGCGATTGTTTGGTTATCTGGCAGAAGCTCAAAATGAATAATTCCTTGCATATCCCACCAAACGCATAGCAAAATTTTCTTTGGATGGGGTCCATTCCTTGGCTGAGGTCCAGGCTTTGTTTCACAGCTAAGCCACTGATGTCGACGCTTAATATTGTTATAAAGGACCCATTTTTCATCCCCAGTGACGATCCGATTCAAAAACGGTGCCTGCAGTTGCCGAGAATGCAGTGATGTGCAAATATCGATTCGATGTTGAAGATTCGCTTGTGACAAATCATGCGGAACCCATTTTCCAACCTTCACTACTTTTCCTAACAGCTTCAAGTGACTATGAATGGTCATATGACTAACGCCGAGTTCCAGCCCAAGTTCTCTTACAGTTGCCGTTGGGTTTTCCTCCACTGTTGCTTTCAGCAACTCTTCATCTAACTCATTTGGTCGTCCTGTTCGTTGATAATCTTTCAGACTGAAGTCTCCATTTCTGAACTTCTCAAACCATCTCCTAAACATCCATTCGCTCACATCATTTCCATAAACTCTCTGAATATTTTTTGCGGATTCACTAGCGTTAGATCCTTTATGGAACTCATACAGCATCACATGTCGAATATGCTCTTTCGTGGGCTCCATGTTTATTTCAATTATTGTAACATCGTAGGGGTGGCGTTGTAACTGTAAGGAAAACACCAGAGAAAATATTCATTATCCTAATCCTACAGTAGCCTAAGTCATTCTGTATCATTCTGTATCGTGATAAAACATGTGCGAACCTGTCGCCGCGTGTATTTTGCAACATTTCTAAAACTATTTCACTTTATCTTGGTTATTCTATTATCTATCGTTGTTTTCTAATCGAGCAGAATTTATGTTACAACCTGATAGCTGCTGCTGAAACTGAGGAAGTCACATTGAGTACGAATTGATATTCTTTGTACCTCCTGCGTCTTACAGGCATATATTATGCCGTCACGTATATAGCAGGAATAAAGTATTTTTTTCTTTTTTAAGCTTTAATAGTTTGTTAAAAATTTATTTTCTCTATTCACAGAGTGATTCATTAATATATGTATTTGGTTTAATATTTATAAGTGCACTTATTTCAGATTTCCATAGTCTGTCACTCAACTTGAATTTTATGATTCTTTTGTCTGCTCCATTATTATTTTTTCCCACCCGGTGAGCTTCCGTCACTACATTTTCAGAAATGTTTATACGGAGTTTGTCTCTGATGATGTTTTCTAACAATTTGAGTGGGATTTTCGTTTGGCGAGCCTTGAGGGACTCCTGGTCCGCCGATAAAGTATAAATCCTTGTGGTTTTGCTGTTCGAAGTCGCTGCTTAACCTCTCATTTTCTTGTATTTGTGTGTGTAGTCGATCTTCTATAGTGGATATTCTTTCATTAAGAGCGTTTACACGTTTACACACTGCTTTAGTTCTTTGTTTTCTTTGTCTAGTTTGTTTATTCTCTCATCATTTTCTGTCAGACATTTTAAGATAAAGGATAAATAGGATTTCATGTATAGCGAAAATTGTTTATTATCAGCATTGCAGGTAAACGCCTCGCATTTCCTCCTTTTACTTGCTTGAAACGCGTCAATCCGTTGACGGAGGAGGATCTCTCCGGGGGTAGGCAGCGCTTGTTGAAGAGGGAGAAGGTATACCTCTCTCCTGTTCCCTCATAGAGACTCCTGGGGATGGGGAAGAGGGGGATGCCTGTTGTCGTTTTCGTTGTTGTTGTTGTTGTTGTTGATCTTTGTTTCCTCTGTCATTCTTTTTTTATTCACTTGAAGCTTAGATATATGTTAATGTTTTTTTGGAGGACTTAATGAGAGAATTTGATTCGAGATTTTGGTATCGTATTTGCTTTCTATTAAATTTTTATTTAAACATGTTGAAATTCAGTCGTGCGTTCGTATGCTTGTTATTTCAGGGTCACGGGCACAATTTGAGTCTCTGTTCGGCTAAGAAGGTAGTGCAGGAGGTCACTATGAAAATTCAGTAATATTTTTTATGTAATATTATTAATTAAGTAATGTACTTAATCTGATGAGATTGTAACTGTGTAGTCTCGGCACGTTTACAATTTTGTTTGGGTCGTAACACAATGGATCACTGACTTCAAACACATTATTTTATCAAGAAAATTGAGCACGAAACTGACAAGCGTCGCCGGCACGATGAATAGTATATAAACCATACTATACGTCAACTCAAAGGAAATGGATAAATATGTACACTAGGGTGGAGCGAAAAATACTTTTTTTCTAGTATGAAGTTCTAATAGTGATTAAAAGTTGCATTTAGTGGACGATATATATCTGCCAAAATACGAGTTCATTTGTTTAATATTTTCAGCTGCCACCAGGGGGCTAAAGTTAACACAATTTTGGGTAAAAAGGAAAAAAATGCTTCTATTTTAGGTTTATCAAACTATTATAAAATTTTATCTTAGAATTATCTAATAGTTTGATTAAGATTCTTAAATGATAAGAATTCGTTTTGTAAAAATGCCTTTTCATATGCTTAATATCTTCAGCTGCCACAAGAGGGCTGGAATTAACTTAAAAATGACAATTAAGTATGATTCTGTATTTACTTGAAAAAGGGAACAGTAATAAATTAGGATGTCTCTCCTCCTTTATATTGGCTTGAGACAGTTAAGAAACGTTATTTCGTGCCTTAGCGGAGTTACCACCCTTTCCCCAACCAACCTCCCTCTAGAAAGGGTTCTTGCTGAAGACTATTTAGTAATTTGCTTTTGTGTCAAATTTTGGCTGTTTTTTCCTTGATTCTAATGTAGCACGAATCCAACCGTCTCTGTTTGTAGGTCCGCAGACTGATCCAGCAGCGTCTGTAACGAGCTTGACGCATCTCTCTACGGCTTGTGTATGACATGGAAACTGAAATAATTCTGAATGAAGAGTAGTACCATGTTTGATGCATGATTCATATCATCAAGAGAAACTCCTTTGGTTATCGGTGGTTCTGCTATCTGAAAATCTTGCCACATAGTGAGATCTGTATAGTCTTTGGCATAAAAATTTATTTCTGGCACCTTAAAATACCTGATAACATCTGTTTCTTGAATGCATGCCCTTGCTTTTATGATACGCCTAAATCCCAACTGACGCACATGCTCCCTTTCATCAGCTATCATTGCAATGAGAATGTTTTCTTGATTTGCGTAATATGCATTTCGCTGAATGACTGAGTCATGTACTCTCCTAAGCTCTTCACGGAGATACCGGCTTCTTGCAATCATATGCCACATATGTTTAGCACCATATTGCATAATGGTTTTCGCTTTATCTGAAACCACATTGGTGCGTATACCCTAACAATGAAAGTAGCTAATTCTTGTAAATTGCCTGAAGGATTCTCTGTGCTTGCATATAACCGCAGAGTCCTGTTTGCTGTGGTGAGCCCCCTTGAATGTGATATATTGCCTGGACTCTTATGACTAAGACTCTTTGAGAATGTTCCACTTGATATAGCCTTGTGAATTTCAAGAAGGTATTTCTGGTCAGTACTTATGTCATCTACATCAACTTCACACATGTCCTCTTGAATTTCAATGGGTTTGAAGTTAACTATGGGAAGCTTTTCACAGTCTGAAAGTGCTCGGCCAATTTCTCCTGAAAATGCTCTTGGTCCAGTAGTGGTACCATCCAAGTGATGAAACAGATGGCGCAATGGAAGTTCATTAAGGTGTAAAAGGCATATCAGCCACTGCAATGGCTTATTAAAGGCTTCTTCCAGTAATCTTATTGTGCCTCCAATACTACCAGTGTTAACCACTGTCGAATCACAGCCAACTGCAACGATGTTCCCTATATCAACATTCCTTTCTTTCAAGCAATTCACTAGCGCTGTGCAAATGTATTTAGCTTTGCCACTGGAAGGTGTCACATGTGCAAAGTACAGAGAGTGTGGTTCAGATATTATGCTGATATGCTCTTCGCGTTTGGTTCTTTGGTGGTTAGAGCCATCACTCTCCTGGACTTGAATCATTGTTTTATCCTTTCTGCCATCAAAGTATAATCCCCGCATGGTTTTTGGCTCTCCTATCTGTTGTAGTTCCTTTCTCTGTTTTTGTCTTTCACGTTTTAGCTTACTTCTGTCTATAATATTCCCTTTGTCTTCGGGAGTAACAATTTTAAGATCTGCCAATACTGCAGAAGCAATAGCAGCCCCAACTCTGTCCGACATTTTAAATCTATCACAAGTAATTGCTAATGAAGGCAGTGGCTCACGCATCTGTTGTTCTGATATTACATATTGAGTCGAGGTTGTATCTTCCTCATTATCTTCAGATATCTCTTCTAGTTGTTGAAGTTCACTTGTCTCTGTTTCGATTTGTAAGTTGGACGTATTGGTTATAGCAGCACTAGTTGTTTGTGAGGATTCCAGACGTGCTTTTTCCATTTCCTTTCGATGTTCTCTTGCTTGTAATCGTCTTGTGTGTGCTATGTCAATGCTTCCTATCACCATTATTCTGCGTGTTCGTTGGTCATTTAAAAAATCCTGCTCTTTTGGAGGGACTTTCTTACTCTTTTCACATGAGCATCTCCTAAACTCCTTACATTTGCAGGTGCAGATGTCAAACAAAGTGCATTTTGAAGAGTTTTCAAATTCTTCAAGCTGATTTTTGTACTTAGGCTGATCCTTGCGTGACTTGTATGGCTTTAATAAGGACCTGTATTTATCATGGTACACTCGCATCATCTGTAAAACGCGTGTATGTGAAACTATTGGCAAAGAGGCCTTCTTCCAAATATTTTCTACCTTTTTGGAAACTGCCTCTGCTATTTCAGAAAATGAAGGCTCCTTGTTATTCATCTGCTCCTTCACTAAATGTTTTGTGAACAGGTAATCTTTCATAATGCAGTTATAAGTTGGTAGTTGCATATCACTCATCTCACAAGGTACTTCAAATATGGCACACTTCATATGTTCTCTAGTGAAATGTTTATATTTAGTATTTGATGCCATAATATTTTTAAGAAAAATTCACAATCACAAAATATCCTGTAACATCAAAACATTATATAATTAATATATATAATATATTTTATAAGTATATATAATATATTATATAAATATATAATATATTATATAAATATATAATATATTATATAAATAAACTAAAATTATATAATACATTATAACAAGCATTTTATAATAAAATCAATATTATCTCTATATAAATCATTTTAAAATAAAGTTTTATAATATTCCGATCATATTAAAAAACTCTCCGATCAACTGAGCGATTAGGCCTACTACCTAAGAAGACAAGTGTTAACACACTGTTCTAATGACTCACAGAAAGAAATTCCTTCACACCAAAACCCTCCCCCACAACATTCAGTGTAGTCTCAACATGACTCAGTTACTCTAAATTGTGTTAAATTCAGCTCTCTTGTGGCAGCTGAAGATATTAAGCATATGAAAAGGCATTTTTACAAAACGAATTCCTATCATTTAAGAATCTTAATCAATCTATTAGATAATTCCAAGATAAAATTTTATAATAGTTTGACAAACCTAAAATAGAAGCATTTTTTTCCTTTTTACACAAAATTGTGTTAAAATTAGCCCCCTGGTGGCAGCTGAAAATTTTAAACAAATGAACTCATATTTTGGCAGGCATATTTCGTCCACTAAATGCAACTTTTAATCGCTATTAGAACTTCATACTAGAAAAAAAGTATTTTTCGCTCCACCCTAAATTGTACACACTTTCGCCCCATTTTATGGTATTTGCATTACTATAGACAGGGTGAGTTAAAAGTCTGGAAACATAGGAACTATGCTTTTCAATGCAAATATATATGTATATTTGCATTGAAAAGCATAGTTTCTATGTTTCCAGACTTTTGACTCACCCTATATTAATGTAAAGCATCTGACCCACGAACCACTTTTATCCGGCCCGCGGCGATCGGTAGAAAAACAAATAAATTGCATAAAATTTTGTAAATAAATTGTTTTTTAATAACAATAATCATATATATTATAAATAAATAAATAATAACAATATAATACTGTATATAATGCACAATAATATATAATATATTAAGAATATTAACAAAAAATAATATTTAAATTGATAATAAAGTATGGCCCTGCAACTGGATATATATATATATATATATATATATACAGGGTGGGGCACGGGAACCAAGTGTTTTTTGGAATAATCAGGAAAATTATATTTATTTTTGTAAAGAAAATATATTGGTAGAACAACATTCGTAAGAACATAGCATTT
The DNA here is from genome assembly GCA_023014485.1 of Bathynomus jamesi. NCBI lineage: Eukaryota > Metazoa > Arthropoda > Malacostraca > Isopoda > Cirolanidae > Bathynomus > Bathynomus jamesi. The sequence continues at coordinate 94,158 of JAJOZX010005656.1, forward strand.
CATGTCATAATAATCATGTACCGAAAATTATATCTGGCATATGATGTCCTTGGCCGTCGACGCATTGTTGAAGGCGTTTACGAAAATTGGCCTCCACTCTTCCCAGCAGGTCTCTGTTGATTTGGATGATTTGTTGACGGATCGCTTCCTTCAATGCATCTAATGTACGGGGCTTGTCCTCGTAGACACGTGACTTGAGGTACCCCCATAGAAAGAAGTCACATGTGGACAAGTCAGGGGACCGAGGGGGCCATGCAATGTCACCAAATCTCGAAATGAGATGGTTGGGAAACAGGGGGCGAAGAACAGCCATTGACGCTCTGGCGGTGTGTGGCGTGGCCCCATCTTGCTGAAACCACAAATGTCGACGAGCAATACGCCTTCTTCGTAACTCAGGGATGAAAAAGGTGTTCACCATCTCAATGTAACGCCCAGATGTTATGGTAACGGTAACTCCATTTTGTTCGAAGAAATAGGGACCGATGACGCCAAACTTTCCCACCGCGCACCAAACTGTAACCTTAGGGCTATGCAGCGGTTTTTCATGGAGTTGTCGCGGATTTTCAGCAGCCCAATACCGACAGTTTTGATTGTTGACGGCGCCATTAAGGTGGAAATGGGCTTCATCACTCATTACCACCATCATGTTTTCATTCTGCTCATAAAGTGCAAGCATTTCCTGTGCAAAATTCAGTCGTTGGGGGCAATCGTTTACATTCAATTCCTGCACCATCGCTAACTTGTATGGGTGAAAATGTAATTCTTCATGCAAAATCCGTCTAACAGTACGATTGCTGATTCCGAGTGCAGCTGAATGTCTCCGAGCAGAGCGGCCTGGGCTTTGCAACATCGCTTGTCTGACCCTTTCAACGTTCTCTGGAGTACGCACAGTGCGTTGCGGCCCTTCGGTTTTGTTTTCATTATTGAGCCTCCTGTTCGAAGATTGTTAACCCAACGTAAGATTGTGTCACGAGCGGGAACAGAGTCATTTCGATGAATGTTGAATCTGCGGCGAAACGCACGCTGAACTGCTGTCACTGACTCGCCACTCCTAACAAAATGATCATACGCGAACATGCGGTGTTCTAACGTCCACTGCTCCATGATGGCACCTGAAAGATAAAGGTGAGTGTTAGTTAAAGTTAAATGCTATGAACCCAGGAATGGAATGCTACCTACCGCACGCCCCTCCCATTCCTAATGGCCGATTACTAGCTATTCAAAAACACTTGATTCCCGTGCCCCACCCTGTATATATATACACAGTATATATATATATATATATATATATATTCATATATTCCAATCCTGCTCTCTCTCTCAAACTTGTAATTTGGATAACACTGCCGTTCAGTATTTTGTTATTGTAGAAAGTAATAAGCCGCAAGGGAATGAATTACAAATAAAATCAATAATGAAATTAAATGAGAAGTGTTGGCTGTTGTTATCGTAATACTGGACCGGCCAAAATTAAAAAATCGACTTTGAACGGCGTTTTTGTTAATAGCTGGCACCCATGCTAAATCAATGTACCTGTGGGTGAGGAATAAAATGCAGGTGGGTGCCACTCTCGCTTTTGGCTTTGAAGGTCATTTTCGACGTCAAACTATGCAAAAAATGATATTTTCTAATTTTAATTTTAAAAAAATATTCTGAGCCAATTGGTTTGACCAAATGTTTCATTTTGCCACACACGGTGATAAAGAAGTATGATGACAGGCTTATTCCATCCGAATTACAAACTCAAAGTCAAATTCAAGTTAATCACGACCGAAATTGTGCTAAAAATTTGTGACTTTTTTATTTTAATTGGCGAAAAAAAACATTGAACAAGTCTGTCAAAACCATTTATTTTAACATGATTAGTGCCTAAAAAGTTTGATGGCATGAATTAAGTACTCACAGTAACAGAATTATCACAACTAAATCACAAAGCAGTAAATATAGCCCCATAACTATACAGTTTACACACTAGTAACATCTACAAGTTCACGTTTCTTGATGAACAGCACCGAAATGCTGCACTGACAGTCACAACTGTGTGGATTGCAATCACTTAAGAACAGAGTTATTAGTTCCTTACAGCACATTCCAGCTTCTCTCGATTTCAGACCGGAAGAGAGACATAGATCTACTGACCAGCTGGGTTACAGCAACCGCTGTCGTCACAACCACAAGCTGTCGTACACTTTATCCTTTTCCTGAAGCAGTTGCATCTAGCTGTCTTGCACTTTTTCTTGCAACCACAAGCAACAAGCTCCAGGCAGGCTTCATGGATTGGGGGAAGTCTTGTCCACACTGGTAGGAGGCTCCCATCTTCCAACTTCCAGGCTGGAGTGTCCACCGGATCTTCAACATCTACGTGGTCTTTGTCAGCCTGGAGCCATATTTTGGCCTGATAGTTTGGCCGCTTGGCGTGGAGCTCCAGGGCATCCTTTGTCGGTGGGAGCATTTCCAGAGTCTTCTTGGCCTTCCCAAAAAGGTGAACTCTGGCGTCATCAACTGTGTGTTGTTCCGGGGTGCTATACAAGTGACACACAAACTTCTCAATATCTGCGATATCCCCATCTTGACCAATAGCGTGCAGCAGGAGTGGGTGGTCACTGAACACCTTCCAACACTTCCTTTTTCCATGACCACTGAAGGACGAGACTGTGTCACACCCGGTCAAAGCGTGAAAGCTAACCAGATTGTCTCTGACTGGGGGCGACAAACTCTTGAATACATCGTGCACGGGGTAGCATTTTCGGTTTTTGGCCGTTCCGCACAGCATCCACACTTCAGCGACCTTGGTGCAAACGAAATGAATCAGCAGCACCATTACATCAGTATCTCTGTACACTACCAGTATTCGTTCATAGCCCTGGGACGCTGCATCACATGAGTGAAGGATGAGCCTGGTGTCCGCCTCTTCATGGTTGCTATGCAATGGGACGTCATGTCGTCTGGTTGACCGTACTTCAGTGGCTTTAGAGAAGCCACTCCCTTCACCAGCTGACATCTTTTTTGAAGATTTCTGCTCTTCTCAGTGATGACGTTAGACAGAAACAAGGCTAGATCAGCCTTGTTTGTAGCCAGGGCCATGAAGTTTTTCCACACTTCGGGCAGTGGAACTTGTGGGCCATCAATGACTTTCTGAATAGGTTTCTTCTTGCTTGTACGCTTTGTCTTGGTAACTGCTTTGATCGATCCTTCCCCTGCGTACCGATCAAAGATGATATCAACTCTTGTTGTATGTTCATTGAAATAACTCGTCACGGCCTTGAAGAACACTTCAGCATAGTCGCCGAATGTCCGACAGCCGCCAGGCTTGCCAAGAGCTTGGGTGAGTGCAGCCATCTATCATCACACAGGTCTTCAGATCAAAGGTTGGAACCTCTGAGCTTATGGTCTGCTGAGCCATCAGGATGTTCATTAACTCAGACTTCGATGTCGAATTCATCTCTCCTCCTGCCTTCGCCAGACTAAATGGGGCTGAGGACAGTTCATGCTTCAAGACGTTGACCATTTCCACCATACGACCTGCGGTCGCGGCATTCAGGAGCCGCTGTAGTAGCTTTCTGTCAGCTTTGATGGTCTTCTGCATGTTCTGCTTGGTGGAAACTGTAGCTTTGTACACATCAGCGAAGGTTTTCGACTGATGTTTCTTCATCGTTTCATGGAAGCCTACTATCTGTTCAATCAGTCTCTCCTTCATGAAGCCGATTACATGCTGCTTTCCTCGATCCTGAGCTGTCAGCAGGTTCTCCACAACATCTGTGGGTGCAGTGTCTTTGGTTGCCAGTGAAACAAGTGGGATGTTAGAGGCGGCATCTGTATCTCCTGCTTCACTTACGTGAACTCTGAAGACGTCAAACTGCTTCAACTGCTGAACTAGCTTCATGACATCATGAGCGTCACACCTAGTGCGAGAAGGCAGACTGTCAACCCGAGTGAGGGTGGCTTCCCCATCATCATCTTGAAGATTGAAGAGGAATCTTGTGTCTTGAGAGATGCGTGACCGCTCTGACCATGTGATGTAGAACCTGTCTCTTGCTTGGTCATTCTTTGTAATGCCGATGATACCATTGTGCATCTTGCATGTACGATTTATCCATTCGGTTGCCTGATCAGCTGGAACTTGGTTGGAGCGCTTCGCCGTCCTCTTGGCGACAAAGTTCCCATTACAGAACTCTGCATGAACTTCTGGTGCTGACTTCTCAAGACCTCTCATATCAGCCAAGTAAACCGGCCCCCAACGTGCATAGTTTGTGTGGTCATAGATAGTTAGCCAAGGCAGCATTGCACATGCCATCTCTCTGAGCTCTGATGAAGGCCAGTAGGATCTCTACCATTTCCATGTAGGATGACCACAGCATGAAGTTGGGATTTTCAGAGTGCTGGTCATTGAATTCCTCCATGAGAATGTGGAATTTCTCATCTGCCAAAACGTCTGAGAAGTTGTCAACAGCATCGCGCATCTCATCTATGTCAGCTCTGTCTTTGAAAAACGAAGCAACAGTGAGGGCAAGCTGCTTCATGTTCTCATCTCCGTTGCCAGTTGCAGCCAGCCATGACTCAAACATCTGCCACTGAAATGCAAAAATTCGGAATTTTTCAGAATTTGACTTTTGTAACCTTGTATGGGACCTTCAAACCCAAAATTGAGAGTGGCATCCACCCACATCTTGTTTGGCATCCTCAATACGACTTATCTAAGGTGGGTACCTGCTATTAACAAAAAACGCCGTTAAGTTTTTTTCTAGCGGACTTTTCAATTTTTGGCCGGCCCACTATAAATAGTGTGTCACTGGAAGAAAAAGAAATTTTACGTGGGAGTGAATAATAAAATAGGGATCTATCAGACCTACGTACAATACCAGAAGAAAAATTTATTTAAAGCAACAAAACGTGTTTAGTTGACCACATTTTGTATGGATCAAATAAAGTAATGGTTAAAATATAGTGATTGATTGGTTTAGATTTGCCGTGTGTGTTTTGCTGGCTTCATTTTGTTATGATAAAAAAAAAGTATCTTTATAACAACAACTCACGTTTAGTTAACCAGTTTCTGTTTGGATCAAATAAAACAATGGTTAAAATATAATAATTGCTTTAATTAGTTACCATAGGCATTTTTTAGGCTTATTTTGTTATTGTAAAATTTTATCGTGAATACTTTATAAATATTAATAAATTATATTTCCGAACGACAACCCGCGCAGCCATACGAGTATACGCGTACATGAGTGCACCCATTCCCATATTAGTTGTTTAATTTTTATTTTTATTTTCTTCTAAGTATAAATGCAAATATAAAACTAATCATCTAAAAATTATTTAATAAAATTGTAATGTTGAGCAAAATTATGAATATTCAGTTGGTTAAGCTTGTCCTTAACTGGAGATGGCGTAACGCGTAAAATACTTTGTACATTGGGTGAAGAATCCCCGGAAGAGCGGTTGGACTCCGGTTAAAGTAAAATACTTTCATAATTTATATATATATATATATATATATATATATATATATATATATATATATATATATAATGTGCATAAGTAAATATCAGTGGCGACTCGTGGTATAAAGTATGGGGGTGCGATTTCATAAAATTTATAATTTTTAGAATTGTAGTACATAAACAATCACATGGTGCTTCCGTACGGTACTTATATGTCAAAAGAAGCCATAAATTTGTATTAAAAAAATATTTTAATAAAATATAAAAATAATTGTTGAATAAATTTGACTATAATAAATTTGACTATAATAATGTACCACTGTACGACAACACGGACTCACATAGGCTAGTGCGAATCCAACTGCCGCTCACAAGAGTACTGTACTTGTATTAACATATGCGGCTATGCCAGACGTACAATTCTAGTTAATTACAAATAAGTAATAATTTTAATAAAATACATATAATGGCTTATATCATTATTACTGAAGTAACTATTAGTAAAAATAAAGTTATTATAAAAAAAATTCGCGATTGTACTTATATTTTCATTACAACAGTAAAATATAATTTATATTTACTTGAGCGAAAAATCTATCGCTCCATTCGGCTGCAATATTATTTTGTATTCAAACAGCGGTACGCTATTTGAAGCTATGCTATAAGTTTAGAATATTATGTACTGTATGAAGGCTTACTCAAAATGCCTCATGAATCATGATATGCCACATGAATTTTTAAAATATATTTCAAGAATATTTATTTTAATATCTTAAAATTAATATATTTTTTTATCTGTTAAATTAATATTTATCGTTTCAAGCAAGGGGGAGCGACCGCTCCATCGCTCCTATACGCCAGTCGCCACTGGACTAAATATACTCTACAATAGTTAAAGTTAAGTGCAGGAATTCTGATCTAAAAATGAGGAAAATAAGTCAGACATTTTGGTAATTCGAAAATTTTATAATTTAGACTTTCAATTTAAACTGTTGTTTAAAACAAACATACGCAGATTTTGCTCGATCAGCTGAATATTTGCTTCCTGCAGCAAATTATTTAAAACCAAATTCATTTTGTATCACGAAACAAATATTTGAGTGTCTGATAATAAAGCAAAAATTTTGTTGCAACAAAATTATTTTTGTTTGAGTCAACAAAACATTTTTGTCTGTGCAGCATGATGGAGATGGTAGAGAAATACAGCATTTCTCTGCCATCTCCTCTTTCATTGAGGTCGGATAGTTCACTATTATGTTATTCACTTCCATGTAAATTTTCCTTTACTTCACATAGCAGATTATTTATGAGGAAAACACTGCAGTACAATTTTCAACGGGAAATGACGAATCAGATCCCACAAAAATGATGGAGAATAGGTAGTTAGCGACATCAATTTAGGAATTACAGTATTTCTCTCATTTATTTTTTAAATATATGTCGGCGATGGTGATGTTATTTTGTTAACTTCCTTGGTTCAGTCAATGACGTTTTTTACCGCTGACGTCCACGGTTCTTCTTTCCACTGTACTTTATCTTGATCTGACTGCGCGTTACGGAAAGAAGACTTTGTACCCTGGTTTCAATGGCGTCCTCTCTCTCAGTACGTTGAGAGAATGGAATGCCTTTCTCGGAAGGATATAAATTACGAGTTTTCCTTTTGTAAGTCCTTTATTTCACAAGGTTTGGAATCACTTTAAACTATTGGATTTCTTTTACAATGCACAGTCATTAAAAAATCAAATCCTTTACACAACACTTGTTTAGAGAATAAAACGAAACAAATGCTTACTTCAAAAAGCTAAGGGCCCAGCCGAACCGGCTGCCCCAAGGGCGAAACACCGACTGCTGCCCAAATGCCGAGACGGGACTGCCTCTCTCAAGGCGTGTTCCCTTACTCAAGGTGTTTCCCTTTGTCCTGAAGAAACCCCCATGGTGCCACGTGTTACAAAAGATTATTAAACTTGCAAACACCTACTCTAATAATGATATTAACAAAAGAATTTATATAACTGTAGTTTTACACTTAACTCTTTTATGTGATTTATAATAATCAAAACGAACATTTAGAATTTAGAAATCTCTGTTTAAGATTATAGACGTGACAACACTGTTTTCGTTAGGGTTAGAGAAAAAGACAGATGATCCACTGGGACATCGAGGCAATTTATACAATATTAAAAATTTAACGGATTCATATTTTAATTTATATGAACGGAATAATATCTTTTAAAGGATTAATACTTTAATTTATACAAACAGAATGATATTTTTAAATTTTAACAAATTTATTTTCCTGTGGAAACCCTTTTCCACAATTATACTGAATGCCCAAGTTGGTCGAACATTTGTGTAAATTTTTGTCTGTGACAAATTTTTACCTAGTAGGTCGAACAGGTTATATATTTTATATTTTCAAATATTTAATCACTTTCGTTTGTTTCAAGGTAGAGGGGGTGGGTAGTTTTATAAGGAAGTTTAGAAAAAGCGTTCTTTTACCGTATGCAATGATTATTTTTCCGAATTTCATCCGTGTTAGGATTTTAATTAAAAATATTCGAATGCAAATAAGTCATCCTTTATGCTTCCTCAACCTTTACACAAACTCTGATTTGTTTTAGGTTAGGTTACGTTAGGTTAACCTGAGTTAACCTAACTTAAAAAAAGGAGGTTGTACAAGAAAATCTGACTTGTTTACAAAATCAGACCAAATTGGTCATTCTCCTTTCGTGATTTCGGCGAAACCTTTGCTTTTGCGCTAGACATATCAAAAGCTTTAGATAGAAGTTGGCACAAATCTTTAATCTCGAAAGGAGGATGACCAAGAGTCAGAGATATGCAAGAAGGTCGCCAGTAGAGCGTCCTTGCGGAACCCATACTGACGATCTGAAAGAAGATGGTGAGAAGAGAGATGTTTAAGAATCTTCGTATTAAGGATAGATTCAGAAGCTTTAGAAGGGCAAGAAATCAAAGTAATTGGACGATAGTTGGAGGATTAAGAGCAGTCACCATTCTTTGGGACAGTCTGAATGAAAGTGAACTTCCAGCGGGAAGGAAAAGTAGCAGGTGAAAGACAAAGACGAAAGAGTTTGGCTAGGTAGGGTGTCAGCACAGAAGCACAGTTCTTAAGAACAACAGGAGGGACACCATCAGGACCGTATGCCTTTCTAGAGTTGAATCCAGATAAGGCAGAAGGAACATATTTGGGGGAGATTCTAATTTCAGACATAATTAAGAGAGAGAGAGGAGGAGATGGAAAAACAGCACCGGAATCAACCAGAGTTGAGTTGGAGGCGAAAATTTGAGCGAAGCGTTCAACTTTATCGGAGAAGAGACGGCAACCGAATGGTCAGAATGGAAAAGAGGAGGGAAAGAAATAGTAGTAAAGTTGTTGGATAGGTTCTTAGCTAGATGCCAGAAAGAGCGAGAAGAATTAGAATTAGATAGGTTTTCATATTTTCGTCTGATGAAAAAAATTTCGGGAGTTGAAGAACAAATTTTGCACAATTCCGGGCAGAAATATAAGCTAAGTGAGAATCAGGAGTTGGATGGCTACGGTACCTTCTGAAAGTCTCCTCTCTGTTGCGAATATTATTAGAACATCAAGATTAAACCAAGGTTTTTTTGCATTTGTAGTAAGAATATAATATAGAATTCACGCCTCCATTACCAAGAGAATTACCTCCGTGATACGCTCAGCACACTCGGAGGGTCCCCTGCCACAGAAGCAGTAATCATTCCATGGAAATCGGAGTAGTATTACCTTAGGGCCTCTAAATCAGCGGCGCCAAATTACCAAAGGCGTCTCCTCTTGGGAGGATCCAAAGCCCGAATTGGAGCGATAGAACAGAAAACAGATAGAAGATTGTGTTCGGAAGAGTCCAAAGGGGAAAAAAGTTCGACAGACGTAGAAGAAGGATGAGTGGTGGGAAACAAATCCAGAATGTTGGGCCTATCTCCAAGGCGGTTGAGGATACGAGTACGGTGTTGTACAATCTGCGCTAGGTCATTCAGGAAGTTGTAAGCTAGTTCACCAGGAATGTTAGTGAAATGTAAGGAAAGCCAAAGGTGGGGGGAACATTAAAATCACCTAAAATGGAGATTTCAGCAAAAAGAGGGTGCGGTAGAATGTATTCCACTTTGGAAGTAAGGTATTCAAAGAATTTTGGATATCCAGTAGAATTAGGAGAAAGGCAGACACCGCAAATATATTTAGTTTGAGATTGGCAATTAAGCCGTAGCCAGAGGGTGTAGAATTCAGAGGATTCAATTTCGGGAATAGGAGAGCAAGGTATGTCATTGTGTACATATACGTAACATCTACCTTTGGAGTGAAATTGAGTATAGAGAAAGTCGGAGGGTACAGAAAAGGGGTTGCTGTCAGTCGTCTCAGACACCCGAGTTTCAGTGGGGAAAAGAAGGTGAGGTTTAGAGGAGGAGAGGTGATGTTCAACAGACTTAAAATTTGAAGAAAGGCAACGAATGTTGCAGGAGTTTATGAAAAGTGAATCAGGTAGAGGCCCAGAACATCTCGAATGGGCGGCAGCATAACCAGCTCCGTTGCTCGGCTCTGCGTTCCCGGTATCGGCAGCGGGGGAGCCAGAAATGTGGATATTTATGGTCCCTTCGCAGGGCGATGAAGGTCTTGAAATCGTTGCAATTGTTTTTTTTTAATTTTGAAAAGATTATGTCGGGTGTAAGATGCATGTGTGTATGTAATGAAGAGCAGGGAGAGAAGTGTGTGTTTGAGAGTATGTTGGACTGCTCAGAGGATAGATGAGACACGGAAAAAGATCAGCTAAGGAGCCTAGTGACAGGAGAAATAGGAGTTCTAGCACTCCCTGTCTTCTGCCTAACGTACCCTCTGAGTACTTCCATGGTCGATTGGCGTCTCCAATCTCTTCCGTGTGTGTGTGTGTGTATATATATATATATATATATATGTGTGTGTGTGTGTGTGTGTGTGTGTGGGTGTGTACATTTTAACTGCAAAGAACACACAGTATAATTAATGTAAAGAATGACGCTTGTGTAGAAGAGCGTCCGCACAAAATGTGGAGAGAGAACGAGCAAATGAAAAATGAGGCACCTCCCAGGAATCAAACCCGGGATCATCCAATTAACGGTCGGATATGCTAACCACTGCACCAAGGTCCCCGATCATCACAACTCGTAATTCTCTTGCATACGAGCGGAATCGAATGCCCTGAGGGGGCACCTTCTCATGCCGTACATATATACATTTTAACTGCAAACAACACACTGAGGTCCAGAATATTATTTGTAAATTAAAAAATACAAAAAAATAACATTCATAACATTTCTGTACCTATATTGAAACTTGTTAAAGATAAGATATCTGTAACTTTGGCTAAAATTATTCCTTTGGAAATACTTTGATTGATAATTATCAATCAAAGTATTTCCAAAGGAATATTCCCATGAAGGCTAAAAACTGGTTGTATAACACCCCTTTTTAATGGGGTGGTCCTACACTAGGAACAAATTACAGGCCGGTGTGTTCATTATCTGTGTTTAGCAAAGTTTTTGAAAAAATTGTAAAAAGTAGAATGCAGCGATATTTAGAATCCTACAATATATTATCTCCAAATCAATATGGCTTCCGTAATAATAAAACAACAAAAATCGCTATTTTAAATCTTATGCAAAATGTAAATATAGCTAAGGCGAACAAAGAAATAATGATATCAATATTTATGGATTTGAGTAAGACGTTTGATGTAATAGAGTAAAATAGACCATAATATTCTACTTAATAAATTATATTGTTACGGCTTTAGAGGAGCAATCAGTGATTGGTTTAAAAGTTATTTGTCCAATAGATATAATTTTGTATCAGTAAATAAGGTTTGCTCAACTAAAGCGCTTGTCAAATATAAAGTGTCCACAGGGCTCAGTTCTGGGTCCACTGTTATTTTTATTATATATAAATGACCTTCCACGTTCATCTGATATACTGAACTTCATAATGTTTGCAGATGATACAATTGTCTCTTTTTCTTACAAAGATGTTAATACAGCTAAGAATATATTTCATTCAGAATTCATCAGTGTAATGAAATGGTTGACCACCAATAAACTCTTCTTAAATACCAGTAAAACAAATTTCATGATATTTAGTAATAAAAGAAATGTATATCTTGATGAACTTAATGTTAATGAAATCGCCATAAAGGAGTGTAACGTAACAAAATTTCTTGGTGTAATGCTAGGTAAGAATTTGCAATGGGTGATCATGTAAATTATGTCGCGAAAAAGATTTCAAGGAGCGTTGCTATAATGTTTAAACTTAGAAATGTAGTCCCTAAACAAGTTTTATTGACTTTTTATCATACTCTTGTTCTTCCTTATATAACATATGCACCCTTGTTTGGGGAAACTCCGCTAACAACGCATTAAATGGGATCTTTGTCATCCAAAAACGAGCAATAAGGTTATTATCTGATGCTGATTTCCTTGATCACGCTAGTGCATTATTTAAAGAGCTAAACCTACTAAAGCTGAACGATATAACCAAACTGGCACATTTTATTTTTATTTACGAGTGTAAGAACAAAATTATTAATTTGCAATGGATAAATAGATGTTTTGTAACTCATCAAGAAATCCACTCCTATCAGACCAGAAATAGATCAAAGCTTGTTATATCTCAGTTTAGATTGTCTTCATCTCAAAAACTACCCATTTTCATTGGGTTGAAAATATGGAATGACTTGCATGCCGATATAAAAAATATTGCGAATGTAAATTTGTTTAAAACCAAGTTGAAATTCCGATTAATAATGGCATACTAACAAAAATCTAGGATTAATATCCACTAATATTGTTTAATATTGTCCATTAATATTGTTTAATATTGTAGTACTTGTAATACATGTTTTAACTATTAATAATGCTTATTTACTTATTTATTTTTTTATTATTATTAATTAATAACAACTAGCTGCTTATTTTTAATAAGAGCCCAGTAAAGCCTAAAGCTTAAGGGCCAAATTAAATTAAATAAATAGTCGAGCTTCACAATTATTCATGTCATTGTAAATTGAAAAAAATGTATTTACTTTATTATTAGTAATAAAGGTTATTCTATCTATCTTTTATCTAATGTAAAGAACGACGCTTGTGTAGAAGAGCGTCCGCATAAGATTTTCTTTACATTAATTATAGTGTGTGTTGTTTGCAGTTAAAATGTTTATATGTACGACATGAGAAGGTGCCCCCTCAGGGCATTCGATTTCGCTCGTATGTAGGAGAATTACGAGTTGTGACTGATCGGAGACCTTGGTGCAGTGGTTAGCATATCCAACCGGCAATTGGATGATCCCGGGTTCGATTCCTGGGAGGTGCCTCATTTTTCATTTACTCGTTCTCTCTCCACATCTTGTGCGGACGCTCTTCTACACATAATGTATATCGAGCATTCGTAGTTTAAGTGAAAGTATGAAGAGTTAAACATCTATATATATATATATATATATACACAGTATATATATATCGGTGGTGTAGTGGTTAGCGTGGCTGACTACGAATCCTTCGGCCCCGGGTTCGACGCTCGGTGATGGCAGCCGACTCGCAGCAAAACCAAGCTGTTCATCCTTCCACACAAAGAAAGTGGTTGATAGCTAAATGGGTACCCTGGATGGCCTAGTGGTTAAGACGCTGGGCTGCTTGTAGGGCGTGGTTCAGAGTCCACGTTAAACTCTAGGTCTAAGGTGAAGTGAAAAGCTTGACCTTCGTTAGAATGAACAATTCGGGCAGAAGCAACCAAAGGTTAGGTTATATATATATACAGGGTGATTATAAAATCCTTGTGCAGATTTAAACTTCAATATCTTTTTATGTGCAGATGATAGAAACAAACTGTAAACGGTATATGAAAGCAAAATTAGTAATGTTTTTAACACGCTGCATTACAATATATATATATATATATATATAATATTATATAAAAAATCTCGTACAGAAGAAAAAATAAAAGTATTCCAATTAATTAGAGTTCATTTCAAAAAAGAATAATTTTTTTAGTTCTCTTTGGGTGAGATTGTTGTATATGAGACGTCAGGAGTACAGGAGTGAATGTGGCAAGTTTGCGATTGTTCCACGAAAGAATAGTTCAACCTCCCCCCATCCACAGACAATTGGTATAGACAAATACCTCACTCGTACGCTCAAAATGTAGTTATTTTCAATGCATGTATTTTCGCTATGTGCCCCTCGTACACACTAGTCACAAAATTTAAACGCGTCTATCTCAAAACTGGTTTGGCAACTTCGTCCCTCGTACGCGCGACACCTCTCTCTCTCTCTCTCTCTGTATATATATATATATATATACAGTCCCGTAGTCAGGACTTCCTAAAGGGGGCGTCGAAACTGTAGAAAGGCGGACCTTTTGGTGCGACGACCTAGTCACTGCGGAGGGGGTTTAGAGTAGTTTAGAGTAGTTTAGAGTAGTTTGTGAAGTTTAAAAAATGCAAGTGTTTATTTATTAAATGATGTTATATATTTTAATATCACATCATAAGTTATAATTATTGTTACAAAAGTGGACCTTCCTGTCAAGGGGGGGTCGTTGATACTCCCCTGGCTACGGGCCTGTAAAATGAACCTCAAATAATCATTTATACACAAGACAAACGAGGAGGAAAACAAGGTAACAGAATATTAACTTAATTCAAAATACTTCTACATGTTTATGAAAAGAAAAATGCAGAGTAAAGAGAGAATTGGTCTGTTAAAAGATGGAGCAACCGAATACACAAATGACCCCCAAAAATAAGCGAATTACTTAAAAAAAAAAATTAAACACTGTGTTCAGCACCCCTAAGTCTGAGAAAGTAGAAAATCCAGACGAATTCTTTGGCATAAAATAAAATCAGCCAAGAACAAGGTTGGACACGAATCTGTTTATGGATTTTGAGTTCTAACTAAGGCTCTATCACAAATACGAAAAAATTCAGCACCAGGGCCAGACACGTGGGGTGCCATGTTTCTGAAGAAATATGAAGATAGTATTGTCAAACCATTAAGCTTACTATCGGGAAATTCACTCCAGATAGGATAAATTCCACTTCCATTAAAGAATGCAAACATTGCCTCGCTCGACATTGCTCTGTTGCCTCCTTTGAATAAAAACTATTGTCCAGTTGTTCTCACCTCCCACCTTATAAAGTGTTTCGAACCTGTAATTAGAGGCGAAATTGCTTTCTACCCACAAGAAAAGAATTTATTCAATCCGAACCAGCATGGCTTCAGGGCTAGAAGACACAACTAATTTTAGTGTGCAGTGATAACCAATTTGCGCAGTAATAATTTCAATCTGTGCAGTGATAAATTGAAAATCTGTGCAGTGATAAATTAGATTCTATATCCGATATAGAACCTAATTCATCACTGCACAAATTGAAATTATTACTGCGCAAATTGGTTATCACTGCACACTAAAATTAGGTATGCTAGAAGATCATGCCTGACACAGTTATTAGACTACCAAGAGGAAATACTGGAAACACTGTCTCGAGGACAAAACATGGATATAATATATACTAATTTTGCTAAAGTTTTCGATAAATGTGATCACAGAATTATAGCACACAAACTTATGAATGCAGGAATTATTGGAAACTTGGGTCGATGGATATTTAATTTTTTGACCAAAAGAACACAGAGTGGGAGTAAATGGAGTCAAATCTGAAGTCTCAGAAGTCGTCAGCTCTGTTTACAATAATGGTTGCAGATATTGATGTAAATATTAATGACAGTATCGTATCGTGTTTCGCGGATGACTCAAAGATATGTAGGGAAATATCAAACGAAGGTGACATAAAAATGTTGCGAAACGACATTAAAACACTATTCAAGTGGGCTGAAGACAACAATATGAAGTTCAAAGAAGAAAACTTCCAACATCTAAGATATGGTAACACCAAGGTGTTACAGAATAAATGGTACAAGACACTGCAATCCAAACAGACAACACCAAACGCACAAGTCAGGAATCTTGGAGTAGTAATGTCATCGGATGCAGAATTCAGAGACCACTATTCAGAGAGTTCTATAATATGATTATTAAAATCACAACAGCTAGAAAATAATGAGAATTATCTGGAAAAGTTTCGACAGCAGAAAAGTAAGCTTCATGCTAAAATTATGGAAGGGTTTATTTCTACCAGTAATTGAGTATTGCTTGGTAATCACAAGTCCATATAGAAAACGAGATATTACAAACATAGAAGCCATACAAAATACTTGTACGCCTAAGATAGAGGAAACGGAAGATGAAGATTACTGGTCTCGTCTGCAATCCCTAAAACTACTCCTGCAAAGAAGACGCGAGCGGTACACAATAATATACGTATGGGATATACTCGAGGGTTGTATCACCAACCTTAGAAATGAAGCGGAACAAACTGGAGTGAGGAAGAGGTAGATTCTGTACTGTCCCAGCCGCGGTGGAACCAGGGGACCATGAACACGAGGATGGAAAATATCCTCAGAATACAAAGCCAGAAACTTTTTAATGTTCTGCCAAAACAACTGAGGAATCTCCATCACACCAGCCTGAATAATTTCAAGATCCAGATGGATAGCTTCTTGCTGTCCATCTGGATCGTTCGAAACCATCTGAAGATATCTAGAGGTAAGATATATACAAGGTGAGTCACGACGAAATGTCATAACTTCGGGAGCTTATAGCTGAGGTCATTCCTAGTCAAAAACTCCATATGAACATAGGTCCGATTCTTAACGGTTATGGAACTTGGATGTCTGAATTTCAAGCATGCGCATGCGTGACCTTGAACTGAATTGACAGTTACTTACCGAACTAACTACGCAGTAGAGTGTTGTGTTTTACAGCGTGCAGTTGATGTTTTGTGCATTCAGTATGCCTTTTACGTTTTCAAATGCCGAATATGCCGACACTGTGTATGTTTACGGATTTTGCGATGGAAATACTACTGCTTCTCTCGCTGAATACCAGTGACGTTTTCCAAATCGAAGAATTTTGGATCGACGAGTGTTTAGCAACGTTTTCTGGAGATTGCGAGAGAGCGGTTCACTTCCTAGCGTTACTGTTTTATCTGAGCGTCCAGTACAACAAGATGTGGCTGAACAAGAAAACACTATTCTTGGAGCTCCTCAAACGAGAGTATGTAGAACGTTACACGAAGAAGGTATGTATCCATACCACGCACAGCGCGTTCAGCAACTCCAACCTGGGGATCGTGTCCAACGGCTGGAATTTTGTAATTGGCTCAATGCCGATCGACAACTGCATCGATACGTCTTGTTCTGTGATGAGGCTCAATTTACCCGCGTCGGTGTCAACAACACTCGCAATTCACATGTATGGTCAGAAATGAATCCTCATGCCATTGTGGAAAGTAATTTTCAACATTGGTTCAGTGTCAATGTGTGGTGTAGTATTCTTTACGGTCAGCTGATTGGTCCGTTTATCTTCGAAGGTGGTCTTACAGGTGACATTTATCTACGATTTCTGCAAGATGAACTGCCACTACTGTTAAAAGATGTACCTTTAGCAACACGATTGCGTATGTACTTCCAACAAGATGGAGCTCCTCCCCATTTTAGCCGTGCAGTGAGAACGCATCGATGATCGCTTCCCTGGTCGATGGATCGGTCGTGGTGGTGCACAAAATTGGCCACCCAAGTCTCCGGACCTAACCCTTCTAGATTTTTATCTGTGGGGACGCATGAAAGAGCTGGTATACCAGAGAAAAGTGAAAACACGAGATGCATTGCTCCGTCGCATTGTGGATGCTGCAGCCCTCATAAAGGACAATCGTAATGAACTAACGCGAGCTACACGCGCGATTCACAGACGAGCCGCGATGTGTATTGAGGCCGAGGGTAGTCATTTTGAATAGTTATTTTAAATTCATGAATAAAAACTTTAGCAGCTATTTGTTTGCTTATTCTTATTTTTAAACATTCAAATATCCATAGCTCCGAAAATAAAAACCCACTCTAATAGACAGAGTTTATTTCCACAACAGTTTCGACGCCCACTGGCATCCTCCTCGGGTGGATACAGAAACACGAATGAACCAAAACAAGAGGGAAAAACAGTCCAGGGACCGATTCGTTTTTCGGTTTATAAGTTCTGTATAATAAACAACAATGTAATAACCAATGTAATAATAAATTTATAATTTCTGTAATAAATAATTATGCAATATTAAATGTAATAAATTTAATAATAAATGTAATAATTATGTAAAAAAAAATAAAAAAATAATAGAATCTGTATGTTTAGAACAGGAAGATAGTTTTAAATTTGCGCGAATGTACTTAATGAAAATGCCCTTCCGGTGTCGGGAGAATGGGATCTAACCTAGGTGCGAATTTCTTAACGGTCGGTCCCTGGACTGTTTTTCCCTCTTGTTTTGGTTCATTCGTGTTTCTGTATCCACCCGAGGAGGATGCCAGTGGGCGTCGAAACTGTTGTGGAAATAAACTCTGTCTATTAGAGTGGGTTTTTATTTTCATATTTTGACCTTCACGTAGAAAAAATGTGAAGTTTTGTGCATCCATAGCTCCCTAAACGTTAAGAATCGATTTATGTTCATATGAAGTTTTTGATTGGGAATGACCTCAGCTATAAGTTCCCGAAGTTATGACATTTCATCGTGACTCACCCTGTATTTTATATATATATATATATATATATATATATATATATATACACGTGCATTTATATATTTCCATCTCTTCCTATAATATGGATTGATATTTATTGTTCCTGAAGAATATAATAATTTTAATTTAAAGAATATAATGTTCTTCAATGCTTTCTTCACACATCGACAAAATTATTATTCATTATCTTTTTATTTACAAAACCAAATTCCAAGTTTTATTCAATGAAAATAGTAACGCATATACGAATATACATTTCCAAAAACAATAGTTTTATCGGATGTTTATTTATATGTATTAATTAATGTAGAAGAAATCGTGGATCAATGAAAGAAAGCCACCCCCAAAAGTTTCTAGTAAACAATGCCACCATAAAAAATGAAGTAAACAATGCCTCCCCCCCCCCCCCCGCGCAAATCACTAAAGTAAAGAATGTAAGTAAAAACACCATGAGGAATTGTTTATTATTTATTACTGTATGTCCTTGATGATTGGTTAGGTTAAGTCATGATATTTTCATTTAAACTAACTAAAATATCACAACTTAACCTAACCTAAATAACCTACCTAAATAACTCGCAGATCAATGAAAGAAAGCCAACCCCGACCCGTTTGTGGGTGGCTTTCTTTCATTGATCCGAAATCATGCCATAAACTTATTCAAAATATGTACATAATGTATATACTGGAAAGTAATACGAAAATCTAATGAACAGGTATTATAAAAAGGTAACTATAATTTAGATGTTGCTAAAGTTGAAAAATAGAATTTTGTCAGTTCATCATTTATTAAAAAGCAACCAACACGTTTGCTCGTTACTAATTTGTTTTCGTTCGGGCCAGACGATGTTATTCACTCACGCATCTAGAAAGGCTAAATGTAAATTTTAATATTTAATAGACTTCCTTCGTGGAAACAGAAGAAACCACTGTAGAAAATGTTTAACTTCAGATATAGATATAAATAAAAAATAAATGAACAGATATATTAATTAATACTAAATAAATATATTGTAAGCGTTACTTAATTATTGATAAGATTCAGTACGATAAAGCTTTTTGTTAATTTTTACAGACTTTTAATTTTTATTAAATTTCCATGTAAAAATAAGCAAAAATTATTATTCCAACCAAATTTTGGAAAGAATTTGCTTCGATTTGATAATCGAAATTTTGGGGTGTGGATAATCATGATCTACAGTAGAATTCTAGATGAACAGATGAACATTGGGAAACCATTCATCACTTTAGTTTTTTTAAACTTCATATTCAGTTTACGAACTTATTAATACAATAAGCACATTTAATTTGTGGTTTTATGTACCGATTTTTTTATTGTATCTGGTCGAGATAAGAGCTATATTCGCTTATCAAGTCTGATGAGACTTCCAAAGAGATCTGATTCCACAATACCGTTGACCTCTGGGGATTATTCGAAGCCGGATTATCATGATGTCTGATGTTCTATGTTCGTTTACACACGCATAAACGGTTAGGGTAATCTGTATCAAATTTGGCATACACATTAAGGGAGAACCAGGAAAGCTTTCAGTAATACACCCGCCCTTCCCAGTTCCTCCCCTGCGGGACTTTTGCTGCACAAGTCGCAGCGGGCGTTCTAATATATATATATATATATATATATATATATATATATATATATATATATATATATATGTTACACACAGACCGTGCATGGAACAAGGAACTCTTATGGGAAAATTAAATCCACTCTAGTCCAAATAATTTTCCCAGAAGAGGTCCTTGTTCCTAGAAAACCTTTACCTTTATTAATACAGTAATAATAAAATAAATACATTTTTTCAATTTACAATGACATGAATAATTGTGAAGCTCGACTATTTATTTAATTTAATTTGTCCCTTAAGCTTTAGGCTTTACTGGGCTCTTATTAAAAATAAGCAGCTAGTTGTTATTAATTAATAATAATAAATAAATAAATAAATAAGTAATAATTAATAACACTATTAATGGACAATATTAAACAATATTAGTGGACATTAATCCTAGATTTTTGTTAGTATGCCATTATTAATCGGGATTTCAACTTGGTTTTAGACAAATTTACATTCCCAATATTTTTTATATCGGCATGCAAGTCATTCCATAGTTTCAATCCAATGAAAATGGGTAGTTTTTGAGATGAAGACAATCTAAATTGGGATATAACAAGCTTTGATCTATTTCTGGTCTGATACGAGTGGATTTCTTGATGAGTTACAAAATATCTATTTACCCATTGCAAATTAATAACTTTGTTCTTACACTTGTAAATAAAAATAAAAAATGCCAGTTTGGTTATATCGTTGAGCTTTAGTAGGTTTAGCTCTTTAAATAATGCACTAGAGTGATCAAGGAAATCAGCATCAGATAATATTGCTCGTTTTTGGATGACAAAGATACCATTTAATGCGTTTTTAGCGGAGTTTCCCCAAACAAGGGTGCAGTATGTTAAATAAGGAACAACAAGAGTATGATAAAGAGTCAATAAAACTTGTTTAGGGACTACATTTCTAAGTTTAAACATTATAGCAACGCTCCTTGAAATCTCTTTCGCGATATAATTTACATGATCACTCCATTGCAAATTCTTACCTAGCATTACACCAAGAAATTTTGTTACAGTACACTCCTTTATGGCGATTTTATTAACATTAAGTTCATCAAGATATACATTTATTTTATTAGTAAAAATCATGAAATTTGTTTTACTGGTATTTAGGAAGAATTTATTGGTGGTCAACCATTTCATTACACTGATGAATTCTGAATGAAATATATTCTTAGCTGTATTAACATCTTTGTAAGAAAAAGAGACAGTTGTAGCATCTGCAAACATTATGAAGTTCAGTATATCAGATGAACGTGGAAGGTCATTTATATATAATAAAACTAACAGTGAACCCAGAACTGAGCCCTGTGGCACACCATGTTTGACAAGCACTTTAGTTGAGCAAACCTTATTTACTGATAAGTTGTATCATATATATATATATATACATACATATATACATACATACATATATATATATATATATATATATATATATATATATATATATATATATATACAGGGTGTTTGAAAACTTTCTGTACAAATTGTAATGGGGGATAGGCAACACCAAGACAAACCCTTTTCGTCTCTAAGTGTATGTCCGCTGACGTCACCATTCGGCGCGAGAGGGCGCCGTTGCAATTGGCTAAAAGGTGAAGTGGGCTAGACTCGCGCTTGCCGCGGGCATTCTTAAATCGGACGTAGTACGCGTAACATGGAGCGCTTCACGACTGCTGAGATGGCTGACATGCATATGGTGTATGGGGCTGCCAATGGAAACGGAAGAGCTGCTGTGAGGTTGTACCGACAGCGCTTCCCAAACAGACGTGTGCCAAACCACCAAACGTTTGCGCATTTGCATCGGCGACTGCGAGAAACTGGAACATTCCATGCAAACATGCATGACACTGGTCGGGAAAGAAACGTGCGCACTCCTGACATGGAAGAAGAAATCCTACGGCGATTTGAGGACAATCCAAGCGCAAGCACGCGAGGTGTTGCACGTATCCTCGGTGTGAACCACGACCTGGTCTGGAGAGTGTTGCACGAGCAGCAGTTACATCCGTTTCATCGTCAGAGAATCCAGGCATTACAACCTCGGGATTACCCTCTTCGTGTGGAATTCGCACGCTGGTTTCTGCAGCAGACAGCGGTACAGCCTAATTTTCCGGCTTATGTGCTGTTCTCAGATGAGGCCTGTTTCACACGTGAGGGTGTGTTTAACATGCACAATTCTCACGTGTGGGCGCACGCAAATCCACATGCTACACGGGTGCATGCTCATCAAGAACGGTTCGCCGTCAATGTTTGGGCGGGTATCGTCCATGGCAAGTTGATTGGGCCGTACCTGCTGCCTGCCCGACTCGACGGGCGAGTTTATCGGATATTTCTTGAAGAAACGTTGCCGGAACTGCTGGAAGATGTTCCCGTGGCTATTCGTAGACGAATGTGGTTTCAACACGACGGGGCCCCGGCACACTCCAGCAACGATGTGCGGGATTATCTGAACGCCACTTTTGGGGACCGATGGATAGGCCGGGGTGGGCCCGTAGCCTGACCACCGAGATCGCCCGATTTAACATGCCTCGATTTCTTCCTGTGGGGACACATGAAGAACCTCGTGTACGAGACTCCCATTTACTCAGAAGAAGACCTCATACACCATATGCATGTCAGCCATCTCAGCAGTCGTGAAGCGCTCCATGTTACGCGTACTACGTCCGATTTAAGAATGCCCGCGGCAAGCGCGAGTCTAGCTCACTTCACCTTTTAGCCAATTGCAGCGGCGCCCTCTCGCGCCGAATGGTGACGTCAGCGGACATACACTTATGGACGAAAAGGGTTTGTCTTGGTGTTGCCTATCCCCCATTACAATTTGTACAGAAAGTTTTCAAACAGCCTGTATATATATATATATATGCCCGGGCCACTTCCAGCTTTTAAGGCCCAGGCCAAATGGCCATCCTAGCCCCCCACCTCTGATAGGCTCTGTGTATATATATATATATATATATATATATATTCTGTATATATATATATATATTATATATATATACTGTATTATATATATATATATATATTATAATGTACGTATATTTTATCACTGGGGTTTCTTCTTCAGAAAGGAAACAGATTAGGGGTTTTATTCCGCATATACCTATATATTTCTATAGGCTGAATCCTCAAACAGTGAAGCCACGTTTGCAGCTGGAATAGAAAATGAAGGTCTTTGAGTCGTTTCACGTGACAAATTCCGTGACGCAGGTGTAGAGGAACTTTTGCGGAAAATATGAATGCAGAGATCCATCCAATAGAAATTCAATAACTGTGCAACACGTAAATATGGTTCATGAAATTATTGCGCGCAGTCCGCAGAAGTCAATTCGACATTTGTCAGCAGAAGTAAGTATTTTACGAACATCTGTATTAAACCTGTATTAAATCTGAATTAAACCTTTTTCTCTCCAACATTCATTCACAAGCTTCACTGACTAATGTTCAAAAACAAAATCGAATGAAATTCGCAACATGGATGTTAGCAAAGCTAAAAGAAGATCCTGAGTTTTTGAAACACATCCACTTCACTGACAAGTGTTATGTCCAATTGCCCGCATATGTAATGTTCTTCGCCTCACAGGCGACTCCGTACATGTGGCAATGCAGCAGTGATAGTCAAGGTACCCCAACTGGGGGAAGATGAGGTGAATGGGTGACAACCGAGTCCAACAACATATAACACAGACATATATACCTAAAGGACAATTGAATGTGCATTCATTGACATTGAGGTAATTTTAATGTAATGTCTCTATTCATAAAAATAAACAATTAATATGACCGTGAACAGCGTTGAACTCCATGTAGTTTACAGTCTTATACAGTAATAAGGGTCCATTATGATTACTGCAAGTCTATATGAACAGCTACCACAATACAACTTTTTATATGCTAGTGAATTTGAACCAAAAATACACATTACACAACCAACCTCCACATTCCTTCATTCCCCTTCCCCACCCACCAGTCTTCTTTCCATGACGCTTGTTCATCATTATCATATACTCATCATCCTTTATAGATGTTTTTCGCTTCCATCCTGAATCTGTTTTGTTCTTCACATCCCCAGTTTGTGAGTGGTGAGAAAGTGTTTTGGAAACAGTAGACAATAATACCCCAGCTTTAGCAGCTATTTTTCTTTGAGTGTTGCCTTTCTTATGGAGAACAATAATTTTCAACCTATTCTTGTATGAAATTTTCTTATTTGGAGCCATTATACTATCTTATCTGTAAAAAAAATTAGAATATGAGATTTTTTTTGTATTAAAGTTTAAAAAATAAGATGATATTTTTAAAGAAACTTGCTATTACATGAGGGTATAAACAACATGTGTGAGTCATTAAATTGATAAAACATATTATTACATCAAATTAAATAGTCTATAGTAAAGTATATAGTATATAGTGAAGAACCTGGCCCTCAAAATTAGCAAAATCAATAAAAACTAGTGATGTACTGATTCATCGGCATTGGCAGAATCGGCCATTTTGGGGGCATTGGCATCGGCCAAATTTAGCTGATTCTCTTACTGATTATTTGAAATTTTAAAATTTTCATTAAGAAACAAAATCTATATTTACAGAAAATTGACCACCAAAAAACACTATGATAATTTATACTCATTTCAAAGTGTAATTATATAAAAATATTTTACATTCACAAAAATGGCAAAGCATAATAAGTTGTTCATAAATTTACATTTTCTCGACTAGCTAATATCTAAATATGTATTATAAACTACTGTAATGTAATTGTAATTGGTTGTGTAATGTCTATTTTTGGTTCAAATTCACTAGTATATAAAAAGTTGTATTGCGGTAGTTGTTCATACAGACGTGCAGTAATCATAATGGAACCTTATTACTGTATAAGACTAGTAAACTACATGGAGTTCAACGCTGTATACGATCATATTAATGGTTTATCTTTATGAACACAGACATTACAATATAATTACCTGTATGTCAATGAATGCACATTCAATTGTCCTTTAGATATATATGTCTGTGTTATATGTTGTTGGACTCGGTTGTCCCCCCTCCACCCTACCTTCCCCCAGTTAGGGTACCTTGACTATTACTGCGGCGTTGCCACATGTACGGAGTCGCCTGTGAGGCGAGGAACATTACATATGCGAGCAACTGTACATCTGTCTTGGGAGATTAATAAGCAAAACTTTCGTTACTGGGGAAGTCATGCTGTCGTTCCAATAGAGTTTCCACGTAGTGTTGCCAAATTTGGGTTGCTTTTGGGTGGTATGGTGTAGTAGGTCCCTACTTTGAGAATAAAAAACTAGAGAAGCAGTAACGGTAAAGCGGAATTCATATCGTCAAATGCTGCAAGATTTCTACTTGCCATAACTAATTAGATTGTCCTGTAAAAGAAATTACATTTCCCCAGATTCGCAGTGGTTTAAGCAGGATGAAGCACCTCCACACACTTCTTGTGAAATTTGCAACTTTTGAGGAAGCATTTTTTTCAGGTGATTTCATGAGCCAGTGTAATGATACTCACCTGACCTCACACCCCATGACTTTTTTTTCAAAATACACTTGAAGAACTAAAGAGGTCTATGAGGTAATCAACAACATCACAGCTGAGCAATTTCCAAAAATTTTGTCAAACATTTGTATAATGTTGAATATTGTGTGAGAAAAATATAGCTATTACACTGAACACTTAGTTTCATTAAGATTTATAAACTCCTTTGTTTTACGTAACTATTGCGTTTGTCTGTGTCTCTATTCCATTTTTTTTTGTTTAGAACATTTATTTAGAAGTAGGGGCATTTTTTTAGTACACCTGGTATATACAAGGTGTTATCAAATTAGGCTTCATAAATCAGTATACATATTCAGGTCGTCAAAGTAAACAAAAAAGTTCCTATGAACATAAATCCGCAATCGCTTCGATTCCGAGATACATTGCTTTTCGTCGAGGACGATCCAATTAAAATGAAAGTCATTAAAGTTTTTCAAGTTTATTATACAGGAAGTGCTCAAAATGGTTTCCCTGCATCAGAGTAAATGCTTCAACGCGTCGTTGAAAATTTTGTCGCATACGTTCGAAAACACCTCCTGGTTGCGTATTGTTTCCGAACAATCTTGAACACGTTGCCACAATTCATCTGTTATTAACTTCTCTTGCATAAACAAGAATTTTTAAATAACCCCACAAGAGAAAGTCATTTGCATTTACTGTAGGTCCGGAGACCTGGGTGGCCAAGCGATGAGACCATGCCGCTCATGTATGTACTCTGATGCAGGGAAACCATTTTGAACACTTCCTGTAAATAAACTTTGATAAACTTTAATGACTTTCATTTTAATTGGATCGTCCTCGGCAAAAAATCAATGTATCTCGGAAACGAAGCGATTGCGGATTTATGTTCATAGGAACTTTTTTGTTCACGTTGTCGTCCTGAATATGTATACTAATTTGTGAAACATAATTTGATAACACCCTGTGTGTGTGTGTATGTGTATATATATATATACAGGGTGGGCCGTAAGTTTCCATACATAGGAAAAATAAACATTTTTTTATGGACAACCATTTTTATTTATATAATATGCTCTACATGGTTGCCATTGTTTTGAAAACACATTTCAATACGTGTTCCCCACTGTTGATGAACACGCATTAGCACAGTTGACGTTATGCTTGTAATGGCGTTGGTGATACGTTCCTTTAGATGATTTATGTCTCGTATCTTTTCCTGATACACCATGGCCTTCAAGTGCCCCCAAAGATAGAAATCAAGGGGGGTGAGATCTGGGGATCTGGGAGGCCACTCCACAGGACCACGCCGACCAATCCAAGCATCCGGAAACTGCTGATCCAAATACCGACGCACGTGAAGACCATAATGAGGTGGAGCTCCATCTTGCTGGGAGTAAACTGGGAAGTTACCTTCCTCGTTTAGCAGGGATGGGAAAATCTCTTCTTGCAACATGTTAAGATACCTTTCGGCATTAAGATTTCCACTGACAAAAATTGGTCCAATAATTCTGTCACCCCATATCCCGGCCCACACCATCACTTTACCGGCACCTTGCATCTTCCTCGGACTCAGCCAGTTAGGGTTAGCATTACTCCAATAACGTATGTTTTGCCGATTAACCTCTCCATTGACGTAAAAATTTGCTTCATCAGTAAACAAGATCTTACGTCAAACGCATATTCTTAGGGTATCTGAAACATAAAAACAAACGTTTAATTTTTCCTATGTATGGAAACTTACGGCCCACCCTGTATATATATATATATATATATATATATATATATATATATATATATATATATATATATATATATGTGTGTGTGTGTGTACACATACAGTAAAGCAGTTTGTACAAGCATTGTTGGTATGTTGTTATTTACATATTCCTGTTATAGTCCTGCGATTGTGGATATAAATCAAAAGTAGGGATTAATAGGGTGAATGCCAAAAATGTTACATGAAAAATATTGATTGAAATGAAATTTCAGTCAAGAATTTAATTAATCGATGGAACTCATTAATTAATGATAAAAATAAATAACGGTTTTATAATAATAATAATTTTAACACGAAATATCGAATTGCTAATTGGATTATTGTGATTTGTTTTTATTTAATTTAGACCTAAAGCTTTTGACTTTACTGGATGGCCTTTCACATTAATTAAAATATAACATATTATTTCGTAGGTAGTAATGATTAATTAATTTTGCCTAGAAATATTATGAATAAAACGTATTAATTAATTTAGAATACACAAACTGAACTTATAATTGGATACGAGAAATGACTAGGGTATATTTTAAAATTTAAAAGTCATTATTACAAATATGATATAAATACAGTAGAAAGAATTAATACTTAAATATGAAAAAAATGAGGCAAGTAATATAGTATTTACGTTTAATTCTAAAGATTTATCAGAAATTATTCATTAAAAAAACGATTTTAACTTATTTTTAAACGTATTTAAAAATAATTTTTTATTTCGGCGTTTGAATCATTGAATAATTTCAGTCCAACGAATACGAAGCAAAACAAAAAAAATTAAAAGAAAGAAAATTAAAATTTAAAGAATTAAAATTACAAATTTAAATGAAACTAAATAAAGTAAATTTTCAATTTAAAATTTTAAAAAAAGAGGAAATTTTAAAATTTCAACATGCGAAGCAAAACAATTTGATAAAATTGGAAAGTAAATTGGCGAATCCTCTTCGAGTCATTAACTCTTGAACGCATATTTATGAGGTTTAAACCAAAAACATGTTTCACCAATCCAAAATTCAAGTAAAAATGTTCCGAGAATTAATTATATTTGAGCAAAGTTGCTCTTAATTATTAATTATGTAACTTTTAAAGTAAAGTAATTAGGATTTTTAAAGGTTTTTTATAATTATTTAATCTTTCATTTACGGGAATATAACTTAAATAGTATGTATATCCGTTTGGTTCAAGTTATAATATATATACACAGTATATGTATATGTGAGTGTTCTGGAGAAGGTCAAGCCTTTCGTCCACCTTGGACCAACAGTTTAAGATAGTATCCGAACCACAACCCGCCAGGGAAGTCTGAAATTATAAACTCCTAGCTCGGATACCATCTCATGACCTCCTGATCAACACCCCAGCGTCTTAACATATATATATATATATATATATATATATATATACACAAACTCAGAATGGTTCCCTGAGAACAATATATGTTAAACACAGACCGTGCATGGCACAAGGAACTCTTCTGGGAAAATTAAATCCACTATAGTCCGAATAAGTAATGGTAAATGACAAATACCATAGTTTTTTTCCTTTTTCATGATTTTAGCCCGACGTGGGCAACGGGTCTCTCGCAAAGAGATCCCATAAATATAGCTTCCCTCACCAGCTATCTGCAAAGCAGACAGGATCCAGCTTTGGGACGTGGATCTAGGGTTTAAAGCAAACCTAGATCCCTACACTCAGAACCTCTATATAAGTAAAAGACTCGTTGCATTCACGTCGTGTTGAATAAATCAAAGAAAAAGGGGGTAACTATTGTATTTTAGCCAAAAAAAACCAAAACTTAAACCTCAACCGGGACATTGAGCGTCCACTTTTCAAGGCACGAAACACGTCCGTTTAGTATACACAAACTCAGAATGGTTCCCTGAGAACAATATATGTTAAACACAGACCGTGCATGGCACAAGGAACTCTTCTGGGAAAATTAAATCCACTATAGTCCGAATAAGTAATGGTAAATGACAAATACCATAGTTTTTTTCCTTTTTCATGATTTTAGCCCGACGTGGGCAACGGGTCTCTCGCAAAGAGATCCCATAAATATAGCTTCCCTCACCAGCTATCTGCAAAGCAGACAGGATCCAGCTTTGGGACGTGGATCTAGGGTTTAAAGCAAACCTAGATCCCTACACTCAGAACCTCTATATAAGTAAAAGACTCGTTGCATTCACGTCGTGTTGAATAAATCAAAGAAAAAGGGGGTAACTATTGTATTTTTAGCCAAAAAAAACCAAAACTTAAACCTCAACCGGGCTAAAACTATGGTATTTGTCATTTACCATTACTTATTCGGACTATAGTGGATTTAATTTTCCCAGAAGAGTTCCTTGTGCCATGCACGGTCTGTGTTTAACATATATTGTTCTCAGGGAACCATTCTGAGTTTGTGTATACTAAACGGACGTGTTTCGTGCCTTGAAAAGTGGACGCTCAATGTCCCGGTTGAGGTTTAAGTTTTGTTTTTTTTGGCTAAAAATACAATAGTTACCCCCTTTTTCTTTGATTTATTCAACACGACGTGAATGCAACGAGTCTTTTACTTATATAGAGGTTCTGAGTGTAGGGATCTAGGTTTGCTTTAAACCCTAGATCCACGTCCCAAAGCTGGATCCTGTCTGCTTTGCAGATAGCTGGTGAGGGAAGCTATATTTATGGGATCTCTTTGCGAGAGACCCGTTGCCCACGTCGGGCTAAAATCATGAAAAAGGAAAAAAACTATGGTATTTGTCATTTACCATTACTTATTCGGACTATAGTGGATTTAATTTTCCCAGAAGAGTTCCTTGTGCCATGCACGGTCTGTGTTTAACATATATATATTATATATATACATACCTTTCAACTTTTCAAATGTTCCGCGCGATAATTCCTCATTGCCTCTCCTCCCGAGTTGGTCTGGTAAAGTAGAGAGTTGGTTTCTTGTACTCTCCACCTCACATAGCCATGTACGCCCGGCTCATCAGGGCCAGGCGTCTAATCTTCTTTTGAAGATGTCCACCGCAACACCACTCGTGTTCCTTAGTTCTTTGGGCAGCTGATTAAACAGTCTTGCTCCTCTCGCAACAAAACTATTTTCTTTCAGGGTTAAGGATGTTCCCTATCTAGTCTTTAGTTTGGGAACACTACACAGTCTTCCTTTTCTACTTTTCACTGTTGTTTGGGGGTTATAGTGTTCAGAGTAAGATTTGGAGCGAGTTTCTCCATTATTTTCCAAGTGTAAATAATGGTGTATCTCTCTTCTCTTTTCCAGTAATTTAGCTCTTTGCACCCATTGATCTTGGCCGTGAAGTTTCTTTGAATCCCTTCCAGCTGATTAATGTCTTTTTTTTATATGGGCATGTTAGGACCGAGCAGTATTCCAACTTGGGTATGATCAGTGTTTTCAGTAGAGGAATCATTATATTCCTATCCCATCGTTTGAAGGTTCTCAGTATCTGCTCTGTTTACTGTTATCTTATTTTGTGTTTCAAATTTCGCATCATCAGTCATTACAACTCCTAAATTTTTTGCTTTAGAATTTCTCTGAATTTCCTGTCTATTTGGGGACTTTAGGTCTTCCCTTTTTCCGGACCTTAACAGTTGAATTTTCTCGGTGTTAAATTTCATATTGTTGTCTTCCGTCCACTTGCAGATTCTGTTCATGTCTGTTTGTAGAGATCCTGTATCCTCTGGGTTTCTTATTTGTCTACTGATCTTTGTGTCATTGGCAAAGGATGTTACTGTGCTGTCTCTGGTAACGTCCTCATCTATGTCAGTTAGCATGATTATGAAGACTGAAGAGTAATGGAGCTAATACTGTTCCTTGTGCCGCAGACCCGTAACTAGTCTTTTTTGTAGGGATTTCCATTTACAGAAATTTTCACGATGATTAGTTGAATTTTCATGTTCTACAATACGGTTTAAATTTTTCCAGTCATTAAATCCTTTTTTCTGATTTGCAATATTCGGCTTGGAAAAGTGCTGATCGAATAATATGGATGGAAAACAGAAAATAAAGTACTGAAAAGTACTGAAAATTTAGAGAAATGAGCCCTTTCCCTAATGGCATGGCGTGCTTGGGATAGTAGATACATATTTTATATAGTTTTTCTGTACCCCTCAGCTTTGTGCACCCGAGGCAAGTGCCTCAGCCTCACTCACCTCGCCCTTGTTACGGCACTGCCTCGTGGTACTGAACTGAGGACCCCTGATTCCGATGAAGAGATTCCTTGAACTGTAACGACTTGCTACCGCTCACTAAGGAAATTATATATCCATTTCCCTACTTTTCCTGTTATTCCCATATATTTCAGTTTATTTATTATGATTCCATGGTCACACTTGTTGAACGCTTTGGCAAAGTCTATGTATATTGCATCATAGTTTTCATTACTTTCAAGTGCATCAATAATGTTGTAGTGTTCCATTAGTTGTGGTAGGCATGATCTGCATGACCGAAATCCATGTTGTTTATCATTTAATTTTTTCTGAGTTTCCAAAGTCATAGATTTTTTCTCTAACTATTCTTTCAAATATGTTGGTGAGATGAGATGTAAGCGACACTGGCCTATAGATTTTGGCTTCGGATCGATCTCCTCCTTTATATATTGGGACTATGCTCGCTCTCTTCAGGATGCCCGGTATGCCCGTGTCTAGTGATCGCCTCCATATCCAATATCGGGGCTGAGTGATTGCATTCTTGCAGTTTTTTATCAATGTGGCATTCCACTGTATATATGAAGTTAATGTAAAATTTATTTGTAAATGGCTTTATTTAAACACTAATTTATTTACTCGCAATTGCTCAAAAGCAAAAAATTTAATTTTTAGTGAAACAACCCTATTTCGTTTTTCCATAAAAATATTTATAAATACTTCTTAATGTTTATATTTTCTCTCTCTCTCTCTCTCTCTCTCTCTCTCTCTCTCTCTCTCTCTCTCTCTCTCTCTCTTTTATCATCGCCATATGTATAAATGCAGCATCAGTAACAGCGTGAATATTTCGGTGGAAGGAAGGAAAGTGGTCAGTGAGTGACGTATCGACCGAAGTATGAGTATTTTGGCCAATCGATAACCGCTTCTCGTCCGCCAGACGGACGGGGTCGAACGCAACAGGTGGCGGATCCTTAAGGAATTTCCCTTGTCAGGGTCCTCATTGAGCTCGTTCCAATTTGTTTTCCCTAGCCAAATTGTCTTCCCCTCCGATAAGAACATTATTTGCCCTCTCTCTATGGGAACTTGTTAAACAAAAGGTGTTTACATTTCACATGAAAAGATGATGTTGGGATATATATATATAAAAGGTTATTTATTTATCGTTTGCGGCATTATCTGCTTATATTTAAGTTTAACAGTTTAGAAGCGGAGAAAAGAAAGGAGGAAAAGAGATAGAGAAAAAGAAAGCAACAGAGGGAGATAGAAAGAAATATAAATAAATAAATAGAGAGGGAGAAATAGAAATAGATACAGTAAATAAATACAGAGGGCGCGATAAATAAACAGAGAGAGAGAGAGAGAGAGAGAGAGAGAGAGACAAAAACCAATAACATTTCCCCTCTGTTAAATATATATATTTTGTTTGCGCAATATTTGCCAACCTTCATCACAACGAGACCCTGTTTTCATTTAAATAACCCGACGTGTTGCTCCTATTTCATACACCACGAAAATAAATGCGTATAGAAACAATTAGTTTGTACAAAGTAAATTGGGCCTTTTTCAATTAAAAAATCTGAGAGTCATTTAATTTGTCATTTTTAAAAATACGTAAGGTTTTTTTTTAGTAACTGACATTTCTGGTGCACGTTATTTTCGTGAGTGTAAACAGTTTTATGTTTTGTATATAATATTTACTCGAGACATCAATGAGAGAGTTTACACTCATTTTATACAGGAGAGTGTCTATATGCCCTTTTGCACGTCACCTTATAAAATTAATGTATACAACAAATATAATATAATATAATATTTTATAATATATATATATATATATATATATATATATATATATATATATATATATATATAACCCGACGTGTTGCTCCTATTTCATACACCACGAAAATAAATGCGTATAGAAACAATTAGTTTTTTTCCTGAGGATGTCATTAGACGAAAGCGCTTGAGCACCCCTTTGTGTTTCTTTTTTCCTTCGTGGTTTTATTCATCATATATATATTATATATATATTACAGTAAACACTAATACTTGTCTTCACTGAAGAAGTTATTATTTTTTAGCACAACCCATTGAACATACTTGCTTTTAACGCTTCACAACGAACTTATGATGTATTTGCCTAAGAAAGGAGATTCAGCCATGTATGACTCATTTCAGTTACAGCACAGAGATACCAGAACTATGGATGTGCCAGATAGTGGTTTTGCCGGATGGCCGCATACCGGATATCCGGTCTGATATCGTAATGGATAGTGTTTTTTTTAGAGATAAAACATACACATTTGTCCCTCAAACTATTTGTATAGGGTCTGCATACTACTACTTTTATTAATTTGCCATAAAATTGTTCATCATAATGTGTGGATACCACAAATTAACAAACGTTTGTATTTTTAGTGATGGAAAATTTTCTTAAAAAAAAACTAATAATAATTCTGATACTTTTTCCAGATTTTTGTTTTTGTTTATTATTATTATTATTATTATTATTATTATTATTATTATTATTTAGTTAATCAGAGTAATAGGAAAATTATTTACTTCACGTGAAAATATTGTTTAACGAGGTAGCAGTTTACAACGTAGGAATGTTAAGATTAATTTAAAAGCATCTATGCTACATATTGCATATTAACTAAATAAGTACCATATCGTGTATAAAACGGAACCATAATAAGGTTGCCATTATTTAGGCAGACCTTCTTTTATCTATTGTGTCATTGATTGTGTTGTATGTTTATCTTATAAAACCTTTTCCTATATTGTGTATTTAGGAAAGACAATGAGGATTGCGGTTGGTCGAAATGACTCCACAAAATTCAAATCTATCACAAATGGCTTAAAATGGTATTAAGTGAATTAAGTCAAGCAGTTTGTTATATATTTCTATTTTGTTCTATTATTAGTGATATATGTGGAAGTTAATTTGGGTGATTATTAATTTTATTATATTACCTTGTAAATTAAAGTAAACTGAATTTTAAAGTTGAAATATAGGTGACACACCTAAAATTAGTATAAAAAAAAAGTAGGCCGTTGAATTTAAAATTTTTAGCATTAAAATATTTGAGTGCTCCACGTAGCTCAGTTTACTCAGGAAGAATTTTTAATGCAGCAGAAAGAATCTGTTCAAATAACAGAAATCGTTTGTCTCCTGAAAATGCAAAAAGCTGCGGAGCAAGTGTAATTTACGTCCCCCTCCCCTGACGCAAAAGGGGACAAACTACACTACAGTAGGTCAAAGTTGGGGAACGTAAACTACACTAGGATCTTTCGGAGACATTTTTTAAATGAATCTATCAAATAAAACGTTAAAACTAACGAAAATATTACGACTTAACCTAACCAATCGTCAATTTATATATATATATATATATATATATATATATATATATATATATATATATATATACCGTGTGTATATATATATATATATATATATATATATATATATATATATATATATATATATAATATATATATATATATATATATATATATATATATATATATATATATATATATATATATATAAATTGACGATTGGGTAGGTTAAGTCGTAATATTTTCGTTAATTTTAACGTTTTATTTGATTAGGTATACCCGGACAAAGTTGGGGAACGCAAACTACACTAGGCACCACAGGGGGACGTAAACTACTCTTGCTCCAAAGCTGCTTTTTATCATGATAAATTGAATTTTTTAGAATTTTCAATACTAGTTAATTGTAATTCATATATGAATTGAAAATAGGAAGTTAGCCTAACACGTACAAAAACAATATAATTAGTTCTCACTTTAAACCATGGAAAATATTAGTTGATGGAAATAAATCAGTCTGTAACAGTGTACAGGGTGGGCCGTAAGTTTCCATACATAGGAAAAATTAAACGTTTGTTTTTATGTTTCAGATACCCTAAGAATATGCGTTTGACGAAAGAGCAACGAATTGAAATCATACTGATGGCTGGGTCGGGAAGCAGTCGCATGGTTGCAATGAACTTTAACAGACAACATGGAACGAACATCACACACGACACTGTGGCAAAACTTATTAACAAGTTTCAGAAACTGGAAATGTTGCAGATCAACCGCGAAGTGGTCCAAGACGTACAGCCACCGATGAAGACACAACAGCTACGATACTTACAGCGCTTACACGGAGTCCCAGAAAAAGTACACGACGGTTGTCTGCAGAAAGTGGTGTCAGCAGATCGAGTATCAGGCGCATTTTGAAAGCAAACAAATGGCATCCATACAAATTGCATATGGCACAGCATTTGAGTGAAGACGACCCGGATAGACGGATGGAATTCTGTGAATGGGCATTAACCAAAGTGAACGAGGATGCAAACTTTTCAACTAAGATCTTGTTTACTGATGAAGCAAATTTTTACGTCAATGGAGAGGTTAATCGGCAAAACATACGTTACTGGAGTAATGCTAACCCTAACTGGCTGAGTCCGACGAAGATGCAAGGTGCCGGTAAAGTGATGGTGTGGGCCGGGATATGGGGTGACAGAATTATTGGACCAATTTTTGTCAGTGGAAATCTTAATGCCGAAAGGTATCTTAACATGTTGCAAGAAGAGATTTTCCCATCCCTGCTAAACGAGGAAGGTAACTTCCCAGTTTACTTCCAGCAAGATGGAGCTCCACCTCATTATGGTCTTCACGTGCGTCGGTATTTGGATCAGCAGTTTCCGGATGCTTGGATTGGTCGGCGTGGTCATGTGGAGTGGCCTCCCAGATCCCCAGATCTCACCCCCCTTGATTTCTATCTTTGGGGGCACTTGAAGGCCATGGTGTATCAGGAAAAGATACGAGACATAAATCATGTAAAGGAACGTATCACCAACGCCATTACAAGCATAACGTCAACTGTGCTAATGCGTGTTCATCAACAGTGGGGAACACGTATTGAAATGTGTTTTCAAAACAATGGCAACCATGTAGAGCATATTATATAAATAAAAATGGTTGTCCATAAAAAAATGTTTATTTTTCCTATGTATGGAAACTTACGGCCCACCCTGTAGATCTGTTTATATTTTAGTCCTCTCTCAATTTATTTATTGTAAACAATTCGAGAGATATTAGCAGATATCATAGTCGGATATCATATTACCGAGTAGTCATAGCCACATAGTGACATAGTCGTAATATCCAACTGCATAACGGATATAAGAAACTTGCTGGATATCCAGCACATCGCTCCCTAGAACTGACATTTGTCGTTTCGTGGGGATAATTGAGCCCGACGTTGCTTGTTGTTAGGTGTGCGCCGCAATACTTATGTAGGAACCACCTGAATGTGTTCGTGGTATTGGGCTGCACCTCTTCTTTGTTATCAGGACTCGTGCAGTAAATCCGTCTTTTTTAAAAATGTCTACCAAATAAAATGTCTAATGAGGATGATGAATCAGATCTTGGTAGCCAAACATTTTTTGAGGTGAAAGATTGAATATGGGTCGTATTCCTGTGTGATGCGTGGCATCTTGCACCATATTTTTTGGACGTACAGTTGCGCTCATTATTCTTAGGACACTGATAGCGACACCTGGCATATATTTGTTGTGTGTACTACAAGCGGTGGTAACATTTTATGAATGAATTTGGAGTTTAGCGCTGATTGGTTAGTTGACTCATTGCGAAATGTCTTTAGAACATAATTATTTACATTCATCACTCTGGTTTACACATTGCCAAGGAAATATAAATGAATAATTAAATATAAATTCAAGAAGGGGATATATATTAACAATGAAGTAAATAAAAAATGGTCTTGTAAAAACTCTAAAAAAAAATCTTCGGACGTGATGACAGTGTTCATGGTATTGGCAAGCCTGTCATCCTGAACGAACAGAGCCGTTGGTAGGCATTATTGCGCCCTAAGCAAATTCCAAATTGATTCATTTATTTTTTTACATTTAATATTGAACATAGATTCAGATATTATTTTGTGTTATAACAAAAACAGAGCAAAAACCTGCTATATATAAATACATATGTACTGTAGGCGGTTTATGAATGAAAAAACAATGTTTTGATGCATATTAAATTTTAATAACATTATAAATTTATAACATTACCAAATTGATGGGTAATCTGTAGGTTTCATATATCACTGCTTAAAATATCTTCCAATTGGCAAATGGACGACAGCTGAATGGATATTACTGTTATGGCATTGTTATATACAGAACAAATGCTATTTCTAGATCAGCAACACTGATATAGTAATAAACAGTCACTATTAATTAGAAACGAAGAATGTTTTGTATTGAGGCAGCATCATAAATGTATATAATTGTTTTGTATTAATAAGTTCCATGTTACAACTTAAGTGGTGAACCACTGCAGTTGTGACTCTCAGCAGTCTCTCACCTCAAAGGAGAGAATTAGAGAAAATAAAACTATTACAGTGATTCATCACGATGATATATGATAATTTTGCAAAGGTGTTACACATTTATAATTACCATTGTATTTGAGAGATATTTCATACATGAACACAAATTTAATATCTTGTACAGCCACCGTTGTTCTCCATAACTTCCTGCAGTCGATGTGGTACAGAAGGAATATGATTATATACTAAATGTTGATTCCTCCTCAGCAGCTCCCACTTACTAAATGTGTGTTGTAAAAGCTAGTCCGTTGTTCGTTCATCCGCTGGTTCCCACACATTTACAATATTAGCCCATATATTCTCGATGGGATTCATATCACAACCCTTACTTGGCCAATCCAGAAGGCCGATATTTCTCTGCTCAGAGAACCAGCGTGTGACGATCCGTGCTGTGTGAGTTGGGGACCTGTCTTGCATAAAAATGATTCGCTCAGGAAATGGCAGAGCATATGTACGCACAGAAGGAAGCATGACCTCTTCGAAAATTTCTATATACTGGTCTGCAGTAAACCTACCTTCTATTTTGGTGAGCTCTCCTACACCATACAGATCAATCCATCCCCCACATATTACAGATGACATGACCGATACGTGCTTCCTCATAGATGTGCTCTTGAGTATATCGAATATTATTCCTCCTCCAACAAATGAGACGGCCATGGGATGTGGAGGAAAAGGTCTTTTCGTCGGTAAATATCCTCGGCTCCAAAATTCAACATGTTGCTGAGCAAATCGAACTCTATTTTCTCGATGTTGCTGATTTAACTTCTCTTTGAGATCCGGGTCCGATGGTGTAATCCAGCTTCATGTAGCCGCCGCCTTACTGTCATTGCCAAAACATCAAGCTGCAATTGTTCTCTTATGGCAACAGCATTGATAAAGGGATGGGCTTCGGCAACATCGCAGATCCTGATTATCCGCAGCAGTTGTCAGTCGAGGTTTCCCCGTTCTGCGGTGATCTTGTAGATTCCCTTCCTCTTGCCATTTCTTCAACCATATAGAAACAGTGTTCCTAGAAACTCCAAGTTCCCTTGCAATTTGAGTTGGAGACAGCCCGCTATCCTTCATGCCGATGATTCTTCCCCTTTCAGCAATTTTCTGGTGATGATAATCCATTCTGCAGAGTAGTTGCTTCGATGAGATTCAGGAATAGTGTGAGCTTATTCTCAGTCACCATGCCTGTTAACACCTCTGTCATGACGTCATGTGGTGCCATGTGATATGCTAAAAGTCAGGTGGAATTGTTGGAATGCGGAAACAGTTTGGAGAATGATCATTAAGCTGCTACACCAGCGGTTCCCAAACTTTTTGTGATTACCCAATCGCCAAATGGAAATTACCCCCCCACCCCCCACCCCCCACCCCCCCCGCTGCAAAAAACACAGGAAATTTCATTTTACTGAGCATGAGAATAATTATTCAAATTTTATAGACATAATACTCGTATATTTCTATATACTGTATACAGTGCCTTATGTATAAGTTAAACACATATGATAGTGGTCAAGAATGGCTACAACATTACATAGGAAGCAAACAAAACGCGTCACCACCAACTACTAGTCTAGTGCGAGGGATACAACTGTTTCTGCTGAACTAACGCCTGAATTCTGGATTCAGTTTCGCCCAAGGCGCAGCGTAAATCGCCTTCACTGTGCAGCCGATTCCGCAGTTTCTTCTTTATGACCATCATTGCTGAAAAGCTTTCCTCATAACGATAACTTGTCGCAAAAAGGCACCAGCACTTTTTTTGCCTCTAGAGCAGTGGTCGCGAACGGGGTAAATTTAAAAAATTTTCGGGTAATGCGTGCGGTATGAAGAGACACCATATGCAACAATTTTAAGAGCAATTGGCTTGTTTTTGTTTACTTTGAAGTCTGGGGTAATTTCATTTTACTCAAATAGATTTTTCGGTATATACCCAAAAAAGTTCCCCGACCCATGCTCTAGAGCAATCAAGGATACTCCCCATCTACTTTTCTAAAATTTCTCGATTTTTTCTCTGCAAACTCAAACTTCAGAATAAGATCTTACCGCATTTTCAGGAATTCTGCTTTCAGTTCAAGGGCGTAATAATGAATGGCCTCTTTTTTAGATAGCATGGCTGCGTATTAAATATGCTTCTGTACCAATCGACTGCAGGAAGTCATAGACAACAACGTGGCTGGACAAGATATTAATTTGTTATGTTCATGTACTGTATAAAATATCTCAAATACAATGGTAATTATGAATGTGTAACACCTTTGCAAAATTATCAAATATCATCGTTTAAATTGTTCTATGGTTATTGATAAGCACACCGGACAAAAAATTAGTCACCCCTAATAGCACCGATAGTAGAAGTTCAAGGTCACACAGAGGGCGCTGATGTAGCATTGGTAAGTGACAAGTAGCGGTGACGTAGCACACAGGATCAGATCTGTTTCGTGAGGTGGTGAGAACAAAGTGTGTGTTGGATAGTCTGCAAATGGGTCGTGAGGCAGACGTTACTCAGTGGCAAAAAGGAGCCATCGTGTTTGGCAGAGCCCACGGACACAATGTCTGAAGTAGCCCAATTTGTTGTGTGTCAACGCGTACTGTCCAGCGAGTTTACAAAGAGTGGTGTAGTTCGCAATCAACTGACAATCGACGGCGTAACTGTGGCCGGAAAACAATTCTCGACAATAGGGCCGCCGCCATGTTTCTCGTCTAGTAACTGCAAATCGTTTTCAAACCAGAGAAAAATTGCTCCAAGAAACCAATGAAGTTCTCCAGCGACCAATTTCCGAACGGACATTGCGACGAGAACTGCATGCGATGGACATCTGGAGCAGGTACCACGGAAGAGGCCGCTGTTAACAGCAAGTCACAATTGGCACGTTATAAATGGGCTCAGAGGCACAAAAACTGGACTGCGGCAGATTGAAACGTGTAATTTGGTCCGATGAGTCCCGTTTTTTGTTTGTTCTCCAATGATGGGAGGCGACGAGTACATCGCAGGTCCAATGAAGCCTGTAATCCTGAATGCGTCGAAGGTGTTGTTCAGGCTGGAAACATAAGTGAAGCGCAGGAATAGACACCCCCGGACTCTGGCGGAACTTCGGGACCGCTGATGAACGAGTGGCAGCAAATCGATGTTCAGTACATGCACAACCTCGTAGAGTCTCTGCCTCGCCGGATTCGTGCGGTTATCAAGGCCAGAGGCGCCGTCACACGTTATTAGGTACATTCTAGAGGGGTGACTAATTTTTTGTCCGTGTGCTTATGAATCACTGTAATAGCTTTATTTCCTGTAATTCTCTCCTTTGAGGTGAGAGACCGTCAAGAGTTACAGCTGCAGTGGTTCAACACTTAAGTTGTAACATGAAACTTATTAATACAAAACAATTATCGTATTTGACGGCTTACAAGACGCTGCGCCGTGAAAGACGCACCTTAATTTTGGAAAGGTAAGTTCAAGAAAAAAAGTTTTTGATGCACTTTATTGTTAATACAATGGATATGTAAAATTCAATAAAAAGAAAACCCAAAAGCCAATAAAGAAAGATAATATGATTATTACTCTTATTATTTGTTATTAATCAACTTCAGATTCATTACTGACATTATCATCATTATCCCCATCATCATAATCATCATCATCTTCACTTGTATCACTGTCACTCTCATACAATAAATGATCTTCAGTGCCATCCATTGCATTACTTATACCACATTCTTTAAAGGACTTGACCACAATTTCAGTCTTAACATCATGCCATGACTTCAGCACCCATTCACACACTTGTGCTATTGATGGACATTTCATCCTTCCCCACTTTTGGCTTCTAAGACGCAGGGCGATTTTTTAAGGTATTTATAAGGAAAAAAAGTGCGTCTTATAAGCCGACAAATACGATATATGCACTTATGATGCTGCCTCAATACAAAACATTCTTCGTTCCTAAATAATATTTCTCCCAGTCACTGTTTATTACTACATCAGTGTTGTGATCTAGAAATAGCATTTGTTCTGGATATAACAATGCCATAACAGTAATATCCATTCAGCTGTCGTACATTTGCCAATTAGAAGATATTCTAAGCAGTGACGTATGAAACCTACAGATACCTATCAATCTGGTAATGTTATAATGTTATTAAAATTTAATATGCATCAAAACATTGTTTTTTCATTCATAAACCGCCTACAGTATATATGTATTTATATATATCAGGTTTTTGCTCTGTCTTTGTTATAACGCAAAATAATATCTGAATCTATATTCAATATTAAATGTAAAAAATAAATGAATCAATTTGGAATTTGCTTAGGGCGCAATAATGCCTACCAACGGTTCTGTTCGTTCAGGATGACAGGTTTGCCAATACCATGAACACTGCCATCGCGTCCGAAGGTTTTTTAAAGTTTTTACAAGACCATTTTTTATTCACTTCATTGTTAATATACTGTATATCCCCTTCTTGAATTTATATTTAATTATTCATTTATATTTCCTTAGTAATATGCAAACCAGAGTGATGAATGTAAATAATTATGTTCTAAAGACATTTCGCAATGAGTCAGCTAACCAATCAACGCTAAACGCCAAATTCATTCATAAAATGTTACAACCGTTTGTACCGTAGTACACACAACAAATATATGCCAGGTATCGCTATCTGTTCTCAAGAGTGTCCTAAGAATAATGAACGCAACTGTCCATCATGGAAACTCAACGTCGAGCGACTGACACACGAACGGATTCATCAAATGTGGCAATGTGGCGACCTCTCTACTTCAACAATCCTCGCACCATAATCCTCATCACCAAAAGAACAACTTTCAGACGATTCTTTTAGATTTATTTATATTACGGTGCACGGAGATCAATTTTTCCAGTCCCTTTTTTATAATTCGGGTAGGTCATGCAAGTTCGGAGCTCCACGTAAAATTTTACCATAAGTTCACTGGTTGTGTAAAACGTTTAATATGCTTATCTTCTGATCAAATGTATGATTATTCAGTATAATATATTTTACTGTAAATAGATGAAACGCGCAAATCTACCCTTTATTTGTTCTTACCATTAATTTTACAATTTTATGCACAAATTTTATGCTTCCATTTCGCTTGTGAAGGAAAATAATATTCATATAATTTTAACTGGACGAAATTCTTCAGCTTCAAATGATGTATATATATTTTATTTATCATATATATATATATATATATATATATATATATATATATATATATATATATATATATATATCAAAGCTATTGACTTCTCCTTAGGGAAACGGAGCTTACAGATGAAAAGAAGGACCAACACAACGGCAAACATTTTCGTTTATTTTTTTTTGTACTTCAGACGTTTCGACAAATCTTTTGTCATCATCAGTGAATTAAGTCTTAAAACCTTAAAACAAAAATAAAAATAATGAAAATTACATCAATACAAAATTAAAATCATTAAAATTACATCACTACAAAAAATTAAAATCATTAAAATTAAATTAAATTACCTCAGCTGGTAAATACACAATGTTTACATCAACCTCCATACTTGGCAAAAACTAAGAGAAAACTGTATGGTCAGTAAATTAGAAGGTATGATATGTCTATGAAAATCGGTTGGTTAGTTAAAAAGAGCTGTAATTTGTAAGATGAACTATTATTGTTAATGGAGGGTTTGTTTCTATAGATGTACAAAGATTCTAAAATTCGGAGTTCTGTGAGGTTATTGGATCTAGTTAGAATTTCGAACTGAGTTTTGTGAAGGGGATGGTTGTTTTCATTACTATGGTTTCTAATTGCAGATTGTGGTGGGCTACTGAGGGGATGGTTGGTACGGACTGATAAGCCCAAATGTTGAGAAAGGCGTACCTCCAGTTGGAGTTGAGTACTGCCAATATACGCAGCCCTACAGCTGTCGCACGTGTATTTTTAAACAACATTAGGGCATACAGTTTTGGGGAATTTGTCTTTGAACTTTAAAAAATTTGATAATTTAAGTGGGTTGACGAAGGCGAATCTAAAATTTATTTGGGGATAACTAGACTTGAGCAGTTTGGACAATTCACCTCGAATACGCAATGATAAATAACCATAAAAAGGTAATTTAATATATCTGGTTTCTTTTTGTACTGTAGTTATGGGGAGTTTAGTATTAAAAGTGTTATTTAAAAATTTCTTTAATTGGTTATCAAAAAGATTAGAAGGGTAGTAATTATTAATAAAGTACTGTCTTAAAAATTTAAATTCTTCGTTTAATGAAAAGTAATCTGAACAAATACGGTAACTTCTTGTTAATAATGTTACTATAGCACTAATCTTATATTTATAAAACATACAACTTAAATAATTGGTTCCCAAGCCAGTAAAAGTTTGTTTTCGAAATAGCGAGGTCTGGAACTTATTATGAGCCCGTTTAACTAGAACATCCAGGAAAGGTAAACTATTATTTGTCTCGTTTTCACATGTGTACTTAATATTACTATGTTGTTGATTAAGATAATGAAGAAAAAGTTTTACGTGTGAAGGATGTTTAAATATTAAGAAAGTGTCATCCACGTATCTTCTGTAATATATGGGTTTAAAACTATTAGGACAACTTTTCTACCAAATTTCTTCGTAATGGC
Organism: Bathynomus jamesi; assembly: GCA_023014485.1. Classification (NCBI taxonomy): domain Eukaryota; kingdom Metazoa; phylum Arthropoda; class Malacostraca; order Isopoda; family Cirolanidae; genus Bathynomus; species Bathynomus jamesi. Next base: position 138,381 of record JAJOZX010005656.1, read on the forward strand.
AAAGAAATGCATTTGCTAGTGTTGGGCTCAACGGGAACCCATCGCTACCCCATCAATTTGGCTGTAAAGGTTGCTATTAAATAAGAAAAGATTATCAAAACACGCTATTCCGAGGAGGTTTTAAAAACCTCCTCGGAATAGCGCAGCCCACACCATAATTCGTGGATCGAATTGCACATGTCCTTCCTCCATCCAGTGGGGATTCTCATTGGCCCAATAGCGTGCATTATGCCTATTAACACGACCGCTGTGGTGAAATATCGCTTCGTCGATGAACATGATCCTTCGTTGAAGCTGTCGATGTTGTAGAAACCACTGGCAAAACTCTACACGACGGTCTGTGTCGTCACCGTGCAGTTCCTGAACGAGTTGGACTTTGTCGGGGTGGAAACGATTTGTTGTAAGAATTCGTTGAATGGATCTTCTGGAGACACCGTTTCCTGGGATAACTTTTCTAAGGACTTACGTGAGCTGTTTTCGGGGTGATTGAGTACCGTTAGTGATGTTGCTGCATCGGTTGAACTTTTTGGCCAGCCACTACGCGGCCGATCATGAACATTTCCCGTTTCTTTGAAGCGAGTGAACAGTTTTCCAACTGATACCTGAACAACTGGCGGCCTCTCAGGGTGTTTGTCATTACAAGAAGTAGCAACTGATCGGTGTGTATTACCACGTCTTGCACACATTAAAACTGTTTCCACCCGTTCATCTATTGTCAATTTCTGTGCCATAGGTTCAACAATAATTCTGAAATGAACAAAACATATTAAAACACAAATTATTAAAATGTGCTTATGGCTCCTGACTTTTGCGCCACCCTGTGTATATATATATATATATATATATATATATATATATATATATATGCAGTATACACCAACCTCTTTTATTTATACACCAGCTCTTTCCTCCTGTTCCCCTCCTGGACGGGGGAGAAAGGGGAAGAGCAGTTGACGAACGGCATTAATCTCAATATAACAACTTCACTTTGAATTACTCATAACTAAGCAAACTCTAATTACATTTAGCTTGTATTTCTTCTTCTAAAAATATGTTTGGTAATAATTGCCAGTTATTTAGTCATTTAATGCTATAAGCTCATTAATTAAGCGCTTTAAAAGGATTCCGTTAGCATAATAGCAGGAATAAGCAATTCTCTAAACTGCTTCCACGATCCACGTTTTGCCTAAAGAAATGAATGCGTTATGGGTCTGTGTTTCCATCGGTGAATATTTTTTATTCTTTTAAGACATAATATTAATTCATCCCCAAGTATAGCAATCAATAATTTTATTGTATATCATTTATTACATTTATACTATCGTATAAGCAGTGAAATTATCGGTAAATTGATACAATTTTTATAAAACACGAATATAGTAAGTCAAACAAAAGAAGCAATTCTCAAGGTTGCTTCCACTGGCGCCCATCTCAACGCAACAAAATTATTGCTTTCCCCCTCCTTTCTCAATGCACTGATTTGGATTTCGAGCTTTTTATATTAAAAAAAATATTTGAAAGGAGTATAGCCTAGTGATAATTTATCATAATTTTATCGTCATTAATATTGTTTAACAGCGCTTCTAATCATTTAAGTGGGGAAGCAATGCTTCCATTGCAATGCTTCCATTGCTTCCATGGACCGACTGCCACTGATATACACTGTATGTTAGACTACTTTAGGCGAGCATGAACGACGGTTCAGGATCGAACTGCGGTCGACCCCTCTGCAGCATCCAGCTCATTTGCGGGATTTCGTGAAGGAGGGAATTGCTGTCTGATCTCCTCCTGCCCTCGTAGCCAGCCACGCATGGCTGGTCAGGGACTTTGCACAGGAATCTGTCCAGCTGGTTCTTGAAGTTATTCAGGTCGATGAGCTGGAGATTCCTCACTTCTTTTGGTAGGACATTGAAAAGCTTTGGACCTTGTATTCTGAGGGTATTTTCCATCCTCGTTTTCATGGCCCCTTGTCCCACCGCAACTGAAACCGTACAAAATCTGCCTCTTCTCTCATTCCAGTTTGTTTCTATTTCATTTCTAAGGTTAAGGACAGAGCCCTCAAGTATTTTCCATATGTATATTATTGTGTACCACTCTCGCCTTATTTCGAGAGAGTAGAGTTTCAGGGATTGTAGTCAAGACCAGTAGTCTTCACCTTCCGTTTCCTCTACCTTAGACGTAAAAGTCCTTTGTATAGCTTCAATGTTCGCAATGTCTCGTTTTCTGTATGGGCTTGTGAGTACTGAGCAATACTCAATTATTGGTAGGACTAGACTCTTCCATAATTTGAGCATGATGTTTGCTTTTCTGCTGCAGAAGCTATATATATATCTTATATATGATGATGTTGTTCTCTCTCTCTCTCTCTCTCTCTCTCTCTCTCTCTCTCTCTCTCTCTCTATATATATATATATATATATATATATATATATATATGATACACACAGACCGTGCATGGAACAAGGAACTCTTCTGGGATAATTAAATCCACTATAATCCGAATAAGTAATGGTAAATGACAAATACCATAGTTTTTCTTTTTCATGATGCTAGCCCGACGTGGGCAACGGGTCACTCGTAAAGAGGCCCCATAAATATAGCTTCCCTCACCAGCTATCTGCAAAGCAGACAGGATCCAGCTTTGGGACATGGATCTAGGGTTTAAAGCAGCCTAGCTCTGCTACATTTAGAACCTCAATATAAGCAAAAGACTCGCTGCCTTCACGTCAGATTGAATACATCAAAGAAAAAGGGGGTAACTATTATATTTTTAGTAAAAAAAACCAAAACTTAAACCTCAACTGGCAGAATTGAGCGTCCACTTTTCAAGGCACATAACATGTCCGTTTCAAGATGGGAATGAACTCAGAAAAAGAAAAACTATGGTATTTGTCATTTACCATTACTTATTCGGACTATAGTGGATTTAATTATCCCAGAAGAGTTCCTTGTTCCATGCACGGTCTGTGTGTATCATAAAAAACTCAGAGGATCATTCTGAGTTCATTCCCATATATATATATATATAATATATATATATATATATATATATATTATATATATATATATATATATATATATATATATATATATACTGGGTAATTACAAATGATCTTCCAGATTTTAAACATTTATTATGAAAAAACTAACAAACCTACAGCGAAAAGCAAGATATACAAATAAAGAAGAACTCAAAAAGTTTTATTTACAAGCTATTGAAGTTCAGTATGAGCTCCTTTTATGGCTCTGCAGAGATCAGAGCGGTATTCCGTTTCCCTCCATACATTTTGTAGCATATCATACTGAACTTTTCTAACAGTCTCACGTATCCTTTCTTTAAATGTTCCAAAGTTGTTGCCATTGGTGGAACAAAAACTTAATTTTTTACATTGCCCCAGAGGAAGAAGTCAAGGGAGATTAGATCTGGCGAACGAGCCGGCCAAGGAGTGGGACACCCACGCCCGATCCAACGATCCATTTAGGAATGTTGTTACCGCATTGTGGAAATTGGGTGGCGCACCATCCTGCTAAAACCACACATCAGCTTTGTTCCTCTAGCAGCTGAGATAGTGAGATATCAGCCACAGCTGTAGCATATCGCGATAAATGATACCGTTAATTGTTTGTTCAGCAAAGAAGAATGGACCGTCCATTTTCTCAGCGGTTAGAGCACAAAACACATTAAGTTTAGGGCTATCTTTGACGTGTTCAATTATTATAATAAAAATTCCCTGTGATATTCTTTATTTGTATATCTTGCTTTTCGCTGTAGCCTTGTTAGTTTTTTCATAACAAATGTTTAAAACCAGAAATATCAATTGTAATCACCCGTGCGTATATATATATATATATATATATATATATATATATATATATATAATATATATATATAGCGAAATAACAAAATTTTTATTCATTCGAGCACGCACGAGTAATTTTTCTTTATAATTTTTGTTTCCAGTTTTCCTCTTTCTAAAGCTTAAAATTTTTAAATATAATGGCTGCTCTTTGTGTATAAAAGATGAATTTATAAAAGTTTATTTTAGTTATTTCGTTAATGTGTTTCACGTTATTATTTTAAAAGCCCGGATCCAATGATAAATGTGTTCTTCGCCGGTATATATATATATATATTATATATATATATATATATATATATATAATAAAACCACGAAGGGAAAAGAAACACAAAGTGGTGCTCAAGCGCTTTCGTCTAATGACATCCTCGGGAATACTGGAGTGAAAGGAGAGTTCAAGACAATATATAGGTTACAAAAATAAACATATATATATATATATATATATATATAGTAAGTTTAGAAAAAAAATTGTGGGAGGAGCAAACACATTTGTATGGAAAAATGACACTTTTAGCACTTTGCCCGAAATTCAACATAAATTCAAATGGCTTGTTTCCAGGTCACAAAAGAATAAAGAAATAAAAATAAATATAAATATAAATTTGAAAAATTACAAAATAATGCCTTAGTGATATATACGTCACAGCCGAAATAAATATAAAGAAATAAACCAACAGATAAAAAACCAAAAATTATAAGTGGAGTCTACAAATTCAAGCTCAAAAGGAAAATTTACAATCAATTTAATAGATGATGCCAAAATGATATATATGTCACAAAGAAATAAAGAAATAAACCAAAAAAAATTAAAAATTACCAAAGGTTTTTTAGTTATTGTCTGAATCATACTGTGGGCCTGTACATACTATGGTCACAAACGAATAAAAAAGTACAAATATAAATTGGAAAACAAAATGATGCCAAGATGATATATAAAGAACTATAAAATATATACACCATATATAAGGTATATATACGAAATATAAAACCCAATATATAAGGAATATATATATATATATATATATATATATATATATATATATATATATATATATGCATAAGGGACAAATTACCAACGGTTTTTATAATTAATGTCTGAAAGATCCGTTGGTCACAAAAGAATAAAGAAATAAAAATAAATATAAATTGGAAAAATTACAAATAATACAACTACACATGTACACCCGCATAACCAAATATATAATTTATATATACATATACATACATATATAAATACATACATACATCTATATATACCTATACATATAAATACATACATACACATACATACATATACATATATATAAGAAATACGCATACCACGATAAATTGAAAAATTAAATTGTAAGAGAAACATACAGATTTATAAGGAAAAAGTGACAAAAACAAATTTTACCAAAGGTTTAGCAAAAGAATAAAGAAATAAAAATAAATATAAATTGGAAAATTACAAATTACAACTAAACATGTACACCCGCATAACCAAATATATACATATACATACATATATAAATACATACATACATATATATACCTATACATATATATATATATACATACATACACATACATACATATACATATATATAAGAAATACGCATACAACAATAAATTGAAAAATAAAATTGGAAGAGAAACATACAGATTTATAAAGAAAAAGAGACAAAAACAAATTTTTACCAAAGGTTTAGCAACCTGCCCTTTTTGTTTAAATCCATTCTCAAGGAATTCAGAGCAACGGGATCGAGATGAAACAGACCTTTACTCATGTTAAAGTTATTGTAAGTTGAATTATAGCAGACTCAAGAATATTTCTATTAACAATGTTGTTAGAGTGAAACAAAACTGAAGCATTTCCAATCAATACAATGGGATAACTTGGACAAATGGACAAAAAGGGCACTGGACAACTGTCCCGTTCTAACGGAATATTGATGCTGTTTTACACGCTTTTGCAAATCCTTTCCCGTCTGACCTATATAAAAGGAATCACATGCTTACACCCAATTTTATAGATAATGCCTAAATTATTGGTAGGGCTATTTTTTACTATGATGTTTTTCACAATATTGCTATATGAAAAAAACTATACTGATATCCAAAAGTTTAAGTACATTAGCAATGCCTAAGAAGCCCGGGAAAAATGGAAGTACTAAAATATTCTTTGACAAGGTGCGAGTATTATTATTCACACGATAGAAGGTTTGTTTAGCCTTATTAAGACAAGATTCCATGAACGCAGAAGGGTAACATAGCTCACTTCCAATACCGTTGATATTTTCCAATTCGGCATCGATGTATTCCGGACTGGCAATCCTAAGAGCGCGGAGAAACAGTGAGGAAAATATGGTCTTCTTAATAGGGGTGTCATGTCCAGAGTAAAAGTGTACGTAGGACAAATTGTTTGTTTTTTCCGATAGATACTAAACTTAAAACCTGGGCTATCCCTATGTACACGCACATCCAAAAACGGGATTGAGTTGTCTTGTTCCACTTCTAAAGTAAACTTAATGGAGAGGACTTGGTCATTTAACTGAAAGAGGAAGTCATCCAGGTCACGATTCATGGGCCAGATACACAAAATATCGTCGACGTAACGCAACCATGGGATGCCAACCCTCAGGATTCTCGGAATGTAAGTAATTTCAAAAAACTCTATATAAATATTGGAGAGAAGGGGCGACAAAGGGTTACCCATGGCCATCCCAAAAACTTGTTGATAATGCTCGCCATTGAAAGTGAATTTACAATCCTTGATACAAAGCTTAATAAGTTCCAAAACAGTGTGTGCAGGTACTGGCAGATCATAGTTATGTAATGCTCGGGCGAGAAAGTCAAGCATATCATCAATCGGCACTTTTGTGAACAATGAACAAACGTCAAAACTGATCAATCTATCGATTATATTGATGCGAACATTATTCAGTTTTTCAGTAAGATCCATGGAAATTTTTACGTGTGAATCAGAGATAGTTCCAAGAATGGGGGACAAAACATTAACAAGCCATTTGGAGAGTTTATAGGTAATAGAGCCCACCGAGCTAATAATAGGGCGCATTCGGTTGCCCGGTTTGTGGGTTTTAATAAGACCATAAGGGTAAGGCAGAGAAGGTGAAGTGAACAAGAAAAGGGGAATTCAGTCCTTATGATCTTTGAGAATGCGTTTCAAGCCACTATTGAGTGATTTGATGACATCATCCTGCGGGTTCTTCCTAAGTTTCACGTATGTGGCGGGGTCCTGAAGCAGCTCGTTCATCTTTCCAATGTAGTCCACTTTGTCCATAATGACTAAGGTGTTAGCTTTGTCATTAATTCTCGCCCGAGAATTACATAACTATGATCTGCCATTACCTGCACACACTGTTTTGGAACTTATTAAGCTTTGTATCAAGGATTGTAAATTCACTTTCAATGGCGAGCATTATCAACAAGTTTTTGGGATGGCCATGGGCAACCCTTTGTCGCCGCTTCTCTCCAGTATTTATATGGAGTTTTTTGAAATTACTTACATTCCGAGAATCCTGGGGGTTGGCATCCCATGGTTGCGGTACGTCGACGATATTTTGTGTATCTGGCCCATGAATCGTGACCTGGATGACGTCCTCCTTCAGTTAAATGACCAAGTCTTCTCCATCTCCATTAAGTTTACTTTAGAAGTGGAACAAGACAACTCAATCCCGTTTTTGGATGTGCGTGTACATAGGGATAGCCCAGGTTTTAAGTTTAGTATCTATCGGAAAAAACAAACAACTTGCCCTACGTACACTTTTACTCTGGACATGACACCCCTATTAAGAAGGCCATATTTTCCTCACTGTTTCTCCGCGCTCTTAGGATTGCCAGTCCGGAATACATCGATGCCGAATTGGAAAATATCAACGGTATTGGAAGTGAGCTGTGTTACCCTTCTGCGTTCATGGAATCTTGTCTTAATAAGGCTAAACGAACCTTCTATCGTGTGAATAATAACACTCACACCTTGTCAAAGAATATTTTAGTACTTCCATTTTTCCCGGGCTTCTTAGGCATTGCTAATGTACTTAAACTTTTGGATATCAGTGTAGTTTTTTCATATAGCAATATTGTGAAAAACATCATAGTAAAAAATAGCCCTACCAATAATTTAGGCATTATCTATAAAATTGGGTGTAAGCAATGTGATTCCTTTTACATAGGTCAGACGGGAAAGGATTTGCAAACGCGTGTAAAACAGCATCAATATTCCGTTAGAACGGGACAGTTGTCCAGTGCCCTTTTTGTCCATTTGTCCAAGTTATCCCATTGTATTGATTGGAATAATGCTTCAGTTTTGTTTCACTCTAACAACATTGTTAATAGAAATATTCTTGAGTCTGCTATAATTCAACTTACAAATAACTTTAACATGAGTAAAGGTCTGTTTCATCTCGATCCCGTTGCTCTGAATTCCTTGAGAATGGATTTAAACAAAAAGGGTAGGTTGCTAAACCTTTGGTAAAAATTTGTTTTTCTATTTTTCCTTATAAATCTGTATGTTTCTCTTCCAATTTTATTTTTCAATTTATTGTTGTATGCGTATTTCTTATATATATGTATATGTATGTATGTGTATGTATGTATATATATGTATAGGTATATATATGTATGTATGTATTTATATATGTATGTATATGTATATATATTTGGTTATGCGGGTGTACATGTTTAGTTGTATTATTTGTAATTTTTCCAATTTATATTTATTTTTATTTCTTTATTCTTTTGCTAAACCTTTGGTAAAATTTGTTTTTGTCACTTTTTCCTTATAAATCTGTATGTTTCTCTTACAATTTAATTTTTCAATTTATCGTGGTATGCGTATTTCTTATATATATATGTATATGTATGTATGTGTATGTATGTATATATATGTATAGGTATATATAGATGTATGTATGTATTTATATATGTATGTATATGTATATATAAATTATATATTTGGTTATGCGGGTGTACATGTGTAGTTGTATTATTTGTAATTTTTCCAATTTATATTTATTTTTATTTCTTTATTCTTTTGTGACCAACGGATCTTTCAGACATTAATTATAAAAACCGTTGGTAATTTGTCCCTTATGCATATATATATATATATATATATATATATATATATATCCTTATATATTGGGTTTATATTTCGTATATATACCTTATATGTGGTGTGTATATTTTTATAGTTCTTTATATATCATCTAGGCATCATTTTGTTTTCCAATTTATATTTACTTATACTTTTTTATTCGTTTGTGACCATAGTATGTATGATTCAGACAATAACTAAAAAACCTTTAGTAATTTTGTTTTTTCCCTTATAAATTTGTGTGCCTTTCTTACAATTTATTTTTCAATTTATTTTTTTTGGTTTATTTCTTTATTTCTTTGTGACATATATATCATTTTGGCATCATCTATTAAATTGATTGTAAATTTTCCTTTTGAGCTTGAATTTGTAGACTCCACTTATAATTTTTGGTTTTTTATCTGTTGGTTTATTTCTTTATGGTTATTTCGGCTGTGACGTATATATCACTAAGGCATTATTTTGTAATTTTTCCAATTTATATTTATATTTATTTTTATTTCTTTATTCTTTTGTGACCTGGAAACAAGCCATTTGAATTTATGTTGAATTTCGGGCAAAGTGCTAAAAGTGTCATTTTTCCATATAAATGTGTTTGCTCCTCCCACAATTTTTTTTCTAAACTTACTATATATATATATATATATATATATATATTATATAATATATATATATATATTATATATATATATATATATATGTTTATTTTGTAACCTATATATTGTCTTGAACTCTCCTTTCACTCCAGTGTTCCTGAGGATGTCATTAGACGAAATCGCTTGAGCACCACTTTGTGTTTCTTTTCCCTTCGTGGTTTTATTCATCATAAATATTTTTCACGTGTCACTTTCGTGAAATAATTTTCATATATATATATATATATATATAAAGAGAGAGAGATTACAAAGTCCTTGTGCAACTCTAAACTTTAATGACTTTTGATGTACACATGACATAAGCTGTAAACGGTATATGAAAGCATAATTATTGAAGTTATTTACACACTATATCACAAAATTCTAGGCCTCAACATAACCGCCATCTTTCTCGATACATCGTTCAAGCTCTTTGCGTTCTTTTGGTCAGAAAATTAAATATCCACCGCTCCAATATTCTTCTAATTCTTGTACTCTTAAGTTTGTGTAATATTATTCCATGATGACATTTATGAAAGGCTTTAGAAAAATCGGTGTATATTACATCTATACTGTATTTTGACCTCGACATAATGTTTCTCGTATTTTCTCATGGTGGTCAAATAACTGTGATAGGCATGATCTTCCATCCCGAAGCCATGTTAGTTTGGATTGAATAAATTCTTTTCTTGTAGGTAGTAAACAATTTTGACTCTAATTACAGGTTCGAAGCACTTTATATGGTGGTAGGTGAGAGCTTCTGGATGATAGTTCTTAGACATTGCTTTGTTGCTTCCTTTGAAAACGAGCGCAATGTTCACATTCTTTACTGGAAGTGGAATTTGTTCTGTGTCGAGTAGTGATTTTCTCCACTGTGTGTCTGGCCTTGGCGCTGAATTTTTCGTATTTGCGATGGACCCTTAGTTACATATCTTTCCAAGAGCTCTGAATCCATTAATAGTTTCGTGTCCGAACTTGTTGTTGGCTAGTTTGTATCTACAGTATGTAAAAAAAGAATTCATCTGGATTTTCTATTTTCTTCTCTGACTTAGAGGTGCTAAACACAGAGTTAAGTTGTTCTTTAAGCAGTTCGCTCATTTAATCTGGGTCATTTGTGTATTCGGTCGCACCTATCTTTTAACGAGCAATACTCTCTCTACACTGCATTTTTCTTTTCAGTTTGAATTTGTAAAGATAATTTATGAACACCCTGTATTTATATATTTATTTATTTGGCCACACTATGTTGCACTTTACTTTCAGTTAGTAAATTATCACCGGGAATGCACTGACACTTTATAATCACTACGCTGCAAACAAATTAAACTACCGAGTAAGAGTCATTTTTAATTTAGCTTTATGACAAAAAAAAAAAATAACGTCCATATACGAGTTCATAATCCTGTAGAAGTAGCGTTCAAAATATTAAAAAAAAACGTTTAAATACCTTCATATTTTGCTTAAGATTTACTTTTAAACATGACAAAGGAGATATATTTTGCGATGAAAACTTTTAAGAATATCGAAAAAAACGTACATTAATACCTACAAATCTACGTAGTAAGAACACATCACACATTCGCAAACTTTAGTTAAGAGAACACACTTAGGTATATTAATTCAGATTAAATTTGTTAATAACCAGACTTGCTTATGTATTTATCTCTTTATACCTAATCTGTTCGACTTCATTAAATTATTTTATATAACACTGAAACCAGTTTGTAATATCAAACGGGTATTTATAATATAGGGCTTTTATTGTAGGCTTTAATCAACTGTTTTAAATTAATTTTTAAGCAGTAATCATTCGTACTCCTCAAGTAAACTGTGAACTGACCTGAGCTAGACCAGCGCGCATACTTCGACAGCAAAATAATACTTCTGAATTACTTTAATTCACATTAAAGTTATAATATAGATTCTTCTTTTCTGAAAAGATATAGGAGTATGGTGGCATTTACGGAGAAGTGTGGACGGGGTGTAGAGGTGCCAAGTGCCACTGCCGAAGGGGGAAAGTCAGGGGAGTATCAGAGGAGAAAAAGGGGAGGACCAGAAGAGCAAACTTTGAATCTCTGATAAGATCTTAATCGGCTAATAGCTTTTGTTAAAAAATTGTGTGACGTCACACAATGAACTTCAACGGCCACCATTTTAATAAAAATAAATATAAGTTATTGACATAAGGTAGAGGGGCCACCGGCAGCAAGAAGGCACAATAATAAGTATAAGTATGAACTATAGAGGCCACCATTTTAATAGCAGAAAATTGTGAAAGTTAATAATATAAATATAAGGTTTGGAAGTCACCGATAACATGACGACACAACACTAATTCACATATAATGTATAGGCCACCGGCAACACTGACATAGGCACATAATAATACTAAGACTAATAATAATAAGAAACAAATAATAATATTCACCGTTGAACGACTCCGAATGGCCAACTCCGGCAAAACGCTGACGCATGCGTATACATACACAGCCGAACAATAATAATATACAACAGCGACACACACACACACACACACACACACACACACACACACACTCAAGCGATTCGAACGACTGACGAATTTAAACACTACGAATGATAATACGCGATTCTAGGCGAAATCTAAGCATTATGTTTAGACATGAATGTTACAGCGAACGTAAGCGCATAATAATAATAATAATAATAGCTTCAGGGACCTCCATCTCAATGGCGAAAAATTTTCAAAGTTGGTAAAATACTGTAAATATGAATATAAGGACCACCGAGAGCACGACGACACCACGAAAACTAACAATATTCACCTATGAACGACCCCAAGCGTTTTCGGGTGTTTCCGCCGAGTGCTTCTAGTGTCCATCACCTACGTGCTGTTGAGTTTTAAGACTCAAAATGAATTATTCACAAGTAATCTTCAAGCATACAAAAAATTCGAGAACCAAGTTTAACACACCATTACAAGCTCGACAACAAAAGCCAACTGGATGTGGTGGACAAATAAGCATTTAAAGTGACTATTTTAAACGGTGTATAGTATTAACCAACACCAACTTCTAAAAATGCTTAAAATAAATTTTATAAAAAATTCTTTTAAAATTCGAATTCCCGATAGCGGTATAACTCTAAAAAAAACTTAAATCTCTCTCTCTCTCTCTCTCTCTCTCTCTCTCTCTCTCTCTCTCTCTCTCTCTCTCTCTCTCTCTCTCTCTCACCCACCCCCCCACCCACTATTTTCGTCGTAATTACACAATTGTAACTGAATGTCCATTGTCAGTGATCGTGAAAGCGTGTTTTGCAGTGAAATTACCTCACCAGTGAAGCGATATATTTACGTTAGTGTTCGGTGCCCTCATATTTAATTTAGCCGATTTAATTTACCTTGCTTTATTATTTAATTATAATTAAATTTTCTTATTTATTAAACGAAGTTATAGTTTAGGTGACCAACGTGGTATCATAAAGCTTTTTTGCCGGGTGTGAGAAATATCTTCGAGGTGCTAATTCCTTCCGAGGTGGGTAAGCAGACAGCGTTAAAGCAGTCAAATACAACGTGGTTCCTTAAGGTTTGTTTTGCCTTAGCCTTGAAGATTGTATTCAAGGCAGGTAGTAGACAGCGTTCTTCACTTTTTTCTTTTTGCTTAAGTATTGTTAAGTGCAAAAAAATAGAATATGACGTGTAAAATGAAAGCCGAGTGCTTTAAATGTAAAGTTCAACATTGGTGTGTTGACTTTCCTGAAGGTAATTTCAGCGACATTATAACTTTCAGTGTATGTTTGGTTTGTAGACTTAGAGAAAACCATGAAAACGAAGTTAAAGAGCCAAAGGACATTCAAAAAAATTTTGAAGCTAGGATTGTACGAGTCGAGTAGTACTGGAAATCCAAACCATTGGAATAGTCCAGAGAGAAAACCCAACACTGGATAGAAGCTCTAAGGTTGAACGTTTAGAACAGAGCATGACCCGTTTGGAAACCACAGTGAGTAGTTCGGAAAGTAGGACAAAGGATGAAGAATTTATGGTAGTCAAAAATAAAAAACCCTCAAAACCGAAATACAAAGATTCTAAACCCATTACCATAAAAAGTAGGTTTGACTAACTTGCTGACGAAGAAAAGTCCATTTTAATTGGGGATTCCCTAATCAGAAGTCAAGTGACCTTTTTCGGAGTAAAACATGTGACCAAGAGAAAACTTAGATGTCAGACAATAAATTGGGAATTAGACAACATTAATTTCAAGAGTAAAAGTTGCCCCATCATTGTACATGTTGGTAGCAGTGATATTTTTCAGAGAGGGAAAGGAGGGCAGACTGAGGCCATTGTTAAAGAGTTTAAAAGCCTAACCGATAAGATTATAAAGAAGACTGACATAGGAATGATTGTAGAAATTCTCCCAAGAATGCATACCAGTGGTTTTACTTTAAGTAAAGCTATTGTATAAACAATAGAGTGAAACGCATTTGCGAGAATAAAAGAATAAAATTTCTCAATTTTTGCCCTGCATTTTTCGATAGCAGGGAATACTTTGGCTCGGATGGGATTCATTTTAACTAGTGATATATCGATTCCAAAATTTAGCCGATGTCGATTCTTTGCCTATATTTTAAAAATCAATTCTCTTCATAAATTTTACTAATCTAATGTGAAAACGTTCAGTTTTCATATTTTTACATTTTAAATTTGTGTAAATGCTTTTCCTTAGCTCACTTCATAATATACAGCACCAGAATTAATGACGTTCAAAAGTTTTATTACTCAGTAAAATTATAAAATAATTTTATTTTAGTTTCATAAATTGAATACCAATATTTAAAGTAATTGGTTTTCCTTATGTTGAAGATATGAGTATTTTCTTTCTTGAACAATGTAAACAACAGCAAACTTTTTGAAGAAAGAAAATACTAATATCCTCAACATAAGGAAACCCAATTACTTTAAATATTGGTATTCAATTTATGAAACTAAAATAAAATTATTTAATAATTTTACTGAGTAAAAAGAAATGGATATATATAATTTGGGTTTATAAAATTATTAAAATATTTAAAATAAAGTTAACATAATAAGATCGTTTAATATATAAATTATAAAGTACAATTTAATGTAGAATTATTATTAATATAGAGCAGGAGATTACAATAGTTTATAATATTAAGAGATTAGTTAGTTAGAGAAAATGTAAATTTATGGGCAACTTAACTTATTAAGCTCTGCCTTTTTCGTGAATGTGAAATAGTTTTATATAAATACACTTTGAAATGAGTATAAATCATCAAAAATAGTGTTTTTTTGTTTTTTAAATTTTTCATAAATATAGATTTTTAATGAAAATTTAAAAATTAAAAAAAAATAGGTGAGAGAATCGGCTAAATTTGGCCGATGCCGATGCCAAAAATATGGTCGATTCTGCGGTGCCAATGCCGATTAATCGGTACACCATTAATTTTAACCAAAAGCGGAAGAAGAAATATGGCGATATTCTGAACATCAAGTTGGATAATCTTTTTGAATTAGGACCCCAACCAGTAATTCATCCTGCTCCACCAACTGCTAAACCTACTCCACCAGCAGTTAATCTTACTCCACCAGTAGTTAATCCTACTCCGCAAGTAGTTAATCCACTCCACCATTAGTTAATCTTACTC
Organism: Bathynomus jamesi; assembly: GCA_023014485.1. Taxonomy (NCBI): domain Eukaryota; kingdom Metazoa; phylum Arthropoda; class Malacostraca; order Isopoda; family Cirolanidae; genus Bathynomus; species Bathynomus jamesi. The sequence continues at coordinate 153,617 of JAJOZX010005656.1, forward strand.
CACCAGTCGTTAATCTTACTAATGGATTGTCTGACCAAGCTCCCTCCTAATCATTAATTGATTCACCTGCTTCGGGAAACGAGTAACGACTCAGGTCAAATAGGAGAAACAATAACTTAAAATCTCTTAAAATTGTGCTATTCAATGCTAGGTCACTTAAAAACAAACTAATTGAATTCCTAGCGCCAGTCAAAACTTAAATCAAAGGACTTTGTAGGATAATTTGAAGTGGTAGGTTACAAAATGTTTCACAAAGATAGGAACGGAAGGGAAGGTGGCGGAATACTTTTATATGCTCGTGACTTCGTGCACACGTTAAATAGTAATATTGTTTGTGCTCATGAAATGTTGGGAATTGAATTAAACTTCAACAATAAAATAATACATCTATTTTTTCTAGTATATAGGCCACCTCACTACCCCGTTGATAAAGATATAAACTTACATAATCAATTAAGCAGATTAATGGATAATAAGATTAGTGTAATTTTTTTGCGTAATTAGTGTAATTAACTGCGGTAATATAGATTGGGAAAACAAAACAGCTGATACTGAGAGCTCAAGAGTATCGGAATTTGCAGATAATAACTTATTAGGTCAATGGGTTGACGGTCTTCCTAGGGGTAATAGTAAACTACAGGGTGTTCGAAAAGTCTCCTCACCCCCTACAAAATGTACATATTGTAATACCAATTTTATTTTTGTGTGATTTAAAAATGTGTAATTTAAGAAACAAGTCACTAGCAACAATTACTTTAATTACAGTAAATACAGTTACTAATTACAGTTACTAATGAAGAATATTTGTGTGTGCACCATCATTTTCGTATGGTTTCATGCCGAGCTCTTTTTGTGATCTCTCATTGTGGACATGGGGACTGCAAGTTCTTGTGATCGTTTCCGAAGTGATTTTTTCGGTGAACGAGCCACTGATGCAATCACACTTTCACTTGTTCTGCTCGCGTTGTTGGTCTTCCCGACCGTGGTCTGTCCTTGATGGAGCCAGTTTCAAACAGCTTTTTCTCCCAGTGTAATACCGTCTTGTTTGGTGGTGCAGCCTTATTGAATCTTGTGTTGAAATCATTCTGGATATCATGCATCGTTTTGCCAGTATGTGGCCTTTTATGAGCCCATGTGCTCATCACTATCCTTTTCTCCAGAGTGTAAGTGGACTGGTCTGCCATTGTTCATCCAACTCTAATACCTGCAAAAAAGAAATGTCAATGAATCACATATATATTCAATTAATCACACAAAAATAAAATTGGTATTACAATATGTACATTTTGAACGGGGTGACGGGACTTTTCGAACACCCTGTAGATCTCATATTCACGAGCGAAGACACCATTGTCTCTGACCTGAATATTGGTGGAACTGTGAGTAACAGCGATCACCATTTGATTAGGTTTGATCTCAGTGTTCCAATTAGTACTCTAGAAAAGACGCACAAAAGGTTGGAATTCTCAAGAGCAAATTTTGAATATTTTCGAAGTAATTTAGACACTTGAAATTCTAATAAGCGAGGATGTCAATATCACTTGGAGGTCATATAGGAATCAATTTAGAATATTACAGCACACCTTTGTGCCCACTAAAATAGATTCCCCCTTGTCAACCAAGACGTGGAAATAGTTCAACAATGAAATTAGCAATACTATTACGAAAAGAAATAGAACCTACAAACTGCCCATGTTACATTCTAACCAGACCAATTCCGAAAATTACAGTATATAAACCTACGTCTGAGCGTTAAATCTTTAATTAGATCAGCAAAACGTGATGAGGAAGTTAGAGTTGCCTTACTCTGTAAAGTTAACGCTACAGGGTGTTTTGCCCATGTTAATAGCAGAAAGCTGATTAATAATTCTGTAGGTCCCCTAAAAGATAATGGCATATAGTTTTCATTATATTAAAAACGTGGCGCAAAAGTTACGCAGTTTATTCGAAGAAAAAACAACAAAAAGTTACGGAAACAAATAACGGAAAAGGGTCTGACCCTTTTTTAACAATATGAAGTTATTTTTGTTAAAGCTGATGAAGTTACGCTAATGTTGCACATTGATTTCATTGTTAAATAAAAGTTACGTTTAATATGTAACTGACGCGAGACCCATATGTAAAATATTTTAGGAGTGTACTGATGATGGAATGTAGTGATTTCCTGAAACGTTTAGCTGACGGATTGAAGATGTCTTCGTAAGTCTGGCTATCTTTTTCTGATCATATACTGTATAGCACATAATTTATAGGAAAATAGATTTTCCGGTTAAGTTTAGTATAAAGCCAGTATGTTGTTGGGTTGCTACAAAACTATAGTATACAAAGTATATGTTACGGTCTTTTTGTGAAATCGGCCTTTTTGCAAAAAAGGGCCGATTTACATTAATTGAATGCCCGGCTAGGTCAACTGTCCACCCTTGACGATTGGTTAGGTTAAATCGTGATATTTTCGTTGTTTAACGAAAATATCACGACTTAACCTTTTGCAAAATGGCCGATTTCGCAAAAAGGCCGTAACATATATATTCAATAGAAGTAAATTTATTTTACTATGTAAGATTTTAATTAAAACCATCAAAGAAGGTTTAGTAAACAGTAAATGAAAATGAAAATGAAAAGGTTTATTGGCAGACTATAGTCCATATGACAAATATTATTATTAATACAGTGACAGTTCATATACTAAGCATAGAAATATATACAATTGATTAGAAATAATACTGTAATGTCGAGGTTAAGTGAAGCTACAGACAGACGTTTTCGTACCAAGCATTCCATAGCTTAGAGGATAAATGGCAGGTCGGTTGATTTTTTAATTCTTTGTATTAGACTGTATTGAGCGCGTCTTGTTACCTCCGGGAAGCTCGGGACATTGCGGGTAACAAACATTTGCGAAGCTGAGCATCTCGGGGGGGAGTAAGTTATGTAAGAGTCTAAAAGACTGTTGTACAGCAAATTTAGGGTCCTGCCAGAACCTTTTTTATAATTCACCCAGAGTTGCTCTCCGTATATATTACTGCAGAAAGTACGAAAGAAAGTGTCTTTAGCTTCATTTGTACAAAATCGAAAGTTTCTTATGGTCATATTCGCTTTAGCACACAGGCTTCGAGATTGTTTTCTTATATCCGAGTCATCACTCAAGGAGCTGGTAATAGTTTGACCCAAATACTTAAACTCTTGTACTTCCTCAATTACTTCACCATTCATTTTAAACCTTATATCAGCTGGCTGATTACAGCTTTTAGGATGAAATTGCATAACCTTAGTTTTTGTAACATTAAAAAGAATATCATGTAACAGAAGGACTAATTAACACCATATCATCGGCATAAACTAAGTTATTTATCCTTGTGTTATCTATACAACATCTCACTGTTGCTTCATTAAGTGAAGTAATTAATCCGTCAATATACACATTAAACAGCATAGGGGAGAGCAAGGAGTCTTGTCTCACCCAGCAAGAGGAGCCAAAACACTCGGATTTTACATTGCCCCACCTAACGGTGAAAGATTGGTGGGAATACCAAAATTTCAATACGTTTAATATGTACATGGGAACTCTCCTGTCTTCTAGTTTTTCAAATAAAATATTGTGGTTCACCCTATCATGTGCCTTACTTATATCTAGGAAACAGCTATAAATAGTTGAATTACTGTCAATGTATTTAGATATTGTTTCTTTAAGTATATAGATACACAGGTCAGTTGAGTGGGACCTTTTAAAACCAAACTGATTAGATGTCCATAGGAAATCATTTAATCGGAATGACAAGAGTTTTTGTAGTAGTTTCGAGAAGCAGGAAGCGACAGCAATAGGCCTGTAATTATTGCTGGACAGAATGTCTCCGTTCTTATTTTTGACCAGGGGCAAGATACATACCCTCATGAACTCTGCAGGGATATAGCTATGAGCAAGCATGGCTGATAGGAGCAATGATATATGCAGACATACTACGTCATTGGCATATTTTAAGTGCTCATTCGATAAGTCATCTACCCCTGACGCAGAACCAGTCTTTAACTCTTTAATTAAGAGGGAAAGGAATAGGTAGTTTATGATATTGTCTACATATTATTTGCTCTTATTTTGAACTCTTATAGTTTTCGCCATTCTAAAATTGTCATTCGTATACGGAAAAGTGAAGCCCCCTTCATTTTTAGCCTGGTGCTTCTTTCCACCATGTCATGATCTTAAGCGAGGAAGCTATGAAACTAAGATACAGTAATTTATTCAAAATAGTTCTTATTTTGTATAACGAATTACGTAAGACATTCAAGGATTTGAAATAAGAAAGCTAATCGTTAGGATTAAAATGTAATTTTCGTAATGAGTTGCAAAATTTATTTTTTTTATCTTCTCCTTTTCCGATTTCGCTTTTCCAGTTTAAGGAATTTTCTATAATTACAATGGTCAACAAAGATTTTTCATCAGAGTATTTGTATTGGCTGGATAGCATTTTTCACGCTGATTCCAAAACTGCATTCAGATTTTTTCTAGCACGTATAGTTTTCAAGATGAAGGCATATATATAACTACACAGATTTAACCATTTTAAATAGGCAAAATACTAATATTTCAACATTTGATTGTTTATTTTATTGTGTTTTTTTAGTTTATTCATCTTATTTATTTCAATTATTTTAATTATACATCTTATGTATTTCAGGTGTGAGCTTTTACGTCTAGCAGCATTGTGATTCAGGCAACAACCCCGTGCTTTGTGTGTCAAAAGATCAGTCCAGTCCAAGAACTTGTTGTGTCAAGTTGGTGTACATTTTTTTTTAATTTATAGTTTCCTCAGGTCAGTCAACATGCCTCGACAATGTAAGAATGACCCCGACAAGTTCTGTTTCGTATGCGGCCAGTTGACAACTAAAACACAGCGACGAAGTATTACAACCGACATTAAGAAAATATACAAGCTATACTTTGGTTGCCATCTAGGTGACCAAGATAAACCATGGGCGCCACATCAAATCTGTTCTGGCTGTTCAAATGGATTACGTGATTGGCTTAACAAAAAGAAAGCTTCAATGCCATTTGCCATACCATGATATGGAGGGAGCCGAGAGATCATCATGAAGTTATTTTTGTAGTGTGAACTTAATGGGGTTTTCTGCCAAGAACAAACACCAGATTGTATATCCAAACTTGGATTCAGCACGTAGACCAGTAAAACATGATGAAACATTGCCCATTCCAATTCCCCCAAGTGATAGGCTAGATTCTATCATAGATGACATGGAAAGTGATGAAGGTGCAACTGGCGTTTCCGGACAATCTACAGAACCAGAGTACACTTTTGAAGGTAGACATTTAGAGCCTAAAAAGTTAACCCAAGGACAGTTGAATGATCTTGTTAGAGACTTATCGCTTATTGCATAATGGTAATATAATGCCATCCATCCCCATTGCCCATTCCGTCCATCTAAAAGAGACATATGACAATATGGATATACTACTTAAGGCAATCAAATACGACAGTCATCAATGGAATGTTTGTGGAGATCTAAAAGTTATAGGAATGCTTATGGGTATGCAGTCAGGATTCACAAATGGATATGTGAAAACTTTCTTGGAAGCAACAAGTCACCTGCGTATAAGGATGGAGTCAAGAACCTCCTTGATGCCTTCAAAGAAATGGAGTGTCGAATGTCATTAAATATTCACTTCCTGCATTCCCACTTAGATTTCTTTCCTGAAAACCTTGGTGCAGTGAGTGACGAGCAAGGAGAGCGCTTCCATCAAGATATTCAGATGATGGAGAAGCGCTACCAAGATATTGGAATGAAAGCATGATGGCGGACCATTGTTGGATGCTGTATCGTGACAATCCAGGCCAAATTTACAAAAGGAAATCACACTCACAGCGCTTTTAATAAAGTAATGTATATATTCTTTATTTATAAGTACATTGAATAAAGTATATGATGTATTTGTTGTTTAGCATTCCTAAGTGTGATCTATACATCCATAAATTTTCTTATGGCAATATCAAAAACTTAAAAATATCAAAACCAGTGTATCTATATAACTATACGTGCTAGAAACGAAATAAAACCAGATTCGGAATCAGCGCGAAAAATGCATTAAGAAAAGTGTGATCATGTTTGTGATGAGAAAAAAAGTTTCATTTTGTTGGCCAGTGTTATTAAAGGACAGATCTAAAAGCCTCGTATGCGATTAATTCCTTTAAGAATATTGCTTACAATTTACAGTAAATTATTACTCAATTAAAAACTGTCATTTACTTTAGGAGATTCAAAGGATCACCTGAAGATCCGTCACCCCAGCCTTTTTTAGTTAGCTTTATAAGTCTAACTAACGAAAATATCACGACCTAACCTAACCAGTCATCAAGGGCGTACAGTTGACTAACGAATGGTTAGGTTAGGTCGTGATATTTTCGTTAGTTAGACTTATAAAGCTAACTAAAAAAGGCTGGGGTAACGGGTCTTCAGGTGATCCGATTCAGATTTGGGCTCATTAAATTAAAAATATTGTTTTCATTTATAAAGCAGTTTGTTTTTGTAACACCAGTAATTTGCGATGGTTTTCCGAAATAGGGAGAAATTTCATCTCATCAATTTCAAATTGACGAATGAACGGCCATGGTAAATAAGTTCATCATAGTTCACTTTTGGAGTTCAGTGTCCCTGCAGTTTATTTGAGACAGTCAGCAACCAAATGTGATTTGCACTTTCTTGTCGAAAAAGAGGTGAACTTTTAAACTTCATACACAACAAATCTTAAAGAAAAGAAAACAGTCAAAATATGTAAAAACTTAATTTTATGGTTTATGTTGAGGAAACAATGCTTAAAATAGCATTGTTTCTTCAACGTTAATCGTAAAATTAAATTTAAAATTTAAAAGTTCACCTCTTTTCTTTTAGGAATCAAGCACTTAATTTTATAGTATCGTCTTTTTACACCTTAGTCACTTGCAGAGTTAAAAATAATTGACCGTGAACTTTTCATCAGCAAGTTTATTGAGAAACTTCAGTATTTTAGAATTTAAACTAATTTCCCTCGAGTCTCGTATAACATTATCATTGCTTAAATTGTCCTATTTTGACGAACTGATTTATTTATAGTAGTTTTACAACTTAAAAGATTTACAGTTTTTCTCTTTCCTCCCAATAATGGTTGTTTCTAAAGTGTTTATAAATATTTTATAAACGTTTATGAGCATTTAGAAAATGTATCTATGTTCGTTGAGTTGCTAAACAATGAATTTTACTTTTCAGGCTCGCTTATTCCCCGATGAGCAAAATTCTTATATTGAGCAAAAGTCTTATATTGTTGTAATCCGTTCAAAGAAATAATAATAATAAATAATAATAAAGGGTAGCGCCATTTATTGCTTGAATTGGTAATCAGTTTTGTTTTGAATTATTTGCCCTTTGTGCCCGCAGAAATTTTATTTGTATAGGTTCTCTCGAATTTTCTCCATTTTCGAAAGGTCACTCGTGCCCAGTTTTACTCCCCAATTCAGAAAACAATGAACGAGGACAAAATGCCGGAGAGAGAACTTTTGAAAAAACTTATTTCAAAACCAGAGAGGAGTTTTGTACTAGTACAGACGCAATTAAATGTAATCCAAACGGGAATTTAATTGAGGAGCTAAACGTTCAAATCAATTTTAATAACAAAGATGTAAAAACTTTTCATTGACATAAGTGTTTGAGATCTTCAGTAAATTTGTCTGAAAGAAACAAAAAGATGTAACCTGTGGTAATAAAAAGGCGCCATCTGTCTGAGAGAATTTCAATAATTTAATTTTCAGTTATTATACTGTAGACTGGCATTGCATTTTTGTTTCTTTATTTCATCAAACACAGGATCTACAACGAACGTATGATACCTAAATATGGGGTAACATAATGAACAATATTATTAATGTTTCAGTGGTACGTGCCTCAGTGAGGTTCGAACCCTCGCCCCTCCGAGTAATTCAATCTCAGCGTCCATTCTTCTACCCACCGTGCCATGAGTAAAATTGGTGCAAATACTGTAGGATGATTTTTTTTACATTTTTATTTTTACCTCTTCATATATTATATATATATATATATATATACATTATAACTGCAAACACGCAGTATAATTAACGTAAAGAACGACGCTTTGTATAGGAGAATTATCCGCGCAAGATGAGAGCGAAAGAACGAAACAAATGAAAAAATGAGGTACCCACCCGGGAATCGAACCCGGGATCTTCCGATTGCCGGTCAGATATGATAACCACTACACCACAGGCCTGTGGTGTAGTGGTTATCATATCTGACCGGCAATCGGAAGATCCCGGGTTCGATTCCCGGGGGGTACCTCATTTTTTCATTTGTTTCGTTCTTTCGCTCTCATCTTGCGCGGATAATTCTCCTATACAAACCGTCGTTCTTTACGTTGATATATATATATATATATATATTTAGTGGTGGACCGGATATCCGCATCCGCATCTGCGGATATACGCATCATTTTTAACATCTGCGTCCGCACTTCTGACTGCGGATGTTATGCGGATATTACCTCTAATAAATTATGCAATTTACAATTAGATTAGCTTATAAAGTAGCTTATAAGGCCCAGTCATGCACATTTCATGTAAAGTATTAATTATTAATGAACAAACAATATATAAACCTGAAAATATAAATACCTAATAACACAGAAAATTGAATGAAACTTGGGTGCTACTGTAGTTTGCGGTCTACCGTTAAGTTTCTACTGTAGTATGCGGTCTACCGTTAAGTTTCTACTGTAGTATGCGGTCTACCGTTCAAATATTTAAAAGGAATTGAAAATGAATTGAAAGGAATTATAATTTAATTTACACAATTAAGGAATTATTAAAGAAGTTAAACATACTACTACCGCATACTTAACGGTAGACCGCATACTACAGTACGCCCTTGATGATTGGTTAGGTTAAGTCGTGATATTTTCGTTAGTTTTAACGAAAATATCACGACTTAACCTAACCAATCGTCAAGGGCGTACAATTAACCTAATAATAAAATAATAAGAAGATAAGAAGCTATAATTAAAAGGTAGACCGCCGAATCGTAGGTAGACCGCATACTACAGTAGCACCGAAACTTGTTTCATTGAATTTTCTGTGGCTGAAACTCTTGAGAAAGTTATTATTTTTATCATAATGAAAACATTAATATTAATTTTAATTCTTATGCATTGCCTGCCATAACAGTAATATCACGAAATTTGAAAAATTATGTCAATATCCGCGGATATTGAAATTAAAGATCCGCATCCGCAGATGTTGAAAAACTGACATCCAGTCCACCACTATATATATATATATATATATATATATATATATTAGTGATGTAGGTCACATCCGCATCCGCATCCGCGGAACATCCGCACATTTTCTCGCATCCGCATCCGCACCCGCATCCGCACTTTGGACTGCGGATGTCGTGCGGATGTGGACCGTTGAGATAAAACGTCATTAATAAGCGGAAATTATCAAATTCTACTATATTAATAGAACTAGTTCATTGTGCGCAAAAGTGATGCAAGCGACAAGACAAGAGGCTGTTCTTGTATGAAGTTACTCTCTTGCAACCTACTTAGATCCACGTTACAAAGCTAAGTTATTTTCACCTAGTACATTAGAACGAGTTAAATCATCAGTTGGCAAAGCAGTTGAAGAGCTTCAATCTCTTGAATCTGTCGCTTCGCCACCCACCAAAAGAATAAAGTTTCAGTGACAGAACCAACACCTTCAACAAGCAAATCTATCACAGAATCTCTCTCTCAGTTTCTTGAGTCAAGCAGCAATGACGAGACCTACGCGATGTCAAAAGATGTAGTAAAAATGATCGAGAGCTATCACCAGAAAAAACGCCTGGCTGCACGTGACAATCCTATTAGTTGGTGGAAAAATACGCAGAATATCTATCCATACTTGAGTAAACTTGCAAGGAAACATTTAGCACGTCTCCAACAAGCGTGCCAAGCGAGAGATTATTTAGCAGTGCTGGATTAATATAGATGAAAAGAGAAACAGACTGGCAGCAGAAAAGGCAGAAAAATTAATGTTCCTTAAGCATAACCTTCCTATAATTAAGTTTGAATATTAAACGATGAACATCTTAGTTTACTTTATTTTAATTACTCATTTTAAATATGCCTAATAAAACTTTAAACTTAATATAAATAGTTATCAAGCTAATTAAAAATCTCTTTCTATAAGGGTGGAGGTTGGGGAAAGTGGTCGGGTAACACAATTATGGTTTCTAATTGTGGCTGAAACTCAACAAAATATAACGAATTTATTTGCAGACGAATTCACTAATTGATTTCTATATTAGTTAGATGCTTGCTATTATTTTATATGTTCAGGGAAAAGTACAGCAATTATTGTACAATTAATCAATTATACTACATTATAGCTACAGCTCTCTCTCTATAATAACTTATTATATACGTTAATCACAACAAATCTCGAATATATCCTAAAAAATAACGAAAATGTAGACATCCGCATCCGCGGATGTTGAAATCAAACATCTGCATCCGCATCCGCATCCGCGGATGTGAAAAAATGACATCCGCTACATCACTAATATATATATATATATATATATATATATATATATATATATATATATATATATATAATAAATATATATATATATATGTCACACACAGACTGTACATGGAACAAGAAACTCTTCTGGGAAATTAAATCCACTATAGTTCGAATAAGTAATGATAAATGACAAATACTATAATACTTGAACTGCTTGTGGAAAGATGGATAAGGACCATAGAATATGACGATTGTAATTAAAATATCTAAAAAATTATATATATACAAGGTTTGTTAAAAAGTATCCGGACTGATGCGATTATAGACAGAATATGGTACTTACAGGGTTTAGGACTTAATCTCCTCAAAGTACGCTCCTTCTGAATCCACACACTTTGCCCAACGATCCTGCCACTGTTGAAAACATTTTCGAAAGCATTTTTCGGAATGGCCAAAGTTGCTCCATCGAATTTCTTTTAATGGTCTCAACATCATCGAATCGGTATCCTTTCAGGGTTTGTTTGAGCTTTGAAACCAAAAAAAAGTCGCATGGAGCCAAATCCAGCGATTATGGAGGCTGCTATACTTCGGGACAGTGTGTTTGGTCAAAAATTGCTGGACAAGTTGCGACAAATGAGATGGCCGTTATCGTGATGAAGCATCCAGTCTCGGGACTCCCACTTCTGCGGCGTTTTCTCCCAACTGCTTCACGAAGACGTTTCAAAACTTCAATGTAAAATTACGTGTTGATTGTTTGTGCCTGTGGAGCATAGTCACGGTGCACCAACACCTTCACAGTAAGAAAAAAAACAAGAAGAAATCGCCGCAAAACACATTTAACGTTATCGGCTCACCACAGTGGACTCACCATACACAATGAAGGGGAATCCAGTAGTATGGGCGCAAAATGGACGAGTGCAAGAATGTTGAATGCAATGTTGACCAATGCTGCAAAGGAGTATGCAACAAAGGGGGAGGGAGTTATGCGATGAAGGGGGAGGGGCTTGCAACAAAGGGGGAGGGGGGTATGCAATAGGAGGTTGTGCTATGAAGGAGGAGGGGGATGTTGCAAGAGCAACAAGGGGTTATACAACTTGGAGGCGGTGTTATCCCCCAAGAGAAAGAGAGGCGAAGGAGAGAGAGGAAGAGAGGTGTTCGCTTGGCAGGAGCCAAGCGCATATTAAGACTTCATTGAGCGCCAGTTGGCTTAGAATGCGTAAATGGCTTGTTCAGGTGTACAGGTTGCGTTGCCAGATTGCGCTATTTATTTAACCAAAGCATATATTATTGACAGTTGGCTTAGAAATCCGTCAGTTGGCTTAGAAGGCGTAAGTGGCTTGTTCAGGTGTACAGGTTGAGTTGCCAGATAGCGCTATTTATTTAATTAATGCATATATATTCTTTACAGTTGGCTTAGAAATCCGTCAGTCGGTTTAGAATGCGTAACCGGCCATTTGGTATAATTAAATAATAATATCGTTTACAACCAAAAGAATTAAATAAAACGCCATTACATCATTCTGTTTATTTAGACGAATTATTGGAATCAGAAATATATAGAAAATAAATATACAATTAAACGAGGAATATATATGATTAAAAAAATAAAAAAATAAATAATAATAGTAATAAAGAAATATGAACGAGGAATATATATATATAATAAAAAATAAAAAAATAAATATATAACCATCAATATAACAGTACAGGAGAAATATATATATATATATACATATACACACAATTATATTAAATAATTAAATATATTGTAAATAAAATACATACTTTATCTTCTACTGCACTTAACTAAAATAAAAAATAAAATAAAAAATAAGAAATACAAAACGATGGAGTATAATCATCAATATAACAGTACAGGAAAAAAAAAATATATACATAAACATAATTATGTTAAATAAGTAAATATATTGAAAATAAATATACATCAAAATATGATACATTCACTTTGCTCTACTGCGCAAAACACTAAACTCACACGTAATCGAGTCTACAGTCACATCATTATTGCTTTGTACTACGCAATAAACATGGCTTAATATTATTTCACCGCTTAAGTTATAGGGAGACCTATACTCTATGTAAATGGCCTTCATATCGTTCAATACTAATTTTGTGCCCCACTTTACAATCGGTTGGCAAGTTATCTTTAAATACGACTAGAATGCAATCAAAAGCACGCACAAAGAGGTCATCGTTAGCCACATCATTATTAAATACAAGTTTATAAACACTCCAATTGAGGGTTTATTTTTACCGACCCGAGCTTTTCAATCGTGAACTCTTCTTCACACTGCATAGCGGCAGTTGAAATAATCTTCTAAGTCGTTACGACAGCTGCTCATTATATAAAGAAATAGTTCTTCAGGGTGAACGGTGTAGGTGAGCTCAGCCCTGTACCGCTCAAGTGCTTTGTACCAAAGTTCATGATATTTCAAAGAGTCTAACCCTTCTAAATAAGCATCCAGCTCTAGACCATTCTCACCTTGTTCAGTCCTACACTCGGTATACCCATCGAGCAGAGCGGTGTGTGCGTATTCAAGAACCGTATCAAAATAAAGCATATCCGTAATACGCTCATCTAATATAGGCTTCAGCTTGCGGAATCCGTCGATTTCAAACATTCTGTCGAGGATGAAACGGTTTCGCGTAGGGACAAGAACGTTATTATCAGATGCATTCTTCCACATCAGTCGTATATCAATGCATGGCTGATCGTTATTTCTACACAACGTACAAACAAACGGCATATGAGGGGTGTCACTAATCTGCTCTCTTCTTGTACTACACCTGCAGGAATTTTATAACGATCCTCACTCCACTTCTCAACTACCACGAAGATTCTATTCATCTCCTCGACACTTAAATAACAACATTATGTTGTTTGTTGTCTACAAGTCGTTTCCAGCACATAGTTAATGGCACCGGTTTTACGCCTGAACACGCGCAACGACTTCGTCACGGACACATCGTACACGACATTAAGAATGCTGCTCAAAGGAAGTTCCATCGTATTCGAGGAGTGCCGTCAGTCGGTTCAAGCCTGAGATGACTATGAGCCACATGCAACGGATCGGCTCGACGGAGGAGTGAGTCACACCAAAAGCTGATGAAACGTGTACGGCGCTGTTCCAACATGTAAGAATCATGTGAATACTTGTATCCCGTTATATTGGGTAGATGTTTTGAGAAATTTTCCGGTACATGAAGCAATATCGGTTTTAATGTTTTATCACTCACCAGACGTTCATTTCCACAAACTAAACATCTTCACAATCCGGTGCACTCTTGGGTGTGTCACTTTTGGACTTTTTTTGAAAAGTTATGGTGCTTACCTTTTATATTGTGACAAATTGACCAAAAACCATGAATAAACCAAAAAAAAAGACAATCGGGTAATATTTAGAGTTCCCGCCCCCCATTTGAAAAATAAGCCCCCTTTCACACAAAAAATGGTGATTTTTGGAGATATTTTTGGTCATAGTTTCCTTACTAATCATTGTATTTCAAAAATGTTGCTACCAAAATGTAGAGAATAATAATGCGCTTCAATCTGAATAGTTTTTATTAACCTTTGAGTTAAATTTATTAAATTTTTTATATCTCTTTGGTCATTTGGATGCATTTTCTAAGAGAAAAATGCTGCTGTTTTATATCTTCGGAAGATCTGAACTGCAATAAAATATTATCTTATATACTTTGGATGTTACCGCCATCCATAGAGCATCATCCCAATGCAGATGGGCTTTGAAAATATAAATAAAAAAAGCAGATGGGCTTAAATGAGCAACACTTTTTTGGTTTAGAGATTCAAAGTGGGAACAACTTTACACATGTTTAGTAGATTAAAATTAGTAAATTTTGCAAAAAAAAAAAAAAATGACAACTGTAGACTTAAATTTTTATTAATCTAAAAAAATATGCAAAGCCCATCGTTTTTTTCATTTTTTATTTTGAAATACAAACACAAAACAGTTTTAATCAAATAGAAACAAAGTGCTATTCTTGAAATTATAATGAAAAATTGTAAATGAAATGAAATTATAAATGGAAAGAAATTACAAATTCAAGAGATCTTGTTTGGAAACTTTGGGAAAACACGCCTGTTTTCCTCTACAACTTGAAGCAATGCCTGAAATTCACCTTCATCCCTACATGAGCCATGAAAATCCTGCAAAAGTTTGATACCCCTTTCTGCAGTCATTAACAACCTTAGTTGAAGAGAGTATTCTCTTCATCCGTTGAAAATCATTGTTGCTGTCCCAAGTTACAGCTGGAGTCCTTGTCCAATCTCCAATTGAACCAAGGACTTTGAATACAAACATGAGTTTGGACCAACTAATTGCTGAATTTTAATTCGTTCTTTTAGGATGGGAAATATCGGCTTACCCTGTTTGAATTCTGGTGGTTGATTGAAAGAGGAAAGTTTTTTGGCCACCTTGTCCTTTTCACTATGAGGTAAATCTCCAAAGAGAGAAAGGGTTACAAGTTCTTCAGATAGGTACCAGTAATGACCTTTTAGAGTGTTGAGGGCAGCTTCCGCTACTTCCATGTCATTCTTTTTGTACTGAACTAATTCGTTGTATAGGAGGAGGTCATTTTCAGGGGCCTCAAGTGGGTGGTGACTGATAGCCAGTACTTGGAGTAGATCAGAGATGTAAACAAGCATACTCTTTCCAGCTTTTTTATTGTAACATTATCATATCCGGTTTGGTCTGAAAATGCTAACATCTTATTCGTATACAACATGACAGCCATCCATCTGGCGTGATGGAGAGCTCCTGGCTTGACCCAGTGTATTCCTCTGGCAGGAATTTCTCCTAAAACGAGCATAGTTATTTCAGCTACCTCTTTGTAATCATCCCTGGGAAGGCTCTGGTTATCTTTGAGCAAATCTGTCAAATCTATGACGCATTTTTTCAGGTCCTTGAGATGTCTATCATTGATAGATAGCTGTTTGAAGGGCATAAGTATTGCCAATCGATCCTGCTTTCCTCCTGAAACATTCAGTATCATTTTGCTGTCCCAGTGGACTACACAATATTGAGGTGGGTTGAACGACTCTTTAATAGTGTCAGCAGTAGTTTTCCTCGACTTCTTCGCAGCTCGCGCAGAAGTACTTTCCGATAATGACATCTCTTTTAAATCTAGCCCACATTCAGCTGCTACCACAGATGCAAATGTCGAGCGTTGTCCAAATGATAGTCCTAAACGATCAGCTGTATTAGATATTAATGTTGACCGTAGTAACTTAGGACGTTTTGATGGGGCTGGGCTCGGAGTAAAATCATCTTCACCATTACTTGAGTCCACTAACTCGCCTTCAGATGATTCAAGTTTGTGTGTCTCTTCTTCTAATGCCTTTCGCTCTTTTTCTTTCAATTTTCTTCGTTCTTCACTTTCTATTCTAACAGTCTTTTTGATCAGTTTGGCTACCCAGAGAATATATTCTAGCACTTCGCTGATCTTTCAAAAAGCGAAAATCCTCATTCTTCTGTTGTATAGTTCTCAATGTATCATTTTGGATCTCATTCCATACATTTTCAGTTGATATATCAAATAAGTTATCTAAACGAGACAGAAAAGATGTTTTTTGGGTTTCATAACATTTCTTCTTTATATTTTTACCGAACTTCTCATGCTCTTTTATCAAATCCCACAACATTTTTTGGGTCCTTTCTGCTTTCTAACGGATTTTGAAGGTATGCCAGCCATAATCCACACCTTTTCTACCTTATCTAATACTCTCAAAATATTTTCTTCCTTTGACACATTGTCGCCTTTCATTTGATCCCTTCTCAAGAAGAAAAAGTGACTAAGAACTTCACTATTCGTTGGAAGCATGCTTCCTTCTCTTGCGCACATGTCTTCCACTAACTTTCCCAATAAAGAATCATATTTTCTTAGGTCTATTCTTAATATTGGCTTACTGTTAGCCATGACTACTGACTTATTTTACTAAACTATGAAATGAAGCAAATCTATAATAGAATTCTGAAAGAAAAGCAAATTTATCATACATTTGGTTATATCTGCATACTTTTTGTAGATAAAACCTGGAAATACTGTAAATAAATGTTATAGAAATGAAAACAGAAGGAAAATTTCCTAAGATCCACTCAAACATCAGCACCGTATACAACTAAAATAGTTGTAAAACGTTCACAATAAGAGGATACCGTTATTCTCTACATTTTGTTAACAAAATTTTTGAAATACGATGATTAATAAGGAAACTATGACCAAAAATATCTCCAAAAATCACCATTTTTTGTGTGAATAGGGGGGCTTATTTTTCAGATAGGGGGTGAGAACCCTAAATATTACCCGATTGTCTTTTTTTTGTTTATTCATGGTTTTGATCACTTTGTCACAATATAAGAGGTAAGCACCATAACTTTTCAAAAAAGTCAAAAAGTGACACACCCTACTCTCTCTCTCTCTCTCTCTCTCTCTCTCTATATATATATATATATATATATATAAGCAATAAAGGAAAATCCAAAATACTTCTATAGCTATACGAAAAGGAAAATAAAAACGCACGCTACCATGAGGCCCTTAAGGAAAGGAAATAATGAACTAACCGACGATCTAAAGGAAAAATCTGAAATATTGAGAGCCCAGTATGAATCGGACTTCAGTACCCCAAAAAGTGACAAAGAGATGACAGAGATGCATTCTTTGAAGAGAAATTGCAATGAGAATGTATAACAGACTTTGATTTTACCCCAGAAGATGTAGCGAGAGGTATAGAAAAAATTAAGTCACATTCAGCTACAGGTCCGGACAAATGGAACGCGCTATTGATTAAAAACTGTAAAAATAAAATTGCTACACCCTTATACTGGATACGGAGAAGATCCCAAGACACTGGGGAAATACCGAGCATCTTGAAAAGAGCGAACATTGTCCCTATATATAAAGGAGGGGATAGATCTCAATCAAAGAACTATAGACCAGTGTCAATGACGTCCCACCTCACCAAAATATTTGAAAGAATAGTCAGAGAAAATCTATGAATTCTTGGAGACACTGGAAAAATTCAACGAAAATCAGCACGGATTCTGATCGGGAAGATCATGCCTATCACAACTTATAGACCAGTATAACAATTTCCCAGATGCACTTGAAGGTAATGAAAACTATGATATCATATACACGGATTTTGCTAAAGCTTTCGACAAGTGTGCGATCATGGTATAATAGCACATAAAATGAAACATATGGGAATAACAGGCAAAGTGGGAAAATGGATCTACAACTTCCTCAAAGAACGACTACAGGTCGTCAAAATTCAAGGTGTATCATCATCAGAATCAAAAGTACGCAGCTCAGTACCACAAGGTACAGTACTTGTCCCACTCCTGTTCATTATCATGCTAACAGACATAAACAGTGGAGTAAACAGCAACAGTATAGTAACATCCTTTGCGGACGATACAAAGATCAGCAGAAAAATCAGCGATGCAAATGAAGAGACCTCAGAAACGTTACAGCGGTCAAAGTTAAAGTCTTCAAGAGAAGAGTAGATGCCTAGCTCAGGACGGTACCAGATGAGCTGGGCGTACCTGGCTATGTGCGGTGTAGAGCGCAAGAGAGCAACTCGCTCCTCCACCAAGTCAGGCCTAGAGGCCGGACCACCAGCTTCACCTACGTGTGAAGAGAGACCAACACAGGGAACCTAAACGAGGTTAACGAGATATATGTATATAAGTGTGTGTGTGTGTGTGTGTGGTGTGTGTGTTTGTTTGGCTCACATTCGTTAGTTCTACAATGATGAACAAAAGAAAAAATTAAATATGGAAAAGTATCGTTGCTAATTATGTTGTTTTTAAATCTCATAAATAAATAATTACACACATTTAAGTCTAAAAAAAAATTACATAGTCTCTTGACTCAAAATGGGGTATGTTGGGTCAGGTAAGCATTCAAATTCTGCATCGTTGCTGAGATCAGACACGTGGGCAGATACTTTTGCATTACATATATCATATATTGCGCGTCCAATAAATAAATTGAATAGAGTTCATATATAACTATCGACGTAAACCATATACCTTTCAACCTTTCAAATGTTCCGTGCGATGATTCGCGATGATTCGCCAGTTGGCCTGGTGAAATAGTGAGTTGCTTTCTTGTACTCTCCACCTCACTTAGCCAGGTACGCTTGGTTCATCGGGAATTGTTCTAAGCCAGGCGTCTAATCTTCTTTTGTAGATATCCACCGCAACACCGCTCTGTACTGTGAATATAGATATATATTTGCTAAAATGATATTTGATTTTGAATCGACAAGAAATAAAACGTTAAGTTGTTTTGTTCTAAAATGAAATATTTTATAATTGAATGACGTTTATCGCACAATGAGTAGAAAATTTTCATAATACAAAAAATTTACTTACAGGGTATCGGCAATAATCGCGTTTCTTCTTTGACAATGGCGGATTTAAACATGATGCATGCTCCACCGCATGGTGAAATAGGCCCGGGCACTATAGTGAATAAGAAATGTGAAATGCATTTATATTTCGAATATAAATAAAATAATTGTAAAAAGAACTTTCACTGGTAATATGAGAGAAAAATAGCACTACTTACATTATGGAATCACAACATGGAGTTGTACAAAGAATTATATACTATATTCGCTAGACTTAATCCATAAAAATTTTTTATAAAATAATGTATGTTGAAAAATGTTGATATAATGTATTGTCACATAAGGCACAAATTTTTTAGCAAAGTGAGATTTCTCCCATTACTTTAGCTAGTGACGTAGGGTGTTTCACAAATCACAGTTTTTTTATTTTAGATCATATACCCCATGCCCCATTTCCATTTCATAAAAAAGTGTGCGTAGACAAATTTCAGCAAAATCGGATGATATTTGCAGGTTCCGCTCCTTATATGGTAAACTCTATGCTGATTGGCTGCCAGTTTGTACATAAGGTTCCGCTCCTTTTTGGTAAACTCTATGGTGATTAGCTTCCAGTTTGTACATAACCGGCCCATAAAATTGCCGCTTTTCTTGTGCTGTAATAGTGTGAGATTGTTTATGGTTTCATCCATGTCAAATAAAGTTGATACAGGGCGCAACCTCTAAATATTGTTGAAACTTATTGAAACTTGGCTGGATTTACTTTTATTCTAAATGGATTTGGGGCAAGAGGTATAAGAGGCAATCTGAACCTCATGAAATTTTGACCCTATTACCATGAAACACCCTACCAGTGGTAGTGGGTTTTTCAATTTTTTTTCCAATACATAAAAAGCTGTTTTTCTCAAACTCTAAAAAATGGATATCTCGTGTTTTGGAAATGAACTCTTCATATATATATATATATATATATATATATATATATATATATATATATATATGCATGGCGGGTGCATAGAAGTGCTCAGCATCATTCAACACCATGTATTTTTCTTTGCATAACACCTGAGCAATCATGCGTAGATGGTTAGGAAGTATCAGGGAAGAACAACGGTAGCAACTCTTTCCTACCCCAAATACTGCAAATGAGGTAAAATGCTGCACTTTGGTTTGTGGGCGCAGTCGTTAAAGAAGGCTTGGCATTCGTATGTATATATATATATATATATATATAACTTCAATAACGTCGTTGCGGTTTCGTGCGTCGGTCTCTCTTCACACGAAGGTCAAGCTGGTGGCCCCGCCTCTAGGCCTGGCTTGGTGGAGGAGCGAATTGCTCTCTTGCGCTCTCCACCGCACATAACCAGGTATACCCGGCTCATCTGGTACCGTCCTGAGCCAGGCATCTAGTCTTCTCTTGAAGACTTCAACTTTGACACCTGTAACGTTTCTGAGGTCCTTAGGAAGCTGGTTAAAGAGTCTTGGGCCCCTGACAACCAATCTATTTTCCTTCAGTGTTGAGGAGGTCCCCTGTCGGGCCTTTAATTTGGAAACACTACACATTCTGCCTTTCCTAATTTCCAGCGTTGTTTGGATGGTAATTGGGTTTAGTTTGAGGTTTGGTACCAGTTTTTCGATCATTTTCCATATGTAGATTATGGTATACTTCTCTTCTTCTTTCCAGGGAGTACAGATTTAGTTTACTTAGTCTTTCCCAGTAGTTGAGTTCTTTTCAGTCATCAATCTTGGCTGTGAAATGTCTCTACGCTTCTTCTAGTTTATTAATTTCTTCCTTTTTATATGGGGACGTCAAAACTGAGCAGTATTCAAGTTTTAATAATCAGTGTTCTCAGCAGGGGAATCATTACTGTCTTGTCCCTCCTTTTGAACGTTTTTAGTACTTGTCCCGCGAATCGTTTTGCTTTGTTTATTGCTATCTGATTTTGGGTCTCGAATTTGGCATCCTTGGTCATTATTACCCCCCCAAGTCGACCGCTTTTTTGCTTCTCTGAACTACCTGTCTATCTGGAGCATAATATGCAGTCTGTTTAAGTTCCTCATTTCTACCAAATCTCAAGAGCTGAAATTACTCGGTGTTAAATATCATATTTTGTCTTCTGATCATTTGTATATTTTGTTTGTGTCCCTCTGCCAGGTCTCCACTTCATTTGTATCGCTGATTTTTCTGCTGGTCTTTGTATCGTCCGCAAAGGATGTTACTATACTGTTGCTGTTAACTCCACTGTTTATGTCTGTTAGCATGATAATGAACAGGAGTGGGGCCAGCACTGTACCTTGTGGTACTGAGCTGCGTATTTCTGATTCTGATGATGATACACCTTGAATTCTGACGACCTGTAGTCGTTCTCTGAGGAAGTTGTAGATCCATTTTCCCACTTTGCCTGTTATTCCCATATGTTTCATTTTATGTGCTATTATACCATGATCGCATTTGTCGAAAGCTTTAGCAAAATCCATGTATATGACATCATAGTTTTCGTTACCTTCAAGTGCATCTAGGATATTGTTATAATGCTTTATAAGTTGTGATAGGCATGATCTTCCCCATCGGAATCCCTGCTGATTTTCGTTGAATGTTTCCAGTGTCTCCAAGAATTCATAGATTTTCTCTGACTATTCTTTCAAATATTTTGGTGAGGTGGGACGTCATTGACACTGGTCTATAGTTCTTTGCTTGAGATCTATCCCTCCTTTATATTTAGGGACAATGTTTGCTCTTTTCAAGATGCTCGGTATTTCCCCAGTGTCTAGGGATCTTCTCCATATCCAGTATAAGGATGCAGCAATTTCATTTTTACAGTTTTTAATTAAAAACCTTTTAAATGTCAAATCTTTATAATGTGAACGTTAAATATATAAAAAACTGGTAATGGGTGAATTTTACCCATGGTTATGAGAAGTGAAACTTTTTCCAAGCTTATTAATTAAGGGTTAATAGTGCGTTCCACTTGTCCGGACCTGTAGCTGAATGTGATTTCATTTGTCCTATAGCTCTTGCTACATCATCTGCGGTTAAATCAAAGTCTGTTATACATTCTCCTTGCAATTTCTCTTTGAAGAATGCATCTATGTCAGGTATCTCTTTGTCACTTTTTGGGGTACTGAAGACCGATTCATACTGGGCTCTCAATGTTTCAGATATTTCTTTCAGATCGTCTGTTAGTTCACTATATATATATATATATATATATATATATATATATATATATATTATCACTCTCTCTCGCCTTCACCGTTCATCCGGAGGAACTGCTTCTTTACATCTGCTCTAACTGTCGCTACGCTTTAGAAATATTCCTTACACATCGTCATCTGTTCTGAACAGTTTTCAATTGAAAAACAACTGGTATAACGTGTTGTGTATACATTAACTTTTCATGATAATATTGTAATAACCAACCGTGTACTCGAGCAGGGCTTTCAATTTATATGTTCAAAGTCTAAAAATGATGAAAATGTTACGTCCAATTGTAAAGTAGGACCAAAAATAATCCTAAATTATCGTCAGGCTCTGTATATCAAGTACAGAAAGCCTCGTACATTAAGCGGGGCATTTTTTTCTAAAAAGAATTGTATGTATTATACAAAGCTTTGAGAATGTAACTATTTCCACCATTATATGTATGTTTACTGATAAAAGTAATGTTTTGACACGTTAACAGATGTTGTATGCAGATGTGTTTCTATTTACAACTCACTCATTTTTAAATTATGTCTATGCATGTGTCTTCTTAATAAGATGGTCGCCAACCAGGTTGGTTTGTGGTGGGCGCATGTCGGGGGCTCGATTCCCGATAGTACAATATCACTGTTATGTCTAAGATAGATTTGTCGTAGAATCTATATTCTACATTTATTGTAACAGTGGGTCATTGTGCTGATTTTAAGCATCAGTTGATCATCTTTTAAAATGGTGGCCGCTAAAGTTTATAGTACAACGTCTCTCTCTCACACACATACACACACACGTGTGTATGTATATATATATATATATATATATATATATATATATATATATGTGTGTGTGTGTGTGTGTGTGTGTGTATGTGTGTGTGCAAAAAATTGTTTTAGGTTAGGTTAAGTTAGGTTACTGTACTCTATATTAAATTTTCTACTTTTGGGGGTATGGCATCCTCACCCCTTTGCCACTGGCACTCTGGCACTGGAAGCCCCTCTTTGCCCCTTACCCCTCTATCCCCTTCCCCTTCCCCCAGTACCCTCACCCATTCGCACCAAATGTGCATATAGCCTACTACTCAGGTTATTTATTTAAAATTTGTACTTATGTTTAAATATTACGTTTTATAATTGTTCATATGTTTTTGAACCCAAACACCTCACTTATGCAAAGATGCGCACGTGTGTGTGTGTGTGTGTGTGTGTGTGTGTGTGTGTGTGTGTGTTTGTTTTTCTTTCTCGCTCCCTTTCCATCTCTCTCTCCCTACCCTTCATTTTTTTTAGTTTTAATTCCCAATGAATCACTATAAGATAAAGCGAGCCGATTTGGGCAGTCTTTCACTGTCCAAATATTAACTTTGACAACTCTTAACAGAGAATCTAAAGAAAAAAAAATTCCTTTCATTACGTATGAAATTGAATACGAAACAAAATGTCAACAATTTCCATTTTAATTCATTATTTCATTCAGAATTCATTTGAAGCAGACAGAATAAGACTATAAAGATCAAAGCAGAGCACAGGGAAACAATTCAGAAGCAACTACAAAAATTATACTGAAGGATATCGTTTCTCGGAACGATGAAAATTAGTTCAAATAATCATTCTTAAAATCTGGCAAAGAGTTTTAGGATAAATGATTGCGTGTCTGTATTTAATGTAGTAAACTTTAAAAATTTTCTTAACGGAAATGCATTGAATGAATGCACCCTTTTATAAAGAATAATTTTTTTCGTGAATAATGTGCACAAAGTTCTGAGAAGATACAATAATAATAATTAATGATAATTAGTAAAAGTATTATTATTAGTAGTAGTAGTAGTAGTAGTAATAGTAGTAGTCGTAGTAGTAGTAGTAGTAGTAGTAGTAGTAGTAGTAGTGTTATTATGCTTATAGAAGTCCTAAACAAAGCTGAACTCTAAAAGAGACCTAATAAAGACCTTCCAACTTTTTTAATATAATAATAATAATAATAATAATAATAATAATAATAACAATAATAATAATAATTATATTCCAGAGGTTAAAATGGAAATTTTGTTCCATCAACAATATTGAAATTAAATTTTGAGAATCGCTTAATCTCCGTCATATAAAAAGTGATGCATTAATAGAACTTAAGGGATCTTGGAGAATCTGTTAAATACCTTAATCTATTAAATACCTTATATTCCTCAGTCGACCATACATGAAATCATTCGTACGATCATTCTACCTACAATGAATCATTTCACCCCTCATTAACTTTCTTTTATAACCTCACTTATTAAAAATTATGATAGCCTGCGTAAGCAAAACAGAACTTATATGCCGCAGTCTGTATTGTAAAACTACAAAATGTATGAAAATGAAATATACGAACGTAATTTAATGATAACATTTCTATAAACAACACTATTCCTACATCAAGTGCTGAGAAACGTTATAATTGTCTTTCCTCCACCCCTACTTAATCTCTTCATGATTTGATAAGGAGTGAAATCTCTTTGAAGCGTATGCTGCGTGTATCTGAAGTGTTTATATGTAAAAATAGTTAAAATGTTACTCTTGTATAAAACATTAATTATAAGTGACGTAAAGAAATTTTTTGTTAATATTTTTAATAAAATATTAATACTAACTTTTTGGGTGTAATTTTTTGTGCCAACAAACATTCTGAGCATCATTTTAAAAGGAGTAATTTTATTTCTTTTATTTTCTTTTGTATACTAAAATCGTTAATCCTGAAATATTTTTAGTTAAAAAATTCATTTTCATTTTCAAAGGTAATACGTCACCTCCGGTAAATACACGATGGTATTCCATCTCCTAAAGCAAGAATAATATATATATGTATATTATACAGGAAGGAGGGGCCAAGGGCGAGCGATCGCAAAAATGCCCTCGAAATATAAGAAGGAGAAAGTCAAAATCAAGGTCTCAGAATCTTACGATGCCTTTTTTTCATGTAAATTTTTGAAAGATTGTTTAATGTGTAAAATGCATGTATGTGAAGGGAAGAATAGAGGGAGAATTGTGTGTTTGAGAGTATGCTGCACTGCTCACAGTGTAGACGAGACACGGAAAAAGATCAGTTAAAGAGGACAGTGACGGGAGAAACAGGAGTTAAAGCACTTCACTGTTTTCTGCCTAACGTCCTCTCCCACCGGAGTATTTCCCTGGTCGATTGGGGTCAACAATCTCCTCTCTCTCTCTCTCTCTCTCTCTCTCTCCTATATATATATATATATATATATATATATATATATATATATATATAATATCAAGATTATTAAACTTTAAGTTCTAGGGAAGGTTGACAACAGTAAATAGACACAACGATGATTGTCCTCAAGAACAAATGACAAAATTCCTTAATAGAATGCCGGAACTGTCTCAGCTTAACATAAGACAAAGGGGGAAAGCAACACGGTTCTAAATATATTGATTCAATAAATCTGTTATTACTTATTGACTTTTATTATCAAATTAAAAAACTATAGAAAAACCAAAGGTGTCTGTTTACTTTTGTCAATCATTTATATATATATATAAACACACACACACACACACACACACCACACACACACACACACACACACAAACTCAGAATGGTCCCCTGAGAAACTTATATGTTAAACACAGACCGTGCATGGAACAAGGAACTCTTCTGGGAAATTACATCCGCTATAGTTCGAATAAGTAATGATAAATGACAAATACTACAGTTTTTTTCTTTTTCATGATGGAAAGCCCAACGTGGGCACCGGGTTACTCGCAAAGAGGCCCCAAAATATAGCTTCCCTCACCAGCTATCTGCAAAGCAGATAGGATCCAGCTTTGGGACAGGATCTAGGGTTTACAGCTTACACCTAGCCTACTACATTCAGAACCTCAATATACGCAAGAAACTCGTTGCATTCACGTCGGATTCAATACCATCAAAGAAAAAGAGGTAACTATTGCATTTTTTAGCCAAAAAACAAAACTTAAACGTCAACCGGGACAATGAGCGTCCACTTTTCAAGGCACATAACACGTCCGTTTAATATACACAAACTTTTTCTTTGATGTATTCAATCCGACGTGAATGCAACGAGTTTCTTGCGTATATTGAGGTTCTATATGTAGTAGGCTAGGTGTAAGCTGTAAACCTAGATCCTGTCCCAAAGCTAGATCCTATCTGCTTTGCAGATAGCTGGTGAGGGAAGTTATATTTTGGGGCCTCTTTGCGAGTAACCCAGTACCCACGTTGGGCTTTCCATCATGAAAAAGAAAAAAACTATAGTATTTGTCATTTATCATTACTTATTCGAACTATAGTGGATGTAATTTCCCAGAAGAGTTCCTTGTTCCATGCACGGTCTGTGTTTAACATATATATATATTATGTAGGAAGGAGGGGCCAAAGGCAAAAGTCCGCAAAAGCGCCCCTCCCATAGAAGAAGAGAGCCAAAATATTATATATATATATATATGCGCCAAAAGAGATAAATGAAAGAATAGGATGCTGCTCGAGATCTACAGTACATCTGGAAATTCAAGCGTTGCCTTGACAACCCGTAGTCTGTATTCAAAATATTCAAAACACGAACATTAGATGAGTAGTCATGATTTGCATACAAAATTCATCTGGTCTTTGTTGCTAAATACTCATTATCACCTTACTTCCAACTTTGGAGCAGTTTCGTGAGAGGCTTGATTTTTTTTTTTTTGCTGAAGGCCAAGCGCATACTGACCCATACTCTATAGGAAATCGTACCAAATCAAATAGAATTCAATCAAATCAAATCAAAAATTTTTATTGTTAAAATATGAAAACCGTCAAAATAAAATAAAATATGTTGGGAGCATATAGTATGCATGCACAGAATTTTTTTTTTTTTTCCTATTTCATCATTTTAGGCCCTTGAGCTTTTGGATTTGCTTGGCTTACAGGGAGAACGTAACAACGGATTTAAAATCACCTTTTATTTCAGTCAGTTTGCTGAGAAAAGTATATAAAATATTGTGTGTGTGTGTGTGTGTGTGTGTGTGTGTGTGTGTGTGTGCGTGCGTGTGTGCGTGTGTGTGTGTGTGTGTGTGTGTCCATTGGCAGCTGCAAAGATGGCTGGTATTTTTTTTAGAAGTATTTATAAATTATAAGGTTGTAAAATTACTGGGAATTTTGAGTGGTAAATTTACTGTGGGAATTTTGGGAATTTTTTGGAATTTGTGGAAATTTTCGGGCACCTGGGGGAATTTGTGGAATTTTCCAAACCTTAATTTCCATAAAACGAACAGCTGCGTATTCTTGACTCAGGATACTCTGTGTAATTTATCTCTTGAAACAAGTGCAAAATAATGCAGCCAAGAAAAGCAATTCAAAATGCAGTTGGTGATGTTAGCAAATGATTCGATTCCGTATGATACTGGTATCTGGGAGGAGCGTGGAGTTGGAATTTTTGAAATGAGAAGCCCCACTCCTTGAAATTTCTTTTAACCCCAAAATATTTTTCAAAGGCAAATATCAAGTTTCATGGAGACCAGAGGACACCAGGTTAGGCGGTCGTTTTAGTTTGATTAGTTATTTTCACGTAACCAATTTCGACCAATCAGAATCTTTGTAACGAGTTTCAAAGAATTGCCAGAATGCTGAAATGGAAACACCGCACGTAATAAAAACTATTAATGTAAGAAGCCAGAGCTTCTTTTTTAGACGGAAAATACTTAAATATATTACAGTACATTTTACTTTTTACTGCCAAAAAAAATCTAATAAACCTTAAAAACTACCTAAAATTAAAAATTCGCAAAATTCCTAAAATTCTCGACACATTCAAAATTCCCAGAACTTTCCATGAAAAGTTTCCAAATTCCTGGAAAGTTTCCCTTTGCAACCCAAAGTACTTAACCATATACTATGTGATGGTATGCTAATTACTACTATCCGCTTAGCGACTATACTGAGGACAAATCTAATGGCGAGTTCTATGATCTTTAATTGTTTATCCATAGTAGGTAAATATCCATAGTAGGTAAAATACAGCATGCAGCTATAAAAGAATGGAGCATTTACCGCTATAATAACAAATTTAATTTTTTAATAAATAGAGTACTTCAAAATCTACGGTTGGATGAGTTTAAAATTCAGTAATGGTCATTATGGTTGTGGTTCATATTTCAAGCACAGTAATAATATTAATTCATATTGATACTGCCACAATTTTGCGAGACCAGAGAACGGAGCAGTACTTTATAAAAGTCAGTACACTGCAAGTTTTTTCTGCCTTAATTAAGGCGTTTGAAAAATACCCAATAAATTAGTTACTATGACAGTGTGCAAAGTTTGGTGCAAGATACACTCAAAATAAAAGTAGATATTTTATTAAATGTTACATTGTCCAGTTTTGTGAATTTTGAAATGTCTTATAAGTTAGACATCTCACATTAGTTAAACGTTTCACTGGACACTTCGATTAATCAATTTGAATATCTAAATCAAGAATGGCCAACTTCTTTATGTTCGCGGGCTAGTTTCTTACCTAGACTGCAGTCTGGGGTTCGAAACTATATGACCGGGTAAAGTACGTTTAGAATTTTTAAACACGAAACATTAAAAAAAAACTATTTTAAAAGTCATAAATACTAAGTAACACTGGTCCGCGGGCCGCCAGTTGGCCATCTATTATCTAAATTGTCCTAATTTTTTAAACATTTGAAAAACTAATCTGCAATGTTTAATGAAATATTTAATCGGTTGTCGATAAAAGTTAATAATAGTGCACAATTATATGTTTAATTTAAAAAAAAATAAAATGATCAATAAATTCCAAATAACCTTTTATGCATTGAATAAGTTCTTTTATTAAATAGAAATTGCAAAAAAATCTATAAATAATAGTTAAACATGGGACTAGTTGGTGTAGCGTATAGAACACCAATTGTAAGAAGAGGCTATTTTGCCACTAAAATTCATTGAAAAATGAAACTTACTGTAAATGTGGTGGATATGCGTTCCAAGTCGCAACTTGGTAAAGCCTATTTAGATATTTAAATATTTGGGCGAGTAATTATGATACATTAACCGAAATCCATACGAGGCTTCAAATAAATCTAACAACCAAACCTAACTTACAAAAAACACTTACATGTGGTTGTATGCTCTGTTTGGAGATTTATTTGGAGCCCAAATATCTAAGTACCGGGTGATTACAAATGATCTTCCAGATTTTAAACATTTATTATGAAAAAACTAACAAAGCTACAGCAAAAAGCAAGATATACAAATAAAGAACTCAAAAAGTTTTATTTACAAGTTATTGAAGTTCAATATGAGCTCCTTTTGCGGTTCTGCAGACATCAAAACGTTATTCTATTTCCCTCCATCCATTTTGTAGCATATCATACTGAACTTTCCTAACAGCCTCACGTATCCTTCAAATGTTCCAAAGTTGTTGCCATTGGTGGAACAAAAACTTCATTTTTGACATAGCCCCAGAGGAAGAAGTCGAGGGGGGGGTAGATCGCGCGAATGAGCCGGCCAAGGAATGGGTCCCCTTCGTCCGATCGAACGATCAGGCAATTGCTCATTCAGGAATGTTGTAACTTCATTGTGGAAATTGGGTGGCGCACCATCCTGCTAAAACCACACATCAGCTTTGTCCTCTAGCTGCTATAGGACAAAGCTGATGTGTGGTTTCAGCAGGATGGTGCTTCCTGCAGCATATCGCAGTAAATGATACCGTTAATTGTTTTTTCAGCAAAGAAGAATGGACCGTACACCTTCTCAGCGGTAAGAGCACAAAACACGTTAATTTTCGGGCTATCTCTGACTTGTTCAATATTACAAATAAAAATTCCCTGAATCAAATGATCTTGCTTTTCGCTGTAGCTTTGTTAGCTTTTTCATAATAAATATTTAAAAGAGGAGGGATCATTTGTAATCACCCGGTATATACGACACGAATTACTCCCATGTTTAGCATGGAAAACCAAAAATTCTAAGCTCTAACCTAACCTACAAAAAAACCCCACTTGCATGTGGTTGTATGCTCAATTAAAAGTCTAATAACCAATTAATTTTTTTCAAATAAAACAAAAAAAAATGCCTACTCTTCTTAATCTTAGCCCAGTTGTCTAACATTTAAATAAGTAATGCATGAAAGTTTAAGGAGTTTAAGTTGTATGAAAGAAAGTACTTCACAACATTACTCTCAAAACGTTTGACTTTCAGTTTATATCCATTACATCTTGTAATTGGCTCTGTATTCCTGTTAAATAACTCCCAATAATTTACATTATCAGGCCCATTTATTATTTTAAATATCTGAATTAGTTATTTAAGTCTACACTTTTCAAGTGAATATTCACATATGAGGCCCTCCGGACCACAACCTGCCAAGCGCCAGTGGAGTCAGAATCGAGTTATTTATACCACTATATTCCCCCACCCTTCTTCTATCCCGTGGTGAGTCAGGGAGCAGATTGTGGACCTGTACGTATGGTCGAAATCAATCAAATATCGTTATTGGTTCAAAAGTTTTGGCATTTTGCAAGTTGACAAACATTAACTGGATTTTTCTTCGTTTTTCAATTTTTGCGCTTGGCAGCTTGTGGTCCGGAGGGCCTCATATCTAGTTCAGCTACTCTTTCCCCATATGTTTTGCTTCTGAGCTCTGGAATATTTTGGTTGGTCAAGCCTGAACCTTCCTAATTTACCAGTGTCTTTTCTCAACTGTAGGATATCTAATTTAGACGTTTCATATATACGTTTTACTAAACGTCTACCACCATTTAGAGCAGGGATGTTCAATCGGTTAATCTCGATCGAGTGGTGGATCACCAAGCATTTTTGAGTTGATCGCAAGGAAGAAAGGGACTTTTCCCCAAAACCGCAGCAATTCTTAAAATAATCTTAAAAAGAAAAAATGTCAACGCAAATGCTCGCAACGATTGATAACACTGAACAACAAAATAGAACTCCTTTCCTCCTCCTAATGAATTTAATTGATTCCAGTGTACTTTTTTTACGCTGATTACGAATTTGAAAACAGAATTTTTCTATCACCCACCAATTTCGAAGGAAATGCAAATGAAAATTGACAGATTTTCTTACTTTTTGGTATACTAAATCGTACAAAAAAGAAGAGCACCATACCTAAAATGTTTTTGCAGCTGATTTTCGCTTCCAAGCTGATTCTAGGGAACTTCTGTTTTAGATATAAAAATCCAGGTCCGTCTTTATTCACGGTTTTAAGAAAATTTTTCATCAAACGAAGTTTGATATGGAGAGGTGGTAAGAAAACTTTTGCCGGATCTACTCGGGGTTCATGGGCAACATTTTTCTGTCCTGAAACCAAATTTTGTCGAAGTGACCACTCTTTCTCTGTATAATGACTCCCCTCAGCTCGGCTGTCCCATTCGCAGAGGAAACAAGAGAACTTTTTGTATCTTAAATGTAACCTCAGATCACCACAGATATGCCAGGATGTTTATCATAGTGAACATGTTTCAAAAGTAAAGACATATTGTCATATGATTCCTTCATATGAACTTTATGTGCAATCGGAACCGAAGGATAGACATTACCGTTGTGCAATAGTGCAGCTTTCTAACTCAACTTTGATGAATCGACAAAAAGCCTTCATTCGTTAGAATTGTGCTCTCGACCAAGTACCTCCATGAGAGTGTTCACATCATTACAATACACTAAATTACTTTCCATAGAGAAAAACGATGTGAAGTGTGTCTAACTTTTACGAAATGATAATACTTTTACAGTCTTTTTAAGAGATTCCAACCTTTTAATCTAGAGCCCAAGAGCTCAGCTTGAATTTTGGATAGAGTCAACTCTCTGACAAGATCATTTAATTCTGACTGAAAAATTAAATGAGGTTCATCCGATGAAGGTGGTTGAAATTGTGTATCCATGTCATCTTCTCTTTTCAAAAGTTCATTACGAAATTCATCATCAGGTTCATCATCATCTAAAGTTCATGTCTTTGGTGTTTTGGTACTGGCAAATCGTCACAATGTGAAATAGGTCGCATGGCTGACAGTAAATTAGGATATTGAATTGCATGTTTAGATTTTGAAGAATACAGGGTGGCGCAAAAGTCGGCATCATAGGAATTTTCAGTGTTGATTATAATATACTTTCTTTTCTTTTAAATTATGTACCGATTTATCGATTTGTTTTACCTGGTATTCCGTCACTATTCCATACATTAAAACCAAGCTCACCCTCTCGCCTATTGTAAATTTCGCAGCCATCCCCTACCTAAAAGAAAAAAAATATATATTATAATCAACACTGAAAATTCCTATGATCCACGACTTTTGCGCCACCCTTTATTTATATATATATATATATATATACAGGGTATTCAAAAAGTCGCACTACACTTGGGAAATTTATTTATTTATACATTTATTGTAAATGTTTACAAATTTTATTTATTTACAATAAATGTAAGTTATAATAAATAAATTTTCCAAGTGTAGTGCGACTTTTTGAACACCCTATATATATATATATATACACCTCGTTAACCTCTTTGATGCTCCGTGTGTTGGTCTCTCTTCACACGAAGGTCAAGCTGGTGGCCCTGCCTCTAGACCTGGCTTGGTGGAGGAGCGAGTTGTTTTCTTTGCTTTCCATCGCACATAGTCAGGTACACCAGGCTCATCTTGTGCCGTCTTGAGCCAGGCATCTAGTCTTCTTTTGAAGACTTCAACTTTGACCCCTGTAACATTTCTGAGGTCATATGAAAACTGGTTAAAAAGTCTTGGCCCCCTGACAATCAAGCTATTTTCCTTCACTGTTGAAGAGGTTCCTTGTCGGGCTTTTAATTTGGGAACACTACACATTAGAGTGCTAAAAAAAAAAACCATGATTTTGAATATTTGCTCCCCAGTTATTTTCTCATTGCTATCATGCTTCTGAATACTTTTGGGAATTTTTAGCGCGATCCTAACATATTAAGCCTTGTTACCAGCCTCATGTAAAATTGAGGGTTTGTGATTTTCGAATTATGCAATTAGGTCTGATTTGTAGGTATTATTACTTAAGATTAAGTTACATAAACCTCATAAAAATAAATTAGGGTTAATTAGAATTGATTTAAAAATACAAAGCATTGATATAGTATAAGTATATGTGCAAAAAAAGAAAAAAACAAAGACGAGCTTAAAATTTGGTATTTCTTCTTATTTCTAGGGAATAGCCATCAGGTTTATTTTTGTTTTAGCAGTTCTTCCTTTTGGCAGTTATAAACAGTCCGTTTTGATCTTATTTTGATTGTACAGAAGATGGTTTAGTGTCCCTTTCTTGAAATCAGGAATTAGTTTCCTGTGGCGCTCTACAACCTGAAGCATGTACTGTCTTTGGGGCTCGTCCTTGGTAATGTTATTTGAGTAATCTTGAATGAGCTTCACAGCTCTTTCTGCAAGATCATGTACTACTTTGACACTTCTAACATATTCAAATGCTTTTTTATATTCAGAATCTACGTTCCACTCACTTGGGTCCTTTGTCATCCATTCCATATCTATTCCCAGAGTTTGTAAAAGAAACATAGAGTTTACTCCAATCAGCGAAATTAATTTCGTCGAAGAATTTAATTTAGGGAAAGTGGGAACTCCCATTTTAAAACTCTTTACTTTTTTCATCTCCATAATTTTTTTAGCTATTTGGCGCTTTTCAGAGATCTCAATTTTATTTGAAAACAGTGAAAATGAAGCTAACTCTTCTGTCATATACCAAAAATGTCTTTCAAAGGTTTTTATAGCTGCTGAGGCCACATCTGAATCAATTTTACAATAAGAATTAAATCGTGCCACAATTTTAGGTCATTTATTGCAGCATCAGCTGCATTGGTAGCTGATAACCAGGGTTGTATATAAAAAAGCGATGTGAATGTGCAAAAGCGTTCAAGATTTTTTATTTTTTTGTAATCGTACCCAAGTTGACCACTGAAAGCAAACATTTTAGCCGCATACAAAATGTACGCCATCCACCTTGCATGGTGATATGCTCCTGGCTTTAACCAATGCACACCACGAGGCGGAGTCCCTCCCAAGAGAATAAGCATAAATTCCGCACTCTTTGTAATCTTCTCTTGGTAATAATTTTTTGTCAGAACTTTGGGTCAACGTTTCTTGAAGAAATTTTTTAACATCTTCACAACGAGATTTTAAGGATCGATCTTTAAATTCAAGAATTTTGAAATTTTCTTTGTTGATGGTATTCCAAAACTTCTGAAAATTTTTAAAATCTAAATTATTTGGACTACTTGTATCGCCGAAAAGTTTTGACCAAACTGCTTGCAAGATTCTTTCCAGTATGTGGTGTCTACAAGCAAAAAGAAAAGTTTTTTGGAATAATTCTTCTAATTTTAGAAAGGCTCCATTTTTCCAGCCGGAGTTGGACGCTGTAGTGTCAAAAACAAGACCATATATTGGATTCGACTTTCCATTCAGCTACTAGAGAATGAGTAGCATTCGCTTGTGTATTACCAGTGCCATCGACGATTTTTGGAACGCCAAGGAGCTTTCCCTCTTCATATCCTGGGCTAAGTTCGCTAGTTGAAGCATCTTGTAGCTCTTCTTCGCATGTCTGTCTCCATTCTGTAAGTGAAATTCTCTTCCCTATTCCTTTTAGCTTGAACCTTTTTTGATACTTTTTATCTTCGGATCCCAATAGAACTTTTCTACCCTCTTCATTGCATTTATGAAATCAGTATCCTCTTTTTTCTGTTCTGTCGTCCTCAACCGATCAGTTCGAACTCTGCGTTCAGCATCTTTATGGCAATAAAAAAATAGGAGTCAAGGTCTCTAACAAAATTTTCTTCCTTTACCTTGTTGGAATTGGAACCTTTCTTTTTTCGGAGTGTCCTATAATTCTCGTAAAGGTCTAAAATCTTTTTCTTGACTTTATCTTTACGTTGTGTTTCGATTCCTGATTTCATCCACTGCTTTTCTGTATCTTCTAATACTTTTTAAGCAATTGTACCATTAAAATTTCTAAATTTCTCTTTCTTCATTGGTCCATCTTTTAGGTAGAAATGTCCCCCTTCGTTGGGATTCCAACATCAGAGTTTTTCGATAGGCTTTTCTATTAGCCATATTATATCATCTTTTCTTAAGGAAATATTTGAATTATCTTTTGATTTTTTATTTGGATCATCTTCATTATTATTACCGTTTCCGTCTGCCATTGAAAAGTAATTAATTATTACTCTTCTTGACAAAAAAATAAGTATTAAATTTTGTAATAATTATTTAAGTTTATGTAAACTCAAGCAAAACTACGATTTATTTAATAGATACGCTAGTTATGATAGGTAAATCTGAAAAAAAAATTAAAAAATGTAAGTATTAAGTATAATAAATTAATTCAATAAAGTATATTTTTCAGCTGCCTGGTGGCAAGGCTAAGTATGTTTCAATGTAGCTAATATTTTTTTCTGTCAGTAATATGATATAAAAGAATGAGAAGAAGCCCGGGGAGCAAAGTTTTACGAGCTTTTTTCAACATCTTTTAATTTTCGGAGCACCCTACTACACATTCTGCCTTTCCTATTTTCCAGCGTTGTTTGAATGGTAATTGGCTTAGTTTGAGGTTTGGTACCAGTTTTACGATCATTTTCCATATGTAGATTATGGTGTACCTCTCTCTTTTTCTTTCCAGGGAGTACAGATTTAATTTACCTAGTCTTTCCCAGTAGTTGAGTTCTTTGCAGCCATCAATCTTAGCAGCAAAATGACTCTGAGCTTCTTCTAGTTTATTAGTTTCTACCTTTTTATATGGGGACGTGAAGACTGATCAGTATTCAAGTTTTGGTATAATCAGTGGTTTTAGCAGAGGAATCATTACTGTCCTGTCCCTTCTTTTGAACGTGTTTAGTAACTGTCCCGCGACTCTTTTTGCTTTGTTTATTGCTATCTGATTTTGTGTTTGGAATTTCCCATCATCGGCCATTATTACCCCCAGATCGATCGCTTTCGTACTTCTCTGAATTTCATGTCTATCCAGAGCATAATATGTAGTCTGTTTAAGTTCCTCATTTCTACCATATAGTCCAGTCAATCTAGGCTATATTTTTGGTCAACCTGGAAGTAATTGTAACAGAAATGGTTTCATCGTTTTTGACATCCCCAAATATTCAAAAATAACATATTAAAAACTTACCACCATTGGGTGAGGCAATTTTTCAGAAAAATGGAATTTGCATTAACCCCTCACACCCCCAGGTTGGTAGGTCAAAATGACACCATCTTGTATTTTTCGTCCACAGCTAACCTTTAACATTAATATTTTTTCTTCAAATTTTCAGTAATCCTTCCTAGATGGTTAGCAAATATTTTTAGTTGATAAAAAATTACTCAGTCCATAGGGGGCGCTCCCATCTCATGCTAAAAGACGAAAAACGGAACATCGCGCTGCGTATCGACCGCGATTGTAGGCGTTATTGACCATTGCTCAAGTACTCAAGTAAAATTGACCATTGGACATCATAATCGTAGAGGCTTTGATTAGGTCTTTCAAATGAACCCCAACACCACTAGTCTATCCTTCATAGTTTCGAAGATAATATATATTTTCATATTAACGACGTTCACTTGTTTTGATTTCGTTTTTTGGACATAACTCTTGGATAAACTGAGATATTGATCTGAAATTTAGTTTATAGAAAAAATAGCATGCTATGTCAACTCAAATCAATACATAACGATTTCACAGGGATAGGCATTTTGATATAGCCTATGCGTGATGGTGAGTTAGTAAAAATCTGGGTCTGTATTATTTTCGTCACTGTTCTCTGCATTCTCTATGTCCAAAGGGTGCTGACAGTTCAGACAAGAAACGCCTTGGCATTCGCCACACAAGGCTGAGCATTTCAGTCCATTCTTGAAACACGTACATCTCGCGTTCTGACACTCTACCTTGCAGTTACATCTGAAAAGTTTTAGTAAGCTTTCTGGTGCTGGAGCTTTCGAGGTATAAACTGGTAGCAGTTTTCCTCTTTTCACAGTCCAACCCCATTCTTCTGGATCAAGATCTTCCAGTCCTCTCCAAACTTGCACTTGGAGGTAAACACGCAATGAATGGAATGATGCAGCTGCGGATGTTGGAGGCAAGCTCTCGGGAGACACAACTTTCATACTTGCAGCAACTTTCCGGTAGAATCTTGTGACACGAAGCTTATCAAGCGAGCTTTCTTTTTTTCCGCCATAAACAATAAGCAACAACTTTTCTCCAGCAGTAATAACTTCTTCTCTTGTTGATGTTGAGTTGTTGAAAACTTGGCTTAAGCGTTGAAAGCTTTCGTCTTTCTTAAACTTTTGCAGGGCCACATCTTTACCAATGGAGAACAATCTGGACGTTGTATCACACCCAAGTAAGGCGTGAATAAGCAAGATTGCTTCGCAAATCTTCAATCCTAATTTCGATTTAGCGTACTTGATGTCCCACAGTTTGGTTTTCGCTTTCGATCGAGTTTTTTGCTCTGATGTGAAAAATATTCTGTGACCATCTACATCAGCATGATGGAGCAGGAGAATGAGTAGATCGGTATCTTCTGCAATAACAACTGTTGGTTTACTTCTGGCAGATTCAATTGCTGTCTGTACAATCAAAAGGTCTGCATCACCAGATGATTGGATTGCTTTCATGTTTTCTTCGTTCATTTTAGTCGCCAACATTACTAGAAATCTCTGCTTGTTGTCGAGGTTAGTAAGAAACTCGTCTTTCTTCATATTTAGCTTCATTTCTCCTGTTAAACGTACAGGTATGCCCTGCTTGCCTTTGGTTCTGCGAATGTGGGTTGTATCTTTGGTACAAGGCTTCCCGTCATACCCATCAAATACAACGACTGTT
The DNA here is from genome assembly GCA_023014485.1 of Bathynomus jamesi. Taxonomy (NCBI): domain Eukaryota; kingdom Metazoa; phylum Arthropoda; class Malacostraca; order Isopoda; family Cirolanidae; genus Bathynomus; species Bathynomus jamesi. Next base: position 191,619 of record JAJOZX010005656.1, read on the forward strand.
CCCTCTCCGTAATGCTTGAGGACGTATTCTACATAAGTTTTGCAAATCTCGTTGTATGTTCTTCCTTTTGTCCATTGTACTCTGTGGAGTAAGGATCCTCCATCGAGGACATATGAAATATCTTTAGGAAGTGAAGCATCTGATTCATCAGGCGCAGTTGAAGACCAGATAGAATTTGCTAGCTGTGGTTTATTTGCTTCCCTTAACAAACCGTCTGTCTCTATAAGTGCAGGAGGAAATGTGCACAGCTCATACGAGAATGCTGTCTCCAAGTCTACAGCTGATCCCATACCTCTGACAGTGGTTATTAGACGTTGGAATAACAAGAGAGGATCAACGGGAATAACTTCTTCATCTATCTTAATAGTTGATCTTGCTTTCATTGTTATGGCCACGTCTTTCTTCTTGAACGTATAATCTGCAACTGGTTTTCCGGACATTGAAGCAAGAATGTTGCTTCCAATAACCTTGGCATTGTCTACATTGACAGTTGAAATAGCAATTTCTCCTGTGTCAATGCTCATGAGTTCCTTTCGGTTGTCGAAGGGGTTTCTTGCCACAGCGTACGCCAAGATTTTCAATGAATCTTTGAAATCTCTTTCAAGTCGTGCCTGTCTTGTTTCTTTATGCTGCTCACTACCTTCATACGTTACATCTGTAACTTCCTGCATCGCACGGTTTATTTCTGCACAGGCTGGTGTCGACAGTAGCCAAACTGATCTTTGTACCTCAGTCATTCCTCGTCCGTGAGTTAGTCCACCTGTTGTTTTCAAACTCCTCATAAGAACTTGTTCTATAACCAGATCTGTTGAGAGTCCAGCCCAAAATCTATTACTTCTGCGAACAACATGATAGCCTTCTCTAAACTTTGCGTAAACATTTGGATGTGTCTCTTTTAGATTTAACATTTTTTGAAGATAGATGCGTGTTGACTTAGCATACGCAAAATGTCCAGACGCTGCGAAAAATGGTAGCATGCTATACTCTGCCAGTAAATGAAGAAGGAAGTTTCCTGTTCTTTCGGCTTTTATGAATGTGCATAGTATTTCGACCATTTCTATGTATTGGAACCACAGTTTTGCAATTCTCGAGGAATCTAAGCTATGTTTGTAGTTCTCCAGTTTCTCAATCATCTTTTTGAAGACCTCCTCCTTTTCTACATCTTCCGAACTTATTTCTCCTGAGATTGATTTATCAAGTAAATCTGAGATCTGTATTAAATCGAAGTTATCAGCAAAATTGAAAACATCTTCTGACTGAGTGTATTCTTCATCATTGTCTAACTTAATAGGGCACTCGTATATTTCTGACATCATTATTGCATGAAGGGCACCTACAACTAGTAGATGACCACGAACGGCTCGAGATATTGCTTTCCCACTTAGCATGTGGGGCACCGTGTTTTCAGCATAGACAGTTTCTAACATTGTCTGCAGTCCGGAAGAAGTCATGAGATGCCCAATAGATCCAAGGAAACTCATGGCAGTGTGGAGCCCACCAAGTCGCAACACTATTTCTTTCAAAGGGCTTGCATCATCCACACTTTCTTGGATTTCAGTTCCCTTCCAGTACAGTGGCTGATCAAATGTTAGTACCGGTGACATGTTGTAGCGCTTTGCTTGCTCAGACACAAAATGCATGGTTGACAAAATGCACGATTCGTCGCTGGATTGCATATCGATCATCGGCATGAATATAACGGAAGCCTGTCCAGGGTGCTCTCCTTTATGCACCATTTGCATAAAGCCATTCCACAGTGGTCGTTGAGGTTTCAGCATCCAGGCACAATTCCATAAAATGTTGAAGCAACTTGTTGGATCATCGGCATGAAATTGAAATTGATGCAAATCTTTGTATGTTAAGGCGCAAGAAGATTTTCTGCGCGAGCGAAATATGTGAGTTTCGATGCTGCAAATGTCCACGATCTCCTTTGATGTGACATCTATTCTTGGCACTAATTTCGTGGAAGCTACCTTGGGAGTAACTGTAACAATTATACCCATACCGTGGAATGTATTTAGACCATCGATTGTTCTAATATTGTGATCAACATTGTCACCAACATGTTGTATGAAAGATTCATTGTCAATTCCTTCAATTTCTGTCCCCTGATGATACGCCGCACTTCTTTCAAACTTCTGAACCTCTGAGTAGGAAGAGCAAAATCCGTGACTGTGTAAAGAGTCAATCAAAAACCTTGATCCAAATTGTCTATGCATTTGCACTCCCAAGCCAATCTGAAGTGGGGCAATTATTGCTTTTGGTCTGACTGCTTGCATTATTGCCTGCCCAATAGAGGCAATTCGTAGGTCACTGCTTTTGGCAACAAACATCTTTTCAAGCAGTAATCGTAAAGATTTGGGAAGAAATTCTTTGCAACGGGCACGAGATTCTATGTCTTGGGTGGATGGATACATTGTTGAAGAACTATCGCATTCTTTAATTTCACTTTTTAGCAGCTTTGCCGCAGTTTCAATAATGCGATTTTTTTCAGTTTCTACGTCATCTGATTTCTTGCTTTTATAGAAATCATAGAGAATATTCTTGGTTTTTGATCTGAATGTGACAACATTATGTTTCCCATTAATCTCCGTGACAACAATTTCATCTTTAAAATGCTCCATCAAACGACTTTTCAGCCATTTGGAAGTATATGCATGACTTGATGAATCTTTCAGATGATCCTGCATTATTGACAAAAGATCATTGATTGTGGTTTGTTCATCATCATTTTCTCGCAAATAATTCGCCACAAAAGCAAAGGCAGACTCTTGAGATTCATCATAAGGCCGACCCCTTTTTAAACTTTGACTCGTTTGTGTGTTACTATCGTATAGTTTTGGAATACCTTTTCCAATACGAAAGTTAGTACTACATGCTTGATGATACACCGCATCTTCTGAATGTAAATCATTTACAAAAGCTATACGCCCTTTTACATCAACTGCCCAGCCATCCTTGCGCTGTTCGCAAACTTTTAGAATACTGATATCAAACTCACGATTCTTGCACATCACTTGAAAAGCTTTATTGTCCCGTTTATCTCTTTCGGTGATGCGATTTTTGCAGAACAAACAATCCAATTTGTAATTAAAGTCGTGATCAGATCTTAAACTAAGTTTAAATGCAGTGGCATCAGAAGATGTGGATGCTTTCTTTTTATTGTAAGATGCAATGTTCTTATTAATATATGGATCTCTACATGATCTGTGTAGTTTGTCTCCAGCTGTGACAAAGATGTCATCGTCTCTTTCTCTGCTAGCATTGCAAACACCCAAGGCACCTTTTTCTGTTAGTGTCACATAAGAATCACGGTCATCTATGACTTCTTTACATATTGCACAGGTTTCGAAACGTTCAGAATCCATTTTGACCTGAAACAAAATAATAGAATTAATTAATTTTATTGCAAAATTACAGTGTTAATTTTGTTTTAGAAACTGATTGGACCTGGAAGTAATTGCATTTTTAAGCGCCAAGTTTAGGATTCAGGCGTATTAAGAAACTCGGATCATATATGATTTCGCATAGCGGCCATCCTGAAAATCCAAGATGGCCGCCATGGTGGGCCTACCGCCCACCTGACAATATCCTAAGCGCTATAATTATATTCCCTGACCCTGAAAATGTATGTTTAGACACAAAAATTGTGAACCTACATATATTAGAAACGAAGATATAAGTAAATGCAGGTTTTTCACACGTCGGCCATCTTGAAAATTCATGATGGCCGCCATAATTGACAAACTAAGCATCAGACACTATTCTAATCCATTTTAATGGTTTCGTTGACCATTAAGACCTACAGAATGATATATTACAATAAGAAATTGATTGAATAGTAAAAATTTTGTGACACTTTATTGTTACCGATGGTAGCGGCGGCCATCTTGGAATTACGGAAATTGACCTGGCCCGTTTGTGGTAAGTTTTTAATATATCATTTATGTTGAGGTAAGGGTGCGAATTTGCGAAAACAATTAAAATCATTTCTGTTGCAATTACTTCCAGGTCCAATCACAGATTGACTGGACTACATATCTCAAGAACTGAAATTTCTCGGTGTTAAATGTTAAATTGTTGTCTTCTGACCATTTGTATATTTTGTTCGTGTCCCTCTGCAAGTCCTCCACTTCATTTGCATCGCTGATTTTTCTGCTGATCTTTGTGTCATCTGCAAAGGATGTTGTTACACTGTTGCTGTTTACTCCACTGTCTACGTCTGTTAGCATGATAGTGAACAGGAGTGGGGCAAGTACTGTACTTTGTGGTACTGAACTGCGTACTTCCGATTCTGATGATGATATACTTTGAATTTTGACGACCTGCAGTTGTTTTCTGAGGAAGTTGTAGATCCATTTTCCCACTTTGCCTGTTATTCCCATATGTTTAATTTTATGTGCAAAATTTTATGTGCAAAATGCGTGTATATGACATCGTCGTTTTATTGCCTTCCAGTGCATCTAGATATTGTTATAGTGGTCTATAAGTTGTGATAGGCATGATCTTCCTGATCGATCGGATCCGTGCTGATTTTCGTTGAATTTTTCCAGTGTCTCCAAGAAATCATGGATTTTCTCTCTGACTATTCTTTCAAATACTTTGGTGAGGTAGGATGTCAATGACACTGATCTATAGTTGTTTGCTCGAGATCTATCCCCTTCTTTATATATAGGAACAATGTTTGCTCTTTTCAAGATGTTCGGTATTTCCCCAGTGTCTTGGGATCTTCCCCATATCCAGTATAAGGATGTAGCTACGAGTATTTCAGTTTTGCAGTTTTTAATAAATAATGCGTTCCATTTCTCCGGACCTGCAGCTGAAGGTGATTTCATTTGACCTATAGCTTTCGCTACATCTTCTGGGATAAAATCAAAGACTTTTATACAATCTCCTTTCAATTTCTCTTCAAAGAATGCAACTATGTCAGGTATCACTTTGTCACTTTTTGGGACACTAAAGTGTGATTGATACTGTGCTCTCAATGTTTTAGATATTTCTTTTAGATCGTCCGTTAGTTCATTATTTCCTTTCCTTAAGAACCCGATAGTTACGCGCGTTTTTGTTTTTGTTTTCGCATAGCTATAGAAATATTTTGGATTTTCCTTTATTGTTTCTGCCACCTTTTCCTCTTCCCTCTTTGTATGGTCCTTAATCAGGATTTGTATTTCTCTATCGATGCCCTCTAGTTTTTCTGTTATTGCTTTCCTGGCATTGTTATCTCCGCAGTTGGCTAACTTCGCCTCCACTCTCTTTCTTTTGCGAAATATTCTTTTCTTTGGCCTCTCTAACCAGTTTCTCTTTCCTTTTGGCTGTGATTTCGGAGCATATTTTTCTAAAGTTCTCAGCATCTTTTCTTCCAAGGTTGTTAGCATTTCTTCATTTGTTTTATTCTCTAAAACTGTTCTCCACTCTCCCAATTTATAGTCTTGGAGTTTAAGTTAAAGCCCCCAAATTTGCTTCTTTCTTCAATATGTGTATTGTCTTTTAATGTTGTCGCAATATTTGTCGATATCTTGATTAAGTTGTGGTCTGAGATAATGGTTGGAGTTATTTTTATATCAATAATCAAGTTCGTGTTATTCGTGAATACCAGATCTAGACAGTTACTTTTTCTGGTATTTTCTGTTATCTCCTGTGTCAGCATAAACTCGTTTTTGATATATATATATATATATATATATATATATATATATATATATATATATATATATATATATATATATATATATATATATATATATTCCTATCCACCTTTTTGTATTTTATGAATGGGAAATTAAAGTCTCCGCAGAGCGGATGATGTATATATGCAGTATACCTAAATAAATATATGCATATTATATATAAACATATAAATATAAATAATAATATGCATAATATAACTGTTTTATACAAAACAAATGACTAACAATACATCTCGTATTCTGATGCAAACTGAGGAAAGCTATCTCGATCTCAAAGAGTTTTAAATTGCAAATTCTTCAAAAACTGTGGGTGATAGGAAAAAATCTGTTTTTATTTTCGTAATCAACGTAAAAGAGAATATAAGAATCACCCACATTTATCGAAAGGAGAAAAGCTTTATTGAACAGTATAATTGATAGCTATTTTTCTGTTATTATTTAAGTTCTATCGAGATGTTAAAATTTTCTTAAAATATTTTCTAAAAAGTTTGCAGTTTTGTTCTTTCTTACAATTTAAAAAAAAAAATGATGTGGGACATAATTTCAGTTTTAAAGTATGGAAGTGTGAAGAGGTGGGGATGAGAGGGTTGAAAGCCAATTGAGTACAAACAGGAATAGGTAGATCACTTTTCCTGGACAAAGTTTAAGAGTAGCGCAGTTCCTCAAAAGGTTGAGACACCCGATTTCGAGTGTATTCAGAGTAAACTATATATTTAAATTAATACAAATCTAATGAATAAAAGTATAGGAGCAATAGCTTTTGAGTGACCAGCGTTTATGGCAATATATATTTTTAAACTTAATGATTTAATGAATTTACTTTGCATCGAGGTCAAATGCATTATGATGATATCCCATTAAACAGAATGAGGCTTGTTGGCTTAATAACAACCCCTATTATTCCTTACGGTTTTTTTCCAATACCAATCACGTTTATTTATTTTATTTCAGTTCCCAGCGTTGATAATTTTTTTATGTCAGTAATAATACAAAACTGAATCATACAGATTGCCAGCAACACTGTAGTTAAATTGCAAACATTAGTTGTTCTCTCGTTCTTGACTTTCCTGGTATTTCTTTCAAACTAGACTTCCCTACTCGTTTCCTCATTGAGAGTGCGTCATGAGCCGGAATTACGTCAAAACCTAATTTGCCCTTTCCCTATACTATTGGAATTTGTAAGCCAGAAGAAACGTACTCTCACAGAAGCCAGAATGTCTGATTTCGTTTCAGGCATGCTTTTACTCTTTGACTGCTTTTCTGCGTACTTTTGAGTCAGTGAAAGTTTGTTACAAATTTTCTTTACGATTTTTTGGTGTCTGTTTAATCAGAGAGTACTTATATAGTAGACACATTGCAGTCTGTATAATGTAATAATTCTTTATCAGCCATGTAATTTCATTAATTTCCTTTTTTAATTAAAGGTAAAGAAGCTTAAGCTACCTCTTTTCAGTACTAAAAACCGATAAAAATTGTCTTCCCAACTTGAGGAAATTCGGGAGTGAGGTATTTATTAACAGTATTTTCTAATTCATAGTCGGAAAAGTTGTGGGTTATGCATCTACAACGAATATTATTTTTTAAGTACATTATCATTAAAGCAATCAGCAGTTAGCAAGCTTTTTTATGCAAGAAGTTGTTGCTCAAGGGCAGCGCCTGCAAAAACTGCCCCTATAATAGAAAGAGAGGGAGAGAGATAAAATCAAGGTTCAGAGTTTTCGAGATGCATGGACAGTGCGTTTCAGATTGGAGGCCATAGACAGGGGGAAAGATGGGTTGAGGAAGATTGTTCCAGAGTTGACCGGTTGAAGAAATGAAATATTGAGAATATCGATTAACCCTTGCGTTAGAGAGTTGAACAGAAAAGGAATGAGAATGTGTCGAAAGTCTAGTATTGCAAGCTCTCCTCAAAGGAGGAGGCATGCAGTTAGAGAGCTCAGAAGAGCAATGTCCGTTATAATAGCGATAGTAAATGGATAGTTGCGGAACATTACGGCGGAGAGAGGGATTAAAGAGGAAGGGAAATGATGATACAAAAAGCCTTTGATTCCACCCAATCAAGTAGAGCAGGTTGGATTGAACCACCCCACATATGGGAAGCGTACTTCATACACAGGCGGAGAAGACCCCTGTACAGAGACAGCAACTGATTGCGGGTGAAGAAACTACGGAGCCGGTACAGCACACTTAACTTCTTAGAAGTTGTTTTGGAAAAAGAGTAGATGTGATCTCTCCAGAAAAGAGATTTCGGCGATAGAAGAGTGGAAGAGAATGTATTCCACTTTCAAAGTTAGGTAGTCAGGAAAATTAGGAGAGAGAGGTAGCAGGGGCGGATCCAGAATCTGAAAGTGACCGGTTTGCTGGCGGGATTCTGGGGGCCGCTTAGGCGTCAAGTGGGGTTCAGGGGCAGCACCCCTGACGGGGGATCTCGGGGTCAAGCCCGCCCGAAACTCCTCTGGGTTTTAAGCATTTTAGGGATAAATGTTTTGTGTATATATAGAACTAAATATCATTGCAGTATGTTACCTCATTTAATGCATATATTAATACATTTAATATATATATATATATATAATATATATATATATAATATATATATATATATATATATATATATATATATATATATATATATATATATATATATATATATTGGAGACAATTTAAATTGCTCTTTTTGTTTACAAAATTAATGTTGATGTGTTTTCCTGTTGTCTGAGGCTAATTTAAGATAGCCTTATACTGTATTTTCATTTAATGTTATAAGTGTCTAAAAAAGCAACAAAAATCTCCTTTCATTACACGGTCGCTTCCCAGCGATGTTTATTTAACAAATCTGGAAGCTGCATACTTTACAAATTCTGACTGTTTTGTGGAAAGCGCTCCAAACCAATATGAATCAGCGCCTGGCTAGACAGCGCAGATGTATTTAGTTTGAGATTAGCATATAAGCTGTAGCAAAAGGGTTAGAACTCGGAAGATTCATGTTCGGAATACGAGAGAAAATTAGGTCATTGCGTATATATACGCAACATTCACCTTTGGAATGAAACTGAGTGTAGAGAAAGTAGAAGGGTACAGAAAAGGGGTTGCTGTCAGTCGTCTCAGTTACTCGAGTTTCGGTGGGAAGAAAGTAAAGTTTACAGGAGGAGAGGTGATTTTCAACAGACTGGAAATTTGAGGAGAGGCTACGAATGTCACAAAAGTCTATGAAAAGTGAATCAGGCAGTGGTCCAGGACATCTCGAATGGGTGGTAAGAGAATCAGCCTCCGCTGCCGGGTCTGCGTTCCTTATACTGACATCAGAGGAACCAGAAGTGTGGGCATGTATTGCTTCACTTCCCTAGGGGACTCCGAGGCTCTTACAAACAATGCCTTTTTTTAATTTTGAAAGATTGTGTAGTGTGCAAGATGTATGTACACTGCGTTCGCACTTATTAAGCAGATTACAATTTCCCCAATGTTTTCAAAAGTTTTTCCCCGAGTTCAATGAAATTTGTAGCAAATAATCACTATGTATAGCAGCAGTGATGGTATTCATTTCGATAAAATATTTTGATAATTAAAATAATTATCTCATTTTATTGAAAAATATGTAAAATATTGTGTTCCGAATTATCAAGCAAGTATTCTATTTACGGATCTAAATGGTGAAAATGGGTAAGAAGAAGGATTTAACATTAACTGAGAAAAGAAAAATAGTCAAGTTACTCGCTGAAAATATAAAATCTATTGAAATTGCGAAGCAGTTTGGCAGAGCTTATCGAACTGTAAACAAGTTTGTAGCGGAGGGTACCAAACTGAGGCAGCGAAGTGATAAAGGAACTATAAGAAAAGTGACAAGGCGGCAGATATCTGTAATCAAGCGCAAATTGCAAAGCATCCATTGTCCTCAAGTAAAGAGGTTTTTGAGCAGGCTGGCATACATAATGTACCGAGAACATCTCGATGTGGAATCCTCCAAACAATTGGCAAGACGTGTAAACCTACGATTCAGTCACCATTAACACCCAGGTACAAGAAGCAGCGTGTTGAATGGGCGCGTCAGTACGTGAAAACAGATTTTAATACTGTATTGCTCACCGATGAATGAAAAGCAATCCTTGAGGGACTTGATGTTTGGTCAAGAAGATGGATTGCTGAGAGCCAATTTCGACCATCGAGATTAAGACGCCAAGGTGGAGGTAGTGTCATGTTTTGGGCAGGATTGATAGGCAATGAAGTAGCGGTCCCATACAGAGTGCCTGATGGTGTAAAAATTAGTGCCCATTTTACACAAACTTTCTAAAAGAAAACCTCATTCCATGGTAGAGATTGACCCTTAGCAATCCATCTTCTTGACCAACCATCAGATCCCTCAAGGGTTGCTCTTCATTCATCGGTTAACAATACAGTATTAAAATCTGTTTTCACGTACTGACGCGCCCATTCAACACGCTGCTTCTTGTACCTGGGTGTTAATGGTGACTGAATCGTAGGTTTACACGTCTTGCCAATTGTTTGGAGGATTCTACATCGAGATGTTCTTGTTTACAGTTCGATAAGCTCTGCCAAACTGCTTCGCAATTTCAATAGATTTTATATTTTCAGCGAGTAACTTGACTATTTTTCTTTTCTCAGTTAATGTTAAATCCTTCTTCTTACCTATTTTCACCATTTAGATTTGTAAATAGAATACTTACTTAATAATTCGGAACACAATATTTTACATATTTTTCAATAAAATGAGATAATTATTTTAATTATCAAAATATTTTATCGAAATGAATATCATCAATGCTGCTATATATAGTGATTATTTGCTACAAATTTCATTGAAATCGGGGAAAACTTTTGAAAACATTGGAGAAAATGTAATCTGCTTAATAAGTGCGAACGCAGTGTATGTGTAGGGAGGAATAGGGAGAGAAGTGTGTAAGATGTACGTATGTGTAGGGAGGAATAAGGAGAGAAGTGTGTGTTGGAGAGCATGCTGGACTGCTCACAGGGTAGGTGAAACATGGAAAAAGATCAGCTAAGGAAAACAATGACAGGAAAAACTAGAGTTCCGGCACTCCCTCTCTTCTGCCTCATGTTTTCCCCAGAGTACTTCCCTGGTCGATTGATGTCTACAATCTCTTCCTCATCTCATAAATCCAGCTGCATATTAAAACTCCCTTGCGTACCATTGGTTGGGAATCGCTGCTATAAACGACTTATCAGTACAATTTACTGAGAAGTCTTTACCATAATCGATGATATGACACGCCTTACTCCAATCCATAAAAATTCAATCCTAACTCTTATTAATTTCGCTTGCCAAATCATATTGAATTTAGGTGTTTCAGGGGATTATTTATTTATTTTTTATTTATTTTCGTAGAACCTTTACTGGTCTGGGAATTAGGTTTCTGAGATTATAATAAATGAAATGAATCATATTGGTAAGTTAGAGTAATACGACAGGAAAAACCTATACAGCTTTACGTGAAATCACTAGATCATCTGAACGCAGAGGACAGTCATCCCACCCAACTTACTCAAACCGAATTTCGCTAAACTTCGCTGATCTTACAGGTAGAGGCGTTAAAAAACAGATGTACAGGGTGTGCGAAAGCATGGAGTTATACCTTTTATATTATTGTATTAAGAGAGTCTGTAATAAATGTTCAAATTGAGCACCGTTAACTTGTAAATACATTTCAGTACGTTTCACACAACTGTGTTGAACGTTTTCAAGTGTTTGAAACAAGAAAAAATAAAAAATATTTAAACAATTTATTAACTATGGTTCCTGACTTTTGCAACAGGGCCATAAGTAATGAAGATTTTTTATTTTTTTTTTTTACTTTTTTTTCTGTTTTTTGTTTCACACACTTGAAAACATTCAACACAATTGTGTGAAACATACTGAAATGTGTTTGCAAGTTAACAGTGCTCGAGTTCGAGCATTTATTACAACCTCTGTTAAAACAATAACATAAAAGATATGGCTCCAGACTTCTGCCAAACCCTGTATAATATTGATGAAAAGGTGAAAAATGAAAATAATAATTTTGGATAAAAGTCTGCAGTGGTTGTTATTTAAGTTTTAAACTATAATAAACCAAATTGTTATATAATTTTTTAGGTTACATTACCATACTCTACTGCTTCAGGTATCGTAAAAATAGAACAAAAAGAATTATATGGGATAAGAGGCATTATAAATACATTGTATTTATCATAAATACTGTACATTGTAACTTTGACTGTAGTAGGATTAATCCTTCCCACTCAATGCCATTCCTATTCTCATCCCTCATCGGAAGTGAGAATGCTGGAATGAGAACCCCAAATCGGGGAAATACTTTCCTTATTTGGAAAAAGGTAAAAAGAGACAGTTACGAGATTGCGGCTCGAGAGGTATTTTCTATGAAAAACGGGACTAAAAGAGGTGAGAATGGAAATGGATCGATTTGAGAATTGCTTCCTTTGGGATTTCTACTCGCGGATTTCTCGGTTTTGGGAGAGGAAAAAATGGGAATAACATTGAGTGGGAAGAGATCTCAGGAATGGATGCGCAGTGATTATATATTATTAAAGAGTTTTGCAATTGAAATATCGTCGTCATTGAATGCGGATGCATATTGGTATTGATCGAAATACATTTTTGCATTGCTATTATCTCGCAGTATTTTCAGTTTTTCAGATATTTTCATATTAAATTTACGTTGATTAAATTGGTTGCGAGAATATTGAATTTGAGATTTTTTTTCTAAATATATTCCTCACCGAGTGAAATGAATTCTCAAAACTCTTCCTGATTGTTACAGTTCAAACAGTCTATTCATATTTGCTATCCAAATATTCCAGAAAATTACGAGGTTTTTGCAATTGTTATAAATTCTCAGTACGGACCTAGAGAGAAACGAAAACACACACATCCATTATCGGGATCAGTCGACGATTCAGTGAAGTTGTTATTATTATTATTATTATTATTATTATTATCAGTAGTAGTAGTAGTAGCAGTAGTAGTAGTAGTTGTAGTTGTTGTTGTTGTATAAGTAGTAGTACCATCGCTTTAATTTTTGTTTTGTTTACATTGGAATGCATTCTATAATCGACTGACCTTTTATAGCATTTTATTTTACATTTTAAGCAAAATACTCGTTTGTACGAGTCTATGGAAAAATGACTTTCGATCGAGCGTTTTACATCCGAGTTTCCTCTTACTCTTTAAAAAAATACTATCATCGATAATATCATCGATAGATTCCTTTGATGGTTACCTCAGTTTTGTAACAGTGTGGTCTACGTCGTGGCTACGTTTCATCACCGCTTCCCATTAGATCATTATTAGATCAACGAGGGTAAGCTATGATACGTTTGTTCAGCGATTGAAAAGGTGATCATCCGCCGCGTTCAGATGTATTTCGGATCCCACGTGAGATCCCCTTCATCACGTAGCCTTTGCTGTTAAGAAAGAAGTTAAACAGTTTAAAACATTATTATTATTATTTGTAACAGCGTAAACAGAGCGAGTAAGGTGAGATACATTTATAAGATCGATGAGTGGAGAGCGAAGCTAAAGCATTTTTTTACTGAAATCAGCTGCAGGTCAGTAATGCACTTATTATAAGCGCTTTCTGAACTCTCAAACGATGTAAGAGAGGTATTAAGATTAGAGCTTTATTCAGTCTGGTATTTACAACTAGTTGTTAAAATTTAAATATAAGGAAATTGTATTTCATTAGAGTGATACTCTCTCTCTATTTAAAACCTAAAATCTTTTCTTCGAACTTGGTGTTTCTTTATTCAGTGATAAGCTATCTCTAAAGTGATCTATGTAGAGTTTTAGTTTCATCAATGAATTGTCTTTGGAAAAATTTATACTAAATTTTATTTTAGAAACTTCAAGAAATGACCTGCAGGAGGTTATCATAGACGATTTTAATATTTTTATGACTTACAGTTATTTGGATAATTAATTTATATATCTTAATGAAAAACTAAGGGATAAATAAAACAAGTATTTCTATATGAACCATGTAAAGTATTGGGTGATTTATTAAACATCTGACACTTTAAAAGGTTTGCATTTTTTGATTAGCTGAAATAACAGCATGAAAATTTACTGTACCTTCCCTACACATGGGGATTAGTTCTCTGGTACAAAACATGTTTTATGTGATGTCCCTTCGGCAAATTAACTCGTAGAACACAAACAACCAAATTTTGCAGTACTGTGGACAGTATTTGTTGAAATCTGAGAAATTTCTTGTTCGTTTTATACTTTCAGTTCTTCTATTGTGTGTGGATTCTGTTTAAACATTCTATCTTTTAAATAATCCCACAGATAAAAGTTAAAGGGGGTTTAGATCTGGTGATGTTGGTGGCCATGATATTCCTTCCCCATAAACCTCAGGAAATCTGTTGGACAGGTTTTTTCCGCCGAAAGTATCGTGCAAGTATTGTGAGCTGAGAGGACATCACACAGAGCATGCTTTGCACTTGGGAACTAATTCCCCATGTGTAGAGAAGGTACAGTAAAAACTTCATGCTTTTATTTCAGTTAATAAAAAAATACAAACTTTTTAAAATGCTAGTGTTCAAATAATTACCCGAGATACATTAAATATCGCGACAGATGACTCGCAAATTACTATAGTGAAGAACATCTTTCTAGTGTACTTATGTATAGAGATTTGCAAAGAATATTTATCGGTTATATCTAAAACCAGTTTCTGTTGAGATGATAGATGGAACTAAATGATTATCACTTAGACAGTGATGCACGAATTGCAATTTTGCATTCTTGTAATGTCAAATTTTTTCTTTAATGAAGGTGTTTTGGTGAGGAGACTTTTTCTCGCTTTAAACAATAAAGTACCCAATGGACAATGACATAACATGAATACTTTAAACCCTTGATTTCCTATCACACGTTAAATTAAGTTAACGGAACGTTTCTCTCATAACCAAGAACTTACTGGTTCTCTTTTTGACCCTATGTACCAAAAGGTTTCACCAAAACGGTTAATGTTAGAAACATTTTATTAATTGGAACGTTAAAATTAAAGAAAGACCATTTTGGTACTTCAAAATTAAAATTAAAATTTTTAGATATTTCATATCGTTGGAAGCATGGAGGCATTTTTGGCAAAATTAATGGCAATTAGTTTATTTGTTACATAAAAATAGCGACAGTGACGAGTGATAGTAATAGTGATAACAAAATAATAATAATAAAAAATACAATATGAAATTTATAAAATGTTACATAATTTTAAATTAAATGATTTACTGTATATTTAATAGAAAATGAATGATGCTCAATAAAAAATATAAAAGAGAATAGATTACGAAATTAGAAGTGCTTAATGAAAGTAGCATATTTTAAATAGTTGATTATAAAATGGGAACTTCATCACTACAGTAAAAATGGCAGTAGTGAACTTATACATCAGTAGGAGCTAATGAAGTGCTGTTTTAGTGATTTGCGAAGTACATTTAGTGATGAATCCTGCCTGATATTCATGGGAATTGCATTTCATACATTTGCTCCTTTGAAAGAGAGTGTATTTCTTGCAGTTTCTATTGTACCGTTAGATTTGTATATAAAATCACTCGGCACTTTGGTGTTATAACGATGGCGTATTTGATGGAGGTTGATTGCTCTTTGAATGAGTGATGTATGTTGATTTTTATTGATAACTTTGAACATATTGGCAGCAACATTGAATTTGTATAAGTCATTTACTTTAAAAGTATTTAGCTCTTTAAACATTGTGGAAGTGTGACTTTGTGTGTTCTCATTATTCGAGAGTGTTCGCAGACGTTTTCTATGAATTACTTCCAGACTATATTTTATGCATTTCTTTGTGGTACCTCATGTTGTAATGCAATATAATAAATGTGGATGGATGAAGGAATAATACAGGGTAAGAAGTGCGTTCTGAGGAAGGGTCTTTTTTAGTTTAAATAATATGAAGAGAAATCTTTTCATTTTGGATTTGATATGTTGTACATGACTTTTGAAATTTATTTTTTCATCTAAATTAATGCCAAGTACTTTAACTTCATTCACTCTTGCAAGAGTAGTATTTCCAATTTTTATTTGACAGTTTGTATTGTCGGATAAATTATCTTTTAATTTGATGTACTGATAACGATTTGACAGATATGATTTAAACCAATCCAGGATATTTCCCCTTATTCCGTATATGTAAAG
>JAJOZX010005656.1:212500-272500 GCA_023014485.1 Bathynomus jamesi
CATCTTAGTTTTCATTGCCTTCAAGTGCATCTAGGACATTGTTATAATGCTCTATAAGTTGTGATAGGCATGATCTTCCTGATCGAAATCCGTGTTGATTTTCGTTGAATCTTTCCAATGTCTCCAAGAAGTCACAGATTTTCTCTCTGACTATTCTTTCAAATATTTTGGTGAGGTGGGACGTCAAGGACACTGGTCTATAGTTCTTTGCTTGAGATCTATCCCCTCCTTTATATATAGGGACGATGTTTGCTCTTTTCAAGATGCTCAGTATTTCCCCAGTGTCTAGGGATCTTCTCCATATCCAGTATAAGGGTGTAGCTATTTCATTTTTATAGTTTTTAATTAATAGTGCGTTCCATTTCTCCGGACCTGCAGCTGAATGTGATTTAATTTGTCCTATAGCTCTCGCTACATCTTCTGGGGTAAAATCAAAGTCTGTTATACATTCTCCTTGCAATTTCTCTTTGAAGAATGCATCTATGTCAGGTATCGCTTTGTCACTTTTTGGGGTACTGAAGACCGATTCATACTGATTCATAATAAGGGCCCGATAGTAGCGCGCGTTTTTGTTTTCCTTTTCACGTAGTTAGAGAAGTATTTTGGATTTTCCTTTATTGCTTCTACCGCCTTTTCCTCTTCCCTCTCTGTATGGCCCTTTATCAGAGTTTGTATTTCCCAATCGATTCTCTCCAGTTTTTCTTGTGTTACTTTCCTAGCATTGTTGTCTCCACAATTAGCTCCCTTCGTCGCTACTCTCTTTCTTTTGCGGAATATTCTTCTCTTTTGCCTCTCTAGCCAGTTCCTCTTTCCTTTTGGCTGTGCTTTCGGAGCATATTTTTCCAAAATTCTCAGTGTCTTTTCTTCCAAGGTTGTTAGCATTTCCTCAATTGTTTTATCCTCGAAAACTGTTCTCCACTCTATTTGGGCCATGTGTGATCTGATTTCTTCCCAATTTATGGTCTTGGAGTTTAAGTTAAAAGGGTCACATTTGCTTCTTCTTTCCGTATGTGTATTGTCTTTTAAAGTTATCGCCATATTTGTTGATAACTCGATTATATTGTGGTCTGAGATAATAGTTGAAGTTATTTTATATCTGCAATCAAGTTCGTATTATTTGTGGATACCAGATCTAGGCAGTTATTTTTCCTGATATTTTGTGTTATCTCCTGTGTCAGCATAAACTCGTTTGTGAGAGCCATCAACATTTTTGTTTGCTACTGGGCCTCTCTTGTGCCCCCACTATCTTGCTGTATAAATATATTTCTACCCACCTTTTTGTATTTCGTAAATGGGAAATTAAAATCGCCGCAGAGTATTATATTAGGGGATGGAGAGTTTACGGACTTTATTAGGGTTCTGATATCATCAATGGCATCCTAAAATTTTTCATTTGGAGAGTTTGGAGGTCTATAGATGACTATCAGTACCACGTTTAGTTTCTCTATTTTTCACTGCAAAGGTTTCCACGAAACTGTTGGATTTCCTTATTACCGTCTCTGTCATATGCCTCTCATGTATATAAATAGCACAGCCACCTTACGTCTCGCTGTTCTATTCGCTCTTAGTAAGTTGAATCCATCGATATGCAATTCTTTCTGGGACAGGACAATTGCGTCCTGGTCAAGTGCGTCCGGACAAATGCGTCCCGGTCATTGGCGTCCTGGACAATTGCGTCCGGTTTTATTTCGTCCCGGACAATTGCGTCCTGGACAATTGCGCACTTCCCCAACTACTATATGAAGTTTATTTATTAGAGAAGTGAATAGAAAGTTCATTGTGACTTCACCTACGCAATTGTCCAGGGACGCCAATGACGAGGGACGAGTATGTTTGTTATTGTAATTTTGTATGGGATATAATGCCCGGTTAGATTAATTGAATGCCCAGTTAGGTCAACTGTATGCCCTTGACGATTGGTTAGGTTAAGTTGTGATATTTTCGTTAAAACTAATGAAACAAACTTTATCTTAAGTGGACGTAACCCATAAAATTTGAGAATGATGTTGCTGATGATGGATAAAGTTTTAGAGAACAGTTTCGAACAGAACTTATGAACATATAACAAGTTTAAGAGGTTAAAATGAAAAGTACATTTGAAATTCCGATACTAACTTTCTATTCACTTCTCTAATAAATAAACTTCATATAGTAGTTGGAGAAGTGCGCAATTGTCCGGGACGCAATTGTCCGGGACGCAATTGCCCGGGACGCAATTGTCCGGGACGCAATTGTCCAGGGACGCCAATGACCGGGACGCATTTTCCGGGACGCACTTGACCAGGACGCAATTGCCCTAGAACCCTTCTTGCCATGTAGCGGTCCGGCTCGAGGGTTCCCAGCTGTGTCAGCTGCATGTGCTGTATAAGACTTAACAGCCGTATTGTGTCCGAGATGTTGAACAAATTTTGTGTGCTATTTGGGTACATATTTTTTTCTCACATTCCTTTTGTTGTCATTTGAAACTTGTCCTTTGTCCTTTAAACTTGTTGGGAGATGATGGTAGTAGCATTTTCTCCCGTACTGGCAGGTTCCATATGTCGCGTGAGTCTTGCAAATGTCCGGATGGTAGAATTTGCATTTTCCACCAAATTTGCAGTGACCATTACTGTAGAAGTAGTTGCACACAGGAGAGTGTTCGTAAATGCATTCTCCTCCCTTATATCTGTATATTCCTTTCACATAGTATTTACATATATTTTCTTCCCCATTTTTACTGGGGCCTTTGTTTTTGGTGGTTTCAGTATGGTTTCTTTACTGTCTACTTGTTTTTTCCTATTGCTGCTAATGCCCTTTGTTTGAAAACTTTGGATTTGGTTTTGTGCCTCTGTTTCCTCTGTTGGTGCTTCTTTTATTTCTATTATTT
This sequence comes from Bathynomus jamesi, assembly GCA_023014485.1. NCBI lineage: Eukaryota > Metazoa > Arthropoda > Malacostraca > Isopoda > Cirolanidae > Bathynomus > Bathynomus jamesi. Next base: position 215,367 of record JAJOZX010005656.1, read on the forward strand.
CTGCTTTTGCTGTTTCCTTTTCCTGCTCGAGTTTCGCAGTTTCCTCTCGTGCTATCTTCGTTCCTTCTATTTCTTTTCTCTGTTCACTATTCATAAGCTCCTCTTTTGCCTTTTCCTCATAGTCTCGTTCTGCTGTGAAAATAAACGAGTTTATTTCGATTATGCAGCTTTTGCAGAAGAACTTGATTCCGTTCCCTTGTTTAGCGCCGTTTATAAGGGAGATTTCTTCGTCGCTCCATTTCAGGCATTGAAATTCGACTAAAGGTCTGGCAAAGATCGCAGCGAATCGAATTTTATTCATCTGTTTCTTTTTTGCAGTATCCAAGGGGTTGTATGAATTGATTTACCATTGCCATGTTTCTAATGATATGTAAATGATTGTGCTCGAAATATTAACTCAAAATGGTAATTTATTAAGTGAGGTATTTGACTCGACTTTAGAAATGAGGGAGGGAAAGTTTTTCCGTTATTCCGTGAGGTGGGGGATTGGGGATGTGGCACGCTGTAAGTTCTCACTGATTGGTGCCCTGGAGTGTACCGCGGGGGATAACTGAGGGATATTGTCTTTCGATGGGCAGTTAGATTTCTTCCGAGAGAAAACACTCGGAATAGATTGTAAAGATTAAGTTGCTTTAATCTTATTTCCTTTATTTCAAGTGTATATATATATATATATATATATATATATATATATATATATATTATATATATATATATATATATATAATAGGACGATACTTTTGTCCATTGCAAATAACTTCAGTTTTTTAATTAATCTCCAGAGAATTTAGCTTCACCCTGATCAAACTTGTCAGAGAAAGTTCAACAATTATTTTGTAGCCAAATTCCCTGGTTACTTTTATACTCCATATTTTAGGTCACAAGCTTCCCCTCAATTAAGTGGCTTTCTGTAGTAAAAAAATTAAATGTTCTTCAGGGAATTGTTGATATATAACGGTTATTTAATGTTCTCTCAGAGAGAATTTTAATGAAATGATAGACGGTCAACAGTTTTCTCCTATTTACTGATGACTTTCTTAATAACTTTGAAGCATTTAATTCCTTTCCGTTCTCATGCGGAAAGTGATCTCATCTTAATTCTTAAATCATTTTAAAACAATGTACTTCATATTCGTGAACAGTTAATTTAAGATTCACCTTTTTGAAGTCTAAAACAAAACGAAGAGCTAAGTTTATCTTTGTTACTCTTAACACTAACTCTACAATGATTTTTAGAATTTAATTTTGAATTTTGTACAAGTTATCAATAAGTTCTTATGGGGATAGATTTATGATGAATGAATTTAACTTTTACTCGAAGTTACTGTACACGCAGAGAATGTTAAAATTTAGGTGACAGACACTAGGTTCACACTAATTCAGGGACCAAGATACACAACAATGAAATGGAGGTAGAAATTCTACGCAGTTTATTTTTTATCCAAATTTGATACGGAATGAAAAGGGTGCATTTACTATTGGTTTCCGTGCTATTTATTTGAGTAGAACGAAAAAGAGTGCTCGGAGAAGTCGTATAACAATACAGGCAATCCGTTATTTTTAATTTCTCATTATTTACTGATTCCTATTCACTGTTTTACATCGTTTGAGGAACGATAAACAAGAAGTTCTAAAACTAATCAGTCGATGCAAAAAGGCGGAATGATGTTTGTGGAGGCAAGAGAATTCTTAAATGATATATATATATATATATATATATATATATATATATATATATATATATATACAGGGCGTCCCAAAAAAATGTATACACACTTTAAATAATTATAAAGGCAGTGTTTATTAAAATACATTTCATTTTCAAAATGGAATAGAATCTACAGGCATTATTTAATTGTTTTGTCAACGCCTGTTTTCAAACCGACGTCCGTTCTGGTCGAGGCACTGCTGACAACGCGAAGCAATGGAATCGCAAACATCACGAAACATTTCGTTTGGTATTTGTGTGCATTCTCGTTCAATGGCTGCTCTCAATTCAGCGACTGTTGCAGGTTTTATAGCGTAGACTTTGTCTTTTAAGTATCCCCATAAAAAAAAGTCTAGTGGTGTGAGGTCTGGTGAACGCGGAGGGTATTCTACGAAACCCCTTCGTCCAATCCACATCCATCGTGCCAAGTACCACTCGCAATACTCCACTCTTCGGTCCGGATCATCTTCATTATAGCATGGACTAATCTTGGAATGTAACTTTTCCATTGACAGCGCTTCAAAATGCGTTGGACAGACGATTCTGAAATTCCTACCTCACGACTCGCTTGCCGCACAGATTTTCTTGGACTTTGGTGATACGTTTCCAGTACTCTTTCTTGCTTTGTGGGGCTTGTCGATGTCCGTGGTCTTCCGGAACGCTTCTTGTGGACATTCTGAACAGTTCCATCGGCTTCAAACTTATCTCTAATTCGAGTGATGGTAAGTCGCGTTGGTGGATCTGTTTGAAACTCCCTCCTAAACTGTCTTTGCACTTCAACTGCGTTTTCACACTTCCAGTAGCATTTTAGAATGAATTTCCTTTGTTCAAAGCTTAGTCTGACTGCCATTATTAATTCTAATGGTTTAACTTGGAAAGAAAGAAACATCAATTGAGCTATCAGCTGTTAAAGTGTGTATACATTTTTTTGGGACGCCCTGTATATATTATATATATAATATATATATATACTGTGTGTGTGTGTATATATATATATATATACGTATATGGGAATGAACTCAGAATGGTTCCCTGAGGTTTTTTTATGATACACACAGACCGTGCATGGAACAAGGAACTCTTCTAGGATAATTAAATCCACTATAGTCCGAATAAGTAATGGTAAATGACAAATACTATAGTTTTTCTTTTTCATGATGCTAGCCCGACGTGGGCAACGGGTCACTCGTAAAGAGGTCCAAAAAATATAGCTTCCCTCACCAGCTATCTGCAAAGCAGATAGGATCCAGCTTTGGGACAGGATCTAGGGTTTATCCCGTCCCAAAGCTGGATCCTATCTGCTTTGCAGATAGCTGGTGAGGGAAGCTATATTTTTGGGACCTCTTTGCGAGTGACCCGTTGCCCACGTCGGGCTAGCATCATGAAAAAGAAAAACTATAGTATTTGTCATTTACCATTACTTATTCGGACTATAGTGGATTTAATTATCCTAGAAGAGTTCCTTGTTCTATGCACGGTCTGTGTGTATCATATATATATATATATATATATATATATATATATATATATTAGGCCGGGTCGAAATTTTATATTGAAAAGGTACATATTGTGAGGGGTTTGAATGGAACACAGGAACCCCCTCATAAATTATTTTTGTTGTTTAAAGCCTCCTACCCCTGGCACAAGTTTTCACTTTTTGACCTATATTGAAGAATATTCCATTTATACGAGACTTACTCTACATTCAGGTTTTTTGATGACATACATCTTTGTTAACGTATAATATTTTATTTAATAATGTAGAGTATTAGGAAAATTAATTAAGTACAACAATATATTCAGAAGAAATAATTAGGGGCATAATAAACGTGCTAAAATTCAATTCACTTTTTCATTGTTCCTTATCACATCAAAAGGGAAGAAATTTTCAATATCATTAGGAAATTTTATTTCATATGTTTCTTACTCATTCCACTGGGCCTTCCATTCAAACTTGGGCAGTTTTCGCCTTGATTCTAATGAGTTTAAGGTAAACTTTTGACGGTTGTCATATTCTATTCTTTCCTGACATGCTTTTGTTACTAGGTTCACTACCCTTTCCACACTTTGACTCTGGCATGGAAAAGAAGCTATCTCCAGTGGCTTACATCGAGCCTGAAGTAGCTCATCGTCGCTAAAATTGTTTAGCAGCGGTGGAGGAGTAATGATCTCTTTTTGCCAATCGATCATGTCGGTGTAGTCAGTAGATTGGAAATTGATGGTTGAGGCAACTCAAAGTTTCTGGTACCTGAAAATCCTGTTCTTGAAAGGATGATTTTCTGAATAGCTTGCTCCCTAATATCTAGTCTCTTGTCAGTTACCATTGATATGAGTATATTTTCTGGGTGGGCAAAGTAGGCGTTATTCTTTAACCCTTTCATACCTGATTTTCGTTTACTTTTCATGCCACAAAAAAACACTTGTGTTATATCTTCAGAATGACTAAAATCTCATAAAATTTGATAGTCTCATTTGCGCCCAAACGGCATAAAAGGGTTAATACTGGTTCTATGATTGATCTTTGTTGTTCATCTAAATTTCGAAGCAAGCACATTAAATGTCAAAAGTTATATGCACCATCAGTTCCATCAGGATGAGATTTTATCCAAAACCACCCTGGAGCAGAGAACTGCATAATAATCTTGACTATATCTTGAAGGTTTTTATCGGGATTTGGCGTTGAGATATATAATCGAAGGACCCTGTTGGCTAGAGTTAGCCAGCGAGCATGGTGAAGGGTACCTGGGGATCGAGTGGACAGATCTTGAGAAGTGTCTCCAGTTCGCACTGCCAGACACATATCATAGAGATATCTTTGATCACTGCTTAGCTCCTTCACAACATTTGCTGGAATTTCTTTAATGTTTCCCTTTACGCGAGAATATTTAACTCCCTCCAATTTTGTTAAATTTGTTTTCAGTTTATTCCCAATTGAACCCACAAAAGTATTTGGGCCTGTTGTTTTACCATCAATGGCTTTGTAAACGTGCATAAAAGGAAGCTCATTCAAATGCAAGAGGCACACCAACCACTGCATTGGTCTGTTAAGATGAATTTCAACCAGTTTTATGGCTCCACCAATTTTTCCTGTATTTACAGGAGTACCATCACACAGTAAAGCTTTGATAGTATCCGTGCTGTTCGAGTCTGTAATAATACAGGGTGTCCCGTAAGTCTGGAATCATAGAGCAAAATGATAAAAACGAAAATAAAAACGCCGAAGAGACTTTTGGGGACTGTTTGTGAAATGAGCGAGGATGGTAGCGGCTGTGTCATCGTCGGTGGATGTCTTCGGAGGACCACTGCGTGGTTTATCTCCTATGGATCCCGTTTCCATGAACTTTGCTACAAGTTTGCCGACACAGCTGTGTGTTATCGGCGCGCGGTCCGGATGCAATCTGTTAAATTCCTCAGCGACCTCCCTGACTCCGACTTCCTACGAGCAGAATTACCTGGATGCATTCTTCCTTACTCAAAGACATCATGGGCGCTTGCATAAACGGAAAAACATGAATTACTTATTTTACCATATGGTTCCAGACTTATGGGACACCCTGTAATTATCAACTCTTCTGCTATGCAGTGATCAGTTCCATTATCTGGTGTGACATGGTCTACATAGATGCTTCAAGGTTCTTTCACAATAACATAGTGTTCTTCTTTTATCTTTCCACTTTTAGTTAATGTGTTATCTTTCCTTCCATCATATCCAAGGCACTCCATCTTCAGATTTTCGAATTTAGACCTAAAAGTATTTGTTTCACCCATGCGATTTCTTTCTCTTTCTAATTTTTTTCTGTCAAGCATGTTGGTGTGGTTAAGGATCCCCATATCTTTTAAAGCTGCATTGACTATTGCAGCTGCAGCTCTACAACTTACACGTTAACGATCCGCTGTTAATGCTAGGTTTTTATAGGAGTGCCTGTTCTGAATATTCTCAGTCAATTCTAAATCGGCCTGATAATCTATATCCTGACTCTCTGAATCTACATCCATGTCTTCTTCGGTATTTTCTATAAATTTCGATGGTAAAACATTGGTGGTTTCAGTAATTTCTTCTTGTGCTTTTAGTTAACGGTTTTGTGCTTCTTGGGCTCTTGCTAAAGATCTCTTCTTTGTTGAACTAGCTATGCGATCAGTTGGTCCTAACTGATTTTTTTCTTTGTTTTTGACCCACAAAAGACTCCCATTCTGCCATTGGTATTTTATCCTTACACCTGCAAGATTTCCTATCAATTCCCTTATCATAGCATTCACAAGAAGATATATCAAACATTTCATCATACTGAGCTACTTTTAAGGAAAAACTTTCATTTCTTCGATTTAACAAGCGTCGTTCTTTACATTAATTATACTGCGTGTTGTTTGCAGTTAAAATGTATATATGTACGGCATGAGAAGGTGCCCCTTCAGGGCACTCGATTCCGCTCGTATGTAGGAGAATTACGACTTCTGACTGATCGAGGACCTTGGTGCAGTGGTTAGCATATCCGACAGGCAATTGGATGATCCCGGGTTCGATTCCTGGGAGGTGCCTCATTTTTCATTTGTTCGTTTTTTCTCCTCTTCTTGTGCGGACGCTCTTCTACGCAAGCGTCGTTCTTTATATATATATATATATATATATATATATATTGTCACTGTATTATTAATATTTGTCATATGGACTATAGGCTGCCAATAAACCTTTTCATTTTCATTTTCATTTTCATATCAGTGATAACTTTAATGTAAGGTCTACTCGTACTTTATTTAAATATTACATATACATACAGTATTATGTAATAGTCTAAAAAATGCGTCCTGCAAAGAGGCGAATCTTTCTTTTTTGTGTGCATGACAATAAACCTTGAAAAGAAAGGCCAAGAATAATACCAAAAAAAATTTGGCGTTCAAAATTCAAAGTTAGAAAAACAAAATATTTAGGGGCAGCTTTTAACATGTCACTGAGACTAGAATTTTCATCAAGATGTGGGATATTCTTTCATCGAACAAGTGCCGTCTGGTTAGGACAGTATTTTCATCAAACTTCGATGCTTGATGAAATATTTTTCGGGAAAACATTCCTTGAAAATAATTTAATCGAAGTGGGTGATGCCACCTATTGAAAATGTCAATTAAATACCATTTCAGTTCATTTTCATTAACCGAGTGTAATTACACGCACATAAATTTTATGTTAATCAGGAACAACATACTAACAACAACTTAAGTTTTAAGATTAAATACATTTGGAATAAATTTACCTTACGTCGGTGAGATTGGAGCCGATGGTACTGAAGATTCGAATTGTGCGAGCCGCCACGTTACCCACTCGCCCATGAGACGTTACGAGAGCCACTCAATATATTTTCCCCACCTTTTTTTTTCTTTCCAAGTTTCCTTGTAAGTTCCAGAAATTTTGTACACAAGTAGTTACATACCTTTTTTTACAAGTTTTTATTTTTCCACATAGTCTCCATCATTTTCTACGGCTTTCCTCCACCTCGAAACAAGGGCCTTTATTCCTTGCTGGTAAAAGTCCGCTGGGTTCCGCTGGAGCCACCTCTTAACCTCCTCAACATCCTCATCGTCACTCTGAAACTTTCTTCCACGAATAGCATCCTTCATTGGCCCAAACAAATGAAAGTCTGAAGGTGCCAGATCCGGGCTGTATGGAGGGTGGGGTAACACAGCCAAGCGCATCTTTGTAATCTCTTGTTTCCAAACTGTTGTGTGGTCTTGCGTTAACGTGCAAAAGAAAGACGTCTTCCACTTTTCTCTCCGGTCGAACTCGCTTTATACGTATCTGAAGTCTCTGTATGGTAGCAATACATGCCTCTGAGTTGATTGTTTGTCCTTTCTTCATAATGTCCACCAGAATCACCCCTTTCGTGTCCCAGAAGATGGTGGCCATAACCTTTCCTGCAGAGGGAGCCATTTTGAACTTTTTCTTGCGTGGGGAGTCTGCATGATGCCACTCCATGGATTGGCGTTTTGTTTCATGTTCAAAGTGGTGTATCCAAGCCTCATCCCCAGTCACAATTCGTGAAAGGAACAAACCGTGAACACACTTTTGAATATCCCAGTTGCTGAATTATCGTATTCACACTTCCTTCACTAATTCCTAGCTCCATTGATACCTGAGGTTGAAGCGGCGCTGCGTGAGGTGAGAATCACGAGAAGTAAAGAGCGGAGTGAGGTTTGGTAGAGAGCCTTACTTGATGATAGACTTCGTGTAGGCTCGACCGGAGCCTTGAAGGAACAGCGGGCTGCTCTCCGGCGAAGGCCGGAGAGTGGGTGGCGTGACGAGTGGTGCTACTGACGAAGGTGCTGAGAGTGAGACGTGACGACTAAGACGAGACAATGGCAAATAAGGAATGAGAATGATTTGAGGAAGCAAATGCAGTTTATAGGCCTTAGTGACGTCCTCTGGTGGTCGTTTCGGGAAATACCACAGAATCTGTGTTTCCTGTGTGGGCCTGTTTCATGCCCACGTGTGTAGCTTTTGTTTTGATTCCATGATGTTTGAGAACGGCGGGGAAAGGAATTTCTTTGTCTGACCTCTACGTATACTGTGTATATATATATATACAGGGTGGGCCGTAAGTTTCCATACATAGGAAAAATAAACATTTTTTTATGGACAACCATTTTTATTTATATAATATGCTCTACATGGTTGCCATTGTTTTGAAAACACATTTCAATACGTGTTCCCCACTGTTGATGAACACGCATTAGCACAGTTGACGTTATGCTTGTAATGGCGTTGGTGATACGTTCCTTTAGATGATTTATGTCTCGTATCTTTTCCTGATACACCATGGCCTTCAAGTGCCCCCAAAGATAGAAATCAAGGGGGGTGAGATCTGGGGATCTGGGAGGCCACTCCACAGGACCACGCCGACCAATCCAAGCATCCGGAAACTGCTGATCCAAATACCGACGCACGTGAAGACCATAATGAGGTGGAGCTCCATCTTGCTGGAAGTAAACTGGGAAGTTACCTTCCTCGTTTAGCAGGGATGGGAAAATCTCTTCTTGCAACATGTTAAGATACCTTTCGACATTAAGATTTCCACTGACAAAAATTGGTCCAATAATTGTCACCCATATCCCGGCCCACACCATCACTTTACCGGCACCTTGCATCTTCGTCGGACTCAGCCAGTTAGGGTTAGCATTACTCCAATAACGTATGTTTCGCCGATTAACCTCTCCATTGACGTAAAAATTTGCTTCATCAGTAAACAAGATCTTACAAACGCATATTCTTAGGGTATCTGAAACATAAAAACAAACGTTTAAATTTTCCTATGTATGGAAACTTACGGCCCACCCTGTATATATATATATATATATATATATATATATATATGTGTGTGTGTGTGTGTGTGTGTGTGTGTGTGTGTGTGAAGAATATTTACACAATTCCTAAATGCTTCAGATGAATAATATCATATTTGCTTAGGAACATGCCATTGTAAACTAACTTATCTTTCACATATATATATATATATATATATGTGTGTGTATAGAGAGAGAGAGAGAGAGAGAGAGAGAGAGAGGAGAGAGAGAGAGAGAGATAAAATGACTTATCGTTTAGAATTACTGATATAATCAAGATTGAAGCTTATATATAAATTTTTCGGTGCTACTGTAGTATGCGGTCTACCTACGATTCGGCGGTCTACCTTTTAATTATAGCTTCTTATCTTGTTTACTAATTGTTTGTTTACATCCAATTGTCAATCGCCCTTGACGATTGGTTAGGTTTAGTCATGATATTTTCGTTAGTTTTAACGAAAATATCATGATTAAACCTAACCAATCGTAGGTAGACCGCATACTACAGTAGCACCAATTTTTCTGTGACAAGAATAAGGCTTCGTACTGACAGTTTACCAGTTGGCAAATGTGGATCGTTAGTGGTAGCAGGGAAGCAAGCAATTTAATGAACCTCTTTAAATGTTGAAGTGACAGTTTGGCATTGTCAGCCATACCTGGATAAATTTGTTGAGTGCTTTCTTTCAAATTCTTGTCTTGTAGAATGACTACATTAAAACCATAATGATTTCATTGGAACTTCTCATTTCACAGACTTTCTTAGTCCAACTTTTCGGTACACCAGACAGCTTTTCTCACTGTATCAGTATCTTTAACAACCTCTTTTGGAGCCTTTATCTTATCTTTAAACCATTGTCTTATTCTTTTTTAACTTTGGGTTCTAATTCCTTCTCACCGATGTATCTTTTGTTTTTAAGTTTAATTCTACACTTTATAAATTAACGTTTTAACTTTATTTTAAATTTTATTTTGTTTAACTTTTTATATTAAAATGCGCTTTTCTTATCATACACGTTATCATTAATTTTCTTTAAACCTTTACAAATTTGGACGTAACTACAATTTACATTTCAGCTTTTGGAAGAAACTTATTGGTAAATTTTTTCATTTGTTTTGCAAAGGCTTCCTTCTTGAAAGCGTCTCTTTCGGGGATTTGGCTTTACTTGAAGGAAAATGTTTATTTATCACCAGATTTAAGTTGAATATTTCGTGACATTGAATAATGGTCAGGATTTTGCACTATTTCGAATTTCGGGATTAATTTATTTTTTCATAATTTTATATATGTGTGTGTGTGTGTGTGTGTTGGTGCTGAAATTTCGTTGCAAACATATAATGGATCACCTGAAGATCAGGGCCTCCAGCCTTCTTTAGTTAGCCTTATAAGGCTAACTAACGAAAATATCACGACTTAACCTAACCTAACCCCCTAGGACAAAAGCCTCCTAGGAAAAATAATAAGTTTTTAATAATTATTTTTATTCTTTATTATTTACAGTTTATGTTGATAGTTTATAATAAAAACCCACTCTAATAGACAGAATTTATTTTCACAACAGTTTCGATGCCCACTGGCATCCTCTTCGGGAAGAGGATGCCAGTGGGCATCGAAACTGTTGCGGAAATAAACTCTGTGTATTAGAGTGGGTTTTTATTATCATATTTTGACCTTCACGTAGAAAAAAGTGAAGTTTTTTGCATTTATTATAGTTTATAGTTTAGTTTATGTTTATAGTTTATAGTTTATGTATTTTGGCTCTCGTCATTTTTGTTTAAACTAACGAAAATATCACAACTTAACCTAACCAATCATCAAGGGCGTACAGTTGACCTAACCGGGCATTCAGTTGACCTAACTGGGCATTCAGTTGATCTAACTAGGCATTCAATTAACATAACAGGTTAATATTGGTTATTTCACCTAAATGTCTTCTGATCTTTTCAGATTAGATGTGACACCTGACTTGCCCTACCCAGCAATTTGTCCAGGGGGCTTTTGTCCTAGGGGGCTTTTGTCCTAAGAGGCTTTTGTCTTAGGGGGCTTTTATCCAACGGGGCTTTTGTCCGGACCCGAACCAGTCGTTAGGTCAACTGTACGCCCTTGACGATTGGTTAGATTAGGTCTTGATATTTTCGTTAGTTAGCCTTATAAAACTAACTAAGAAGGCTGGGGGCCCTGATCTTCAGGTAATCCCCTTATAAGGCTAACTAAAAAAAATATCACGACTTAACCTAACTAATCGTTAGGTCAACTGTACGCCCTTGACGATTGGTTAGGTTAAATCTGATATTTTCGTTAGTTAGCCTTATAAGGCTAACTAAAGAAGGCTGGGGGGCCCTGATCTTAAGGTGACCCCATATAATTAATGAAACTACATAATATATACTATATACAGTAGATATAATTTTTTTGGGGTCACCCCAGCCTCAATTACCAAATAGCTTCGTTAAAACTAACGAAACTATCACGACTTAACCTAACCAATCGTCAAGGGCGTACAGTTGACCTAACCAGGCATTCATTTTAATTTATTATAATATTTGGTATTGTAAAGCAAAAAACAAGAATACATGGGGACCCTGATCTTCAGGTGATCCTTTATTTTTACCAATAAGAGATTGAATTATATATTGATCACTGAAGAGGCTGTAACTATTCTGTACACCTACTGCATTTACATTGCTTCATGTATATGCATATGTAGATATTAATTTTATCGATAAACTTTATATCTGAATATGTATATATACAGGGTGTCCCGGAAGTCTTGGAGGGGTTTTATTTGGCTATAGCTTTTTTCTTTTTTGATTAATTTATTTATTTTTATTTTTCAATTAAAGTACCCTTGCTGCGATTATTGAAAATGGAATCCTGGACAGCGCAACAAAGAGTGGTTATTGTGGAACTTTATTTGACAAACAACTCTTCCATCGTTGCCGCTCAAAGAGCTTTTCGATTAAAATTGAACACACGTTCTGCATCTTCTGATCGAGCTATTCGACGGTACGTCGCTAAATTTCGTATGGGAAAGGGTCAGGGAGACGAACCACGGACTGGGCGTCCTCGGACAAGCCGAAGTCCAACTCGGATTGAGATGGTTCGTGAAAGCGTTGAGGAAAATCCACATCAGTCCGACGACGCAGCCAGGAATTAAACATTTCAAAAAGTTCCTTACATCGAATTTTAAGAGAAGATATCAATCTTTACCCGTACAAAATTCAAATTGCTCAAGAAATTAAACCACAAAATCATCAGAGTCGGATAAAGTTCGCTAATGGGATTTTAGATTTACACAATGAAAATGAAGATTTTCACCAGATATTAAATTTGTAATTAAAATCGCAATAAATATATTTTCAAGTGTTACAAACCTTTTTATTTGAACCCCAAACAAAAAAGTTATAGCCAAATAAAACCCCCTCCAAGACTTCTGGGATACTATTTAATAGACGATTAAAATAATGGCAATACGATAGATGTACTTGAGCGCTAAGAATGGAATCAGACAAAATTAATGCTAATGCGCCTCGGTTGTGTAGTGGTTAGCATCGCTGATTACGAATCCATCGGCCCCGGGATCGAGACCCGGTGACGGCGGGGGGCGCGCAGCAAAACCCGGCTGTTCATCCTTCCACACAATAAAAATTGGTTGGTTGGTAGATAAATGGGTAGCCAAGTGGTTAAGACGCTGAGCTGTTGATCGGGAGGTCGTGAGATCGAGTCCGGGCGAGGACTTTGTACTAATTTCTGACCGCCCATAGTGGGGCGTGGTTCGGATTCCACGTTAACTGTAGGTCTGAGGTCGAGTGAGAAGCTTGACCTTCGACAGAACAAATAATGTGGGCGGAAGCAAAACCAAGGTTAACAGGGTGAATCTATTATTAGGGGACTCTGTGCCTCTGGAAGGATAAGGGGGAGTTCTAAGTCCCTTACGGTAAGTCGGCCTAGTACGAAGTTACAGTAAACCACGAGTTCTTTACTCTGGGTGTAATTAATTGGTCGTAATGCGTTTACTTTTTAGGCAGATCTGACGAGGGAAGGAAAATTTAACACTAAACTTAAAGAAATGTATTTACAAACTAAACATACTTTATACTTATATGTTATGAACAATATACATTAAATTCAAGTGACCTTGCTGCACCAATTATAAGAAGGAGCGAAAGACTAAGCCAACTGTAAGAAACCTCTACTATGAGAGGCTTAAAATACTGAATCAAACAGCGTGAAACATTGCCTGCCCAGCGATTGTAACCTTGTTTTACGTCAAAATTTCCCAAAATCAGGCCGTAATTGCAATTCATTTTTCAATTGAGTAAAAGTTCAGTAACACTTAACAATTCCAAATAAACTGAGTTTATTACAATAGCATACAGCTGTTACCATCGCAAACGAAAAAGAAAGTGTCAATACGTTAAAGTTTTCAAATAATTTCATGCCCTCAAAGGTTTAATGTGCATTCGCGTTTACGCCGTTATAAAGTTACATTTTCTCCCCAGTTTACCTGACATAGTTGGGCAAAAAAAAAAATTATGAAAAATTTCGCATTGAATTTTTATTAACCCATATACCAAATATTTTGACAAATAATGCATACTGTACACACAAGCCGAATGAAGTAAATGTTTTGCAGCTTATATTAGCTTAAAAATTTACATTATTATATACATAATTTTAATACAATTATACTTCCATTACGATACATCATTTTATATATGTAACAGAACTTTAAATACATGAATAAGTCACAATTTAGCTAAGATTACGTATTTTCTACAGGATGTACAATATACTGTATATATTTTAAATTCGGTTTCCAAATTCGAGCAAATTGATAAGTGATAAAAAATAAACAAATTGACCTTAACCACATCTAATAATGTCCGAGCATTAATATCCAAAACTTCATTGTTTCCACCGAGTTTGCAATCGAGAAAATTTATTAATTACAGTTAAACACTGAGAGTCACTACATTTTTGTTAACTGTAAAACTAGAAATGTAATGACGAAAAACTCTTTTTATAAATAGAGTCCTTGTCTCTCAATTATCAGACTAACAACCTCGTAAACATGTGCGAAAAATCGCATTATCAAATGAGAAATTGGCTTCTAATTCTCTTACACATTGTGCTTAAACACGTGAATCGCTGGTTGCATACACATTTACCTCATGCAACAAACGCAACGACTTCGTATAGGAAAAATACAATTTATTCTCGTCCATTTTTATAAAGATGAATGAAGATTGCCTTTCCTGGAAGCTGTCGACATACGTTAGATCGACGCATCCAATGGGACAACATGTTCCTGCTTAAGTATCCTTTTCAGGTCCTTTTGATATTGGAATTATTAGTGGAAACCGAAGCCAAGGAAGATACATCCGCTCAAGAATCCTATGAAGCAAAGGCGCGGTTCTCGATGCATCTCGAAATAAAATGACAGCCATATGTTTATTGTCTCTACTCAATCTTTAGGAAAGTCCTGATTGTACAGCCCAAACAACATTTAATAAGAGAAAATTTTAATACCTTCTTCTAAAAATATTAAGATGTTACATTTTTACCTTTAAAATAAAGAGTAGATACGTACTAGAATGAAGCAAAAACTACTAAAAATTGATTTCCTTCCTACATTTTGATTAGATACAATAATTTTTATCAAACTTCATATTTATCTATATACTGTAGTAAGTTAGTAAATTAAAACTAACATTATACATTTTATATTTAAGAGCTACTTTTCACAATATTACGTTGCTTAACCTCAACAATTTAAGTCCCACGTCCAACAAATCTACAATAAATAAAAAAATGCCTTTGAATATTTTTACATACCAAATAATCAAAGTAACACATTTTATAATCCATAATTACAGAATGGAACTCGAAACTTTATAGCCAGTACGAGTAATTCTGACACGTTAACATATGCGGAATATTTCAGTATCTGTTAATAAAGTCAACGCTTTGCTAAAGGGTATAGTTGACCCTCTGAATCCCTTCAATAATTCCCAATTACATAGCAAACCCCTTTATTAAAAAATTAAAAACAATGTTTCAATAATTTAAATAATATTCAACAATATTTTCTATAGTCATTTTACTGCAAATCAAGAAACAAGGACCAATACAAACGAGGAATGAAAGTTATATACGATCCTTTTTCTTTCTATTAACTGGCCTTTACTAGTCTGGATCATTTAAGGATGAATTACTTTAGGATATTTGCTCTTTACAATAAAAGGAACATTAATTGAAAGTCCTTCCATAACACCACTAAGAAAAACTTCCGAAATTTTTCGTTTGCAACTACACCTACGCAATGTGTTCGATCTGTTAGAGGTCTGACTGAAACGGTTATCCCCTGAACTTTCAGCTTTATATACTACTGAACATCCCCATGGTGAACCTAAATCTTTACTTTAAAAATACAGGGTGTTTCAGTGGACCCTAGAAATATGGAAAAGAAACACTTCATATTAGTTACGGAATTACTATGACAAATTTCAAATACCAAATACCAAATACAAACTACAAATTCCGGAATTTGTATTTGGTATTTGGTATTTGAAGTTTGTCATAGTAATTCCGTAACTAATATGAAGTGTTTCTTTTCCATATTTCTAGGGTCGACCTGAAACACCCTGTATAACCGGGTTAACGCCATCTATCTTCGTGGCCTACAAGAGTTTTGCTCCTTTTCTGGTTTTAGATATCTCATACCAATCACCTTGTTTGATTATTGTAATTCATCACTTAATATTTCCCCCAGATGTAATGGATTAATTATCTGGTAAGTTTTCGACAGCAACTACTTTTAACCGCATGAATAAACTTTCAAATAATGAGTTACCTCCTCCAGATACTGTATCTTTAACAATGAATCCCTTTAACAAATTATTTGTACATACCCAGGGACGGATACAGGGAGGGTAGTCTACATGAGTCACCAAACAGACATCATGCCGTATATTTCATCTGATCCACATTTTTTTATATACCATACGCTTCACCCACCATGCTGAGAGGTAGCAACAGGAAACAGGCTTCCTCTTCCTGTGCGTGAGCTGAAAGGTGTCAAACACTCACGCTTCACTAAGGGGATGATCCACATTTAAATTATACGAGGGCCACTCAATATATTTTGCCCCACCTTTTTTTTTCTTTCCAAGTTTCCTTGTAAGTTCCAGAAATTTTGTACACAAGTAGTTACATACCTTTTTTACAAGTTTTTATTTTTCCACATAGTCTCCATCCTTTTCTACGGCTTTCCTCCACCTCGAAACAAGGGCCCTTATTCCTTGCTGGTAAAAGTCCGCTAGGTTCCGCTGGAGCCACCTCTTAACCTCCTCAACAACCTCATCGTCACTCTGAAACTTTCTTCCACGAATAGCATCCTTCATTGGCCCAAACAAATGGAAGTCTGAAGGTGCCAGATCCGGGCTGTATGGAGGGTGGGGTAACACAGTCAAGCGCATTTTTGTGATGGCCTCTCTTGTTTGCAAACTGTTGTGTGGTCTTGCGTTATCGTGCAAAAGAGGGACGTCTTCCAGTTTTCTTTCCGGTCGAACTCGCTTTATACGTCTCTGGAGTCTCTGTATGGTAGCAATACATGCCTCTGAGTTGATTGTTTGTCCTTTCTTCATAATGTCCACCAGAATCACCCCTTTCGTGTCCCAGAAGATGGTGGCCATACTCTTTCCTGCAGAGGGAGCTATTTTGAACTTTTTCTTGCGTGGGAGTCTGCATGATGCCACTCCATGGATTAGCGTTTTGTTTCAGGTTCAAAATGGCGTACCCAAGTCTCATCCCCAGTCACAATTCGTGAAAGGAAGTCATCCCCTTCTGTCTCGTATCGAACCAACGACTCAGAAGCAATTTCTTTTCTTTGGGCTTTGGGCTTTGTCAGATCGCGAGGAACAAACCGTGAACACACTTTAGAGTATCCCAGTTGCTGAATTATCGTATTCACACTTCCTTCACTAATTCCTAGCTCCAGTGATACCTCCTTGTATGTGACGCGCCGATTTGATCGAATGATGCTTTTAGCACGTTGCACAGTGTGAGATGTCACAGCCGATGCCGGGCGACCGCTACGTGACTCATCATCGAGGCTGGCTCTCCTTCTCTCCGATGATCTCACACGTTTAGACCAGCGTCCAACTGTGCTTCGATCAACAACAGCATCTCCGTAAACGTTTTGTAGACGTTTGTGAATATTTCCAACTGTTTCCTTCTCTGCGGTTAAGAACTCGATAACAGCTCTCTGTTTACGACGCACATCACTGTCAGACGCCATTTTCGAAACTGCGTTAACCATCGGTTTTGAAAGCGGTTTTATACAAGGAGGAGAGATTCAAACTAGAAAAATCCGGTTATGTGAAGCGCAGAAAGTTCAAACTTACGGCCCAAAAGACATTTCAGCCCCATGGCCTATTATTTAGCTAAGAAAAAGGGTGGGGCAAAATATATTGAGTGCCCCTAGTATTATAATGCATACATAGAAATGCAAACAGATAGCGTACCCTCAGTGGCACAGTCTTTTCTGCTGGTGCTGCTACACAGTTTTGCCAAATTAAAAAGGGAAAATTGGTATATTCGATATATACATGGCACTAATAGAAAACCATATTTTAGGAGAGACAAATATCTACTGAGCAGAATGGCATAAAATTTATCGTAGTTGCAGGAAAATTGGGGATTTTATGGACAATTTTGGAAAAATGAAATGGTGTAAACCGTTTTATGGACTTCAGTAAAATTTCGACTTGGTCTCCTCTTGGGGATCTAGCCTAGGGGAGCACGTGACCCCTAGGCCCTCGCCCCAGTACCCGAAGTATCCACGGACAGAACCATACGTTCTGCTTCCACTCGCATATCTGAAAACGTGAGTGTAATAACCATGACCATCTCTGTTTTCAGCTTATTAAACGTCTTGTTCGTTTTTTCATTCCAATCAATAGTTTTATTTCAATTCCCACCCGAGAACTGCCGCTAAAGGGCTAGCAACCTGAGAACAATTGTTAATTAATTTCCTTTGCAAATTAACCAACCCCAAAAACTAACTTTTCTAACTGTTTTTGGTTTAGGAAAATTTAATACCATTTCAACATCCTCTGACAATTTTCCAAACCTACCAAATGACCCTAAAATTTTACTTCTTGCTGTGCCCGTTTGCATTTTGCCGGTTTAACTTTAATACCCGCTTCGCATAATCTCCGAAGTACTAGCTCCACAAGTTTAATATGAGCTTCAAAAATTTTCCCTATAAGTACATCATCCAAATAAACATAAACAGCTACCTTTTTCGATGAACACCCACTCAGAATACACTTCATTTCCCGTTAGCGCATGCCTTAGCCCAAACGAAAGTGATTTAAAGTGATAATACGATCTATTAGTTGAAAAGGCGGTTAATTCCCCAATTGCATCATCCAAAGGCAACTGATAGTAACCCCTTACAAAGTCTAAGGACGTAAAATATTTCATATTATGCAATCCAAATACCATATCGGTCACATTCTAGGGAGGAAATGTTTCGGGTTTAGTAACCATAATCAGTCTACGGTAATCGACACAGTCGTATTGTGCCGTCTTTCTTTTCAACGGGAATTACCGGGGAGTTCCAACGGGATGGACTATGTTCAATTATGTCTAAAGTAAGAAGTTCTTCACATTGTTTCTCAATTGCAGCATTCGTCTCCGGGTCAAATTTTTCCGCTTTCTAATTAATAGGTGTGTAATCATAAAGTTCTATGTTATGTTCTATGTTATCTATACTAACGTTATCAACCACTATAAAAATTCATTAACCCTTTACTACCCAAATATTTTGTAGGGTTAAGTTATGAATGCGTGTATTTGAAAGGTTACAAATTTGTCCTTTTGGGCAGTAAAGGGTTAAACCAGGCTAGTTGACTCCAAGCCTGCAATAGGTCATTGCTGTATTACGTATCACATCAAGTTCCGCATCAGTGAGGTCTAACGTTTCGGCTGCATCCAACCTGTCACGATTTAAATAAAACTTTACCTTTTTTGCCCACTTCTCCCTCTGAGGTGTCACTTACCCATTCCTTCGCATTAGGATTCAAAGGCTCTTCTCTATTCAAGGATCGTACGCATTTAATTAGTCAGTAAGTTTAGAAGTAAAATGAATGGTGAATACTGTTCCTTCAAAAATTTTAATAGGAGTCTGTCTCTTTACAGTAAAAAAGCAAGTTCGTATATGCAAACTGCTTCGAAAACATTGAAAGTGAAAAAAAAAAAAGACACCATCTTATTTCATCTAAAGAACAGAACATATAGTTCAGACATTTTCGTCATAAGTAGTTTTGCTTAAAAAAAAAAAATTATGTTTGATGTCATAATGAGCGAGAATAAAGTAGTATTAAAAAATATTCTGCACTAATGTTAAATAAGAAAATATTTAGAATAAACCTCTTCACCTTTTTATCGGACACTTTTCAATTCGAGGGAAAATAAACACAGTGTAAAGGCTTGACAGATGAGCCTAAACTTAATTAACTCACAAATAATTATTATAACTTGCCACTAACTTAATTAACAATGAAGGCAAACATCCATTACCAACGTATGACAATGACGCTCTCTCGTATGTGAATCTTTAATTACGCCGCTCTTTCAGGAAATTAATTCAATTTTAATGGATTAATTTACGTTTATAAAACTCTGCGCGATTATTGCGGAAGGGCGAAAGTTTTTTTTTTTTTTTGCAGGTGCACAATGTGCTCAAGTGTCCTCTCCATTACGAAATTACGTGACAAATCCTGATATTGTAATCTCCAATCACGGCCTCAAGCGTGAGATCTTTGCTTCAGAGTCTTTATAGATATATATACCGGGTTGCCCAGAAAAAAGTAAGCTATTGCTTTTAAGATTTTATTTCAGTTTTATAGAAAGGAATACAAAATAAATAATACATGTTAATAAATACTCCTGTTTATTGTCTATATTATGACCTCAAATACTCAAAATATCCACCACCTTGTTGGACACAAAGCGCCAAACGATGGCGCCAGTTATCAATTGTCCTGTTTATGAAATTTTGTGGTAGCGAATTTTATTCTTCCACAATCTCTTCTTTTAATTGATCAATGTTAGCGAAATTAGTATTCCTATACACTTTTTTCTCCAGTTCATCTCATATTGCATAATCAAGAGCAAACAAATCTGGGCTGTTGCCAGGCCAATCTTTAGGTTTTATGTAGTCAGGAACTTCTTTGTTTAAATATTCATAAGGTGAGTAGTATAACTTGTTGCACCATTTTGCTGAAATGTATATCGATTTCCCGAAATTTCGCGAATTTTTGGTAGATGTTTCTTTAATATACTGTTGCAATAATAAACAGCATTCATTTTAACACCGCTTTCAACAAAAACACTATCACTTTTACGCAGTTTTGAGACACAGCAGGAGATCATTTGCTTTTTAGAAAAGTTAAAACGTTGAATTAAGTCTTTCCGGTGTTACTTCTCTCTTGATTCTTGCTGTAGAATACACTCGATTGTTTGAAGTGGTGATAGGTGATCGAATTGAAAATGATTTTTCATCACTAAACCAGATTCTATTGACGTTGGGAAATCTTTCAAGAAAAGCTTGACATGCTTCCATGCTGTTCATCTTATTGACTTCACTCAAGATCTGCACTGGATAGCGTTTATAAACTGTCAATTGCAGATCTTCTTTGACACTTCGTTGTATAGAACTTCTTGAAATTCCGGTTTCTGCTGCAATTTCACTTGGTGTCATACGCATTCCAAGCTTTTTTTTTACTTAGAACCATTTCCTCAACCATTTCAATATTTTCATCAGTGCGAACTTCTCTTTTTCTTCTTCTTCTACAAATCCAGTTCTAGCAATTTTACGAATATTTTGGAGCTATTGAAGAATAGGGACCCCAGCCTTCTTTAGTTAGGCTTATAAGGCTAACTAACGAAAATATCACGACCTAACCTAACCAATCGTTAGGTTAACTGTACGCCCTTGACGATTGGTTAGGTTAGGTCATGATATTTTCGTTAGTTAGCCTTATAAAGCTAACTAAAGAAGTCTGGGGTCCCTATTCTTCAATAGCTCCAATATTTTTTTCTACACCAGACGAGTCCATGGTTTAATTGGAAACATTGATATAATTTTTCTGGCACTATAGTGTTTCTCAATACGTAATTGGTTTATCAATATGAGATCTTCTTGGCTATATGAAGGCATTTTTCATGGGTGATTAAATATTTTTGAAAAATCTGCAACAAAGATAAATAGAGTATATTAAAAACAAATATTATAAAGACATATAGAAGTGCTACATATAAAAGCAAATTATTTATTTAAATCGTTATAAAAGTAATCAATTCTTGACAATAGTAAATATAATAGTTGATAAAAGCAATAGCTTACCCTTTTTGAGCAACCCGGTATATATATATACACATGGATCTAGGGTTTAAACCCTAGATCCATGTCCCAAAGCTGGATCCTGTCTGCTTTGCAGATAGCTGGTGAGGGAAGCTATATTTATGGAACCTCTTTGCGAGTGACCCGTTGCCCACGTCGGGCTAGCATCATGAAAAAGAAAAACTATGGTATTTGTCATTTACCATTACTTATTCGGACTATAGTGGATCTAATTATCCCAGAAGAGTTCCTTGTTCCATGCACTGTCTGTGTGTATCATAAAAAACTCAGGGGACCATTCTGAGTTCATATATATATTATATATATATATATATATATATATATATATATATATATATATACACACACATGGGATGAATTTTACAATTAAACACGTGAAATGAATGAATGCTGCAAACCACAAGGAAAAAGAAAAACGATTCCAAGGTCTTTCGTGTATTCAGAGCTACACCTCGTCAGGGAATGAAGAGAGAAGGCAAGATGCCCATAAATATATACAACGTAGCGGAAACCAAAGCAATTAGCACATACGTAACAAGAGTTAATGAGAGGCAAAAGGAATTTTAACAAGATATTGTCAATTTCATACATTCCTGCACTGTTATTGAAATTGTTTTTAAAATGAATAAATGCACATTCTAGAATATTTCTTTCTATTATCTCTCTGTTTTTCAACAAGCGCTTTAGAACTATCCCACTTGATGCTATGATTACATCTATACATATGGTTAAACAAAGCATTGGAATTATTAGCTGTTCTACACGCATATTTATGCTGCTTTACCCTAATATTTAACGTTTTACCCGTTTGGCCTATATATACTGAGTTACATTGCGTACATCCAATCGAATACACACACCCAACAACATTTTCCGGGCTATTCTTTATTAGGCATGATTTAACAGTATTATTATACTTAAAGACTACACTGATGCCAATTGCTTTAAGTAAAGTCGGGAGATATTGAAAATTAACATGGTAAGGTAGGCTAAGGATATTTTTACGCTCAAATTCCTTTACAGTTACAATATTATAATACCTATTCTTGTCAGTCCTGAATTTTTAGATTCCGAGTTATGCAATATCATGAATATTGGTACTAAATTATGTTATCCTATTTAATTTTTAGATAACTGTCATAGGAAAGCCAAGAATAGGTATTATAATAATGTAACTGAAGGAATTTGAGCGTAAAAATATCCTTAGCCTACCTTACCATGTTCATTTTTAATATCTTCCGACTTTACTTAAAGCAATTGGCATCAATGTAGTTTTTAAGTATAATAATACTGTTAAATCATGCCTAATAAAGAATAGCCCGGAAAATGTTGTTGGGTGTGTGTATTCGATTGGATGTACGCAATGTAACTCAGTATATATAGGCCAAACGGGTAAAACGTTAGATATTAGGGTAAAACAGCATAAATATGCGTGTACTGTAGAACAGCTAATAATTCCAATGCTTTGTTTAACCATATGTATAGATGTAATCATAGCATCAAGTGGGATAGTTCTAAAGCGCTTGTTGAAAACAGAGATATAATAGAAAGAAATATTCTAGAATGTGCATTTATTCATTTTAAAAACAATTTCAATAACAGTGCAGGAATGTATAAAATTGACAATATCCCGTTAAAATACCTTTTGCTTCTCATTAGCTCTTGTTAAGTATGTGCTAATTGCTTTGGTTTCCGCTACGTTGTATATATTTTTGGGCATCTTGCCTTCTCTCTTCATTCCCTGACGAGGTGTAGCTCTGAATACACGAAAGGCCTTGGAATCGTTTTTTTTTTCCTTTTGGGTTTGCAGCATATATAGGTACAGGTGTCCGAGAATTATCTGTACAATTTTTGGCTGTTATTAAAAGTCAGCCATGAAGTGTAGAAATTCCAGTTTGTCCCATTTTACAGAGAATCTCATTAAGTTTTTTCTGATACCAAGTTTTGACAAGTTTTTTAGAAATTCCAGTGTGTCCGAACATTATCTGTACAATTTCATCTTTTAATAAAATTCTTGATAACACACGTAAAATTCTTAAACAAGATTATTTAGAATCTGTATTTTCAAAAGTTTCTTTTATTAAAGTAACGTTGTTACAAACATTCGATATGTGCACCATTAGTGATTCGCAAAACATCCAATCGATACTCCAAATATTGCCATGTACGCTGCAGCATATCCACATCAATTCGCTCAATAGCAGCTGTGATTCTTGCTTTTAAATCATCAATGTCTGTCACCCGCGTACATTCCTAAAAAACTTGTCAAAACGTGGTATCAGAAAAACTTAATGAGATTCTCTGTAAAATGGGACAAAACTGGAATTTCTACACTTCATGGTTGACTTTTAATAACAGCCAAAAATTGTACAGATAATTCTCGGACACCCAGTGTGTATATATATATATATATATATATATATATTATAATATATATATAATATATATATATATATATATATTATATATATAATATATGTGTGTGTGTGTGTGTGTGTGTGTGTGTGTGTGTGTGTGTGTGTGTCCCAAAAAGTAGCCACCTTTTTCATATGGCCAACAAAACCACAATTCCAAGGATAACTAAATGAAACGGAAATCATATTAAACCCTTTACATTGTCCTTAAAATGAGAAATGGATTTAAATCGGATGAGTATTCCTTCTACAAATTCAACTCGAACAATAGTTGTTATAAATAAAGCAAGACGACGCTCCCTGTCATCGGTCACCACATAGTCTGGATTTAAAATCAGTTAACTATTTATTTCATATGGAAACGTTTAGTTGGCAAAATTTACAAACTATTCAAGATATCAATCAATTTCGAGAGTACATTTTAACAACATGGAATAAGTTCAATCGAGACAACATTTCTACAGCAGTTCGCCAGTGGCGCGCAAGATTACCAACTGGTTATTAATAATAATGGAGGACACATTGAACACTTGCTGCGTTAATGTTTTATTCAATTTGTTCTTGTTCATTGTAAACTTCTTTAATGTTCAGCTAAGTCTGTAATTACCCTCCTTGTCAACCTTATTTTTTAACAACTATTGTTTAAATTGAATTTGTAATGAGACTGCTCATCTAATTTAAATATACTATCAATTATTTTAAGGACAATATAAAGTGTTTAATATGATTTCTGTTCCATTTAGTTATATTTGGAATTGTGGTTTTGTTGGCCCAGTGAAAAAGGTGGTCACTTTTTGGAGGACATGGGACATGGTATATATATATATATATATATATATATATATATATATGCGAAAAAGACACTATGAAAAATTTTAGAATTGCAATAAATGACCTCTCTGCATGCTAACATATTTCAGTTCTTATCAAATCCAGACATTGATCACAGTTTGACAACAAAAGCATTGCTGTGACACGAGAAAACAAGAAAGGAGGAAATAATTATGTTTGGTTTCATTATATAATAATCATTGAATCAAGAGAATGAATGATATAAGGGGCAATAAACAAAACAATTGTGATGTAAGGGGTAAATGAGGGTGTGTAATTTCTTTCTTCTCAAATGTTTCAGGTCGACCCTAGAAATATGGAAATTGGCGGAATTTGTAGCAAGTAGATCTTCGACTTCAAATACCAAATACCACATACAAACTACAAATTCCATCAATTTCCATATTTCTAGGGTCGACCTGAAACACCCTGTACATTCTTTGATGAACTTAAGGGAACTTTCAGTATATTGGAAGGAAAATTACAAACTTTTAATTTACGTGAACAGTGAACAGTGAACAGTTATATTTGTACTTCCAAAAGTCTCTTCAAAATCGATCGGTAACCATTTTCTCTTTTATGACTTTCTTCATTAATTAAAAGACTTTGAAGAAAGAGCAATATTCTATTCTTATTCTGTATCTTTATGCAAATGCAACTTATCTCAGGAGTTTGTTAACTCGACTTAAAAAAAAAACAAGAGTTGGCAACTTCGCGTCTTCTTTGCAAAGACATAATAACTTCATAAAGATTAGACTGTCGAATTTGTTTTGCGTCAGACAAATTTAATTTGATAAGTACATTTTTAGCAAGGTATAAATGTAGAAATAAATTATCCACAAGGTGTATATATACATTATATAGAAATGAGTATAATCGTAAGTAATAAAAAGACCATAGGTATTCTTATTTGGCAATTATTTTTGTAAAGAGATTAAAAATAGGACTATTCGTTCTTCGTGGTCTTTTACTTTCAATTTTACGCCTGAAAAAGTAGTTAGATATAGTCAGAATGATCCAAATAGTAACATTTTGCGTATTACTAGTATACCTTTGTTTTTTTTCATACTGATAAATATAAAGTCTGTAAAAATTATAGGTATTATAAATATAAAATTAAACTTCGAATGCCATCCCTGAATCTTTGAATAAAATTCATCGGATCATCCTCTTTCCTGTTTGTGCAAATGGAACAAAATCTATTTTGCGTCAGTACTTGTAATGTACGATGCAGAAATTAGAAAAAGTTATTATTTTTTCTTTGGGAAAAATATCTACTTTAAACCATATTAAAGAACTAAAATTTTATTATTGTGTGCTTTAAATGTTTGCTGAACGTAAAGGAGCCCAAATATAAAGGTTACGCTGTTGTAATATAAATATTTTAACTCATTACCTGCCATTGTCCCATTTATGGGACAATGATAATTATTTTTTTATAACATTTAATGTATATTTTTTAGAATGTTGATTATGTAGATCATTTATTTATTTATTTTTATGCAGGAAGGAGGACGAATGCCCGCAAAAATGCCCTTCCATAGAAGGAGAAGGAGATAGCCAAAATCAAGTTCAAGAGTTTTTGAGATGCCTGGACACTCTGCATTTCAAAGAATGGAGGTCATAGAAATAGGGAAAGAGGAACTGAGAAAGGTTGTTCCAGAGATGACCGGTTAAGAGTAGATAAAAGACTGAGAATACCGATTAACCCTTGCGTTAGAGAGTTAAACAGAGAATGTGTCGAAAGTCTGGTACTGTAATGTCTCCTTAAAGGAGGAGGCATGCAATTAGAGACACTAGAAAGAGCAGAGGTCAGGTACATCATAGCCGTCTCAAGTGAAACATGGAGTGACTGTCCAGACGGACACTTTGTGAAGCGGGTAGAGATGTGAAGGGTGGGATCATCGGCATAGGATTGGATAGGACAGGAAGTGTGGCTTAAAAGATCATTGATAAATAAAAAGAAGAGAGAGGGTGACAGGAGAGAGACCTGAGGAACATCATTCTTAATAGCATCAGGAAAAGAACAGTGACTATCTACAACAGCAGCTAGGCCAGAAAGGAAATCAGAGATGAAGGCACAGATAGAAGGATAGAAACCGAAGGAGGGCAGTTTGGAAATTAAGGATTTGTGGCAGACCCTACGAAAAGCTTTTGATGTTTATCGGTCACCGAATCGGCGGCGCCGAAGTCTCAAAGGCACCTCTTTCTTGGGAGGAGCCAAAGCCCGAACTGGAGCGATAGGACAAGAAACAGATATAAGATTGTGTTCGGAGAAACCTAACTGAGAAAAAAGCTTGACAGAGTAAGAAGAAGAATGAGTGGTGTGAAATAAACTCAAAATGTTGGGCCTATCTCCCAGGCGATCGGGGATACGAGTAGGATGCTGTACATTGTACAATCTGTTCTTGATCATTTAGGATAGAAAAGTTGTAAACTAGTTCACCAGGGATGTCAGTGAAATGTGAGGAGAGCCAAAGGTGGTGGTAAACATTGAAATCATCTAAACTGGAGATTCCAGCGAAAGAAGAGTGGGATAGAATGTATTCCACTTTGGAAGCGATGCAGTCAAAGAGTTTTGTATGGTCAGTAGAATTAGGAAAAAGATAGACAGTGCAGATGTATTTATTTTGAGATTGGTATGGTATCTACAATCTCATCCTGTATCTTATTCTTACGAACAAAAGCTTCAACTTAGCTTTTAATGTATCATATTTAAAAAATAAAGAAAAAATAAAAATCAGAAAAAATTATTTTGGCAGGAAATAATTTAATTTTAAAACACTCCTATTTCTGTTTAAACAGTTAATTTCTTTCAATTTCTAAGTATTTCTTAGGACCAAACTAAACGCTTTCATCCCCAAAAATTGTAAGACAGCAATATTTATATATTGTGAATGGTTGCAGCAATGCAGATAGCGTATATAGGAAACTTTATTGGACAATATATATAACAAACACCGCCCAAAACAACATCGCAAACAATTTTCATTCAAATGAAAGGAGTAAATTAAATCTAATTTACGATAGTACAATACGAGGAAAACAAAATGCAAAACAAAATTATAAAGAAAAGTATTGCATAAAATTCCATGTAAATTTAAGGCATAACGGAGCTCTAATGCAACTTTTTACTGCAAGCGAACTTCTGCGTGAAACAACAACATTGAAACTGAAAATGCAACAAGCAATTATACTGTATAATCCGCAAGTATTTAGTTACTCGAAAAAGTTGCATTGCACGAAGGAACAGGAAACCATAATGCTATCCAAAACTATATTAATTTAATAAGTGAGAGATTAAAACCATGTTAAATACGTATCTGTTTGTCATGATTTCTATGATTCGGAAGAAATAGAACATACGAGGGTACAGTTAAACACCCTGTTCATTGCTACCCTCCCAACTCGTAGAGGTAACTCTAGAAACGAGAATATCCGAAAGACCTTATAAATAAGGTGTCGACCCTCTGGGATAATGAGAACAATATTACCTTCTACGTTACTAACTTCCGTAGAATACCCGGAATCTCTATGGGGGATGTAGACGTTTCGGTGCTCCTCAAACAGTACAATGCGGTACAAAAGTCGTTAAATGAAATGAAACACCAACACGTGGTGTCAAATCAGAAAAATACGATTTCGCTAGAACAATTTCGGTCATAGTTAGATGCGTTGAAAGAGACGCTTCTCCCGAAGCCTAGTTACTCGGAAGTCGTTCAACAAGTCAGAACCCCAAGAAGCGCGTCGGGCAGCGAGGGAAACGAAATCACCTCCCCCAACTCCATCCCTGAATGTGGGGTGGAAACGCAGCCTGCAGGGGAAGTGGTCACCCTCCCTCCTGTTCAGGAAAGGACTCCTGCACACGATTTCACGATGGATCGACAGGTGGTGAGTGTCAACACCTTCGACAACTTTAATATTAGGAACAGGGACTGTCCGGTGCCAAGAGATGAGGCATCACTGCCTCTTCTTCACCTTCGACTGCAGGGGAGAGGCGTTCGATTACTCAAACGCCTCGCTCGGCGTGCAGTTCCCCCCTCCCACCGAAGGAGGGGCACGAACGTCCATCATGATATAAACACCGCTAACAGACCCTCACCAAGCCACAGAATAGGGGAGGGGCCTCCTATACCCCCAAGGTCGTGCCACCTATTCCCCAGTCAGGCGAACCCTGCCTCAGGGAGATTGAGGGAAGAAGACGGGTGGGTGACGGTTAAAAGACGCACTTCATTGAGGGTTCCTCAACCTGTCCTCGCAGCAAATTAGTGAGGAGTCTCACCCCCTTTTTATCGCGAATTCAGCTCTCGAACGAGGAAAGCAATATTCGACACACATGGTGGAAGAAGTCTGTCGTGAACACAACATATTGTAGTTAATAAACTAAACACAAAATCTCCGTATTATAACTCATTTAAAGTAATAATTAGAGGTGTAAACTCGCAAGCCAACCCGTACAATGAGTTAGTGGCCAGTCGGTATTAGTTAATTAAGGAGTTTATTCACTTTTCCAGGAGATTTGATAACAGGCAAAATAATAATAATAATATAATAGGCGCCTTAACTGTAATGCCTGAAATTTGTATTGTGTGTATAATGATAATCACAATAATAATAAATTTTCTATCAGTCATGGCGGATAACTTGTTGAAAATAGTCTCATATAACGTAAGGTCAGTGAGGAATTCAATTGTAGATATTCATAAAATCTGTGACAGTGCAGATTTGATACTCCGGCAAGAGCACTGGCTATCTAAGCAAGAGCGAAAATTCCTCGCTACCATCCATGATGATTTTATTTATCATGCGTCCTCAGCAGTAGACTTATCAAATGAGTTATTGTACGGGAGGCCTTTTGGTGGAGTTGCTTTCTTAATAAGGGAAAATTTGTCAAAATGTATAAAAATTTTAACAAGCGATAATATAAGGTTGTTAGGCATTGACAAGTGAACAATGATTGCACATTGATTGTAAACTGTTATTTACCATACAACAACGGCAGTAATCTAGATGAATACATTGATTTGCTGTATAAAATTAAGTCATTATCAGATAACCCCAAATATTCTCTCTGTATAATAATGGGGGACTTTAACGCACATGTGCACTCGGAATTCTTTGTAGAATTGGGTAACATGTGTGAGTCGACCAAATTAAGTATAAGTGATGTAGATGTATTAGGGGTAACTAGTGGTAATTTTACATACGTTAGTGATATGAGTGGTACCACCAGATGGATTGATCATTGTCTCACTAGTAATAACCTAAAAGATCGAGTTGTTAGAGTTCATATTCTGCATGATTTCCTTCTTTCTGATCGTAGACCGTTAGAACTATTAATTAATTTTACCAACGTGTGCGCAACACGACATAACAAGAACTCAATAGGTAAGAATAATCGCGTCGATTGGTCTAATGTCAATATGCAACAGAGAATAGAATACAAAGACAGAACAGGTCACCTCTTTAATAATTTAGAAATTTTGCATCTTGCCTGTAGTAATCCTTGCTCAAATGATTTTCACTGTAAACTCGTAGATAGGTATTATAAGAAGGTAGTGTCCCTGTTAAGAGAAGCAGGAAGCCCCCTGATTAAATCTTACAACTATCATACTAAGATTATTCCTGGATGGAATGATTTTATTGCCCCCCCCCTTGAAGAAGGAATCGAAAGAAGCCAATGATTTGTGGTGCTTTTACGGTAGACCCAGATTAGGACCACTAAACATTAATATGTGTAGAAGTCGGGGTCAGTATAAGGCGGCCATAAGGCGCTGTAAACAGGAAGAAGAGTCTATTCGAGCATCAAAAGCCTGTGAAGCTCGCATAAATAACGATAATAGCAAAGTTTGGAAATTTGTTAAGAATCAAACGGGTGTCAAAAGTGTCCTCCCTCCGACAATCGATTGGGTGTCGGGGGAGGATGAAATTGTAAAGCTGTGGAAAAACCACTACTCAAATATTCTTAATAGTGTGAGTAAGGATAATCTTAAGATAGATTGCAGCGAAACGCCTGTGGGAGGGACAAGGGAAAATACTTTGATATCAGTTCCTGAAGTAAAGAGGTTAATTAAAGAGTTAAAGGCTGGTTCTGCGTCATGGGTAGATGACCTATCGAATGAGCATTTAAAATATGCCAATGATGTAGTATGTCTGCATATATCATTGCTCTTATCAGCCATGCTTGCTCATAGTTATATCCCTGCAGAGTTCATGAGGGTATATATCTTGCCCCTGGTCAAAAATAAGTATGGAGACATTCTGTCCAGCAATAATTACAGGCCTATTGCTGTCGCTTCCTGCTTCTCGAAACTACTAGAAAAGCTCTTGCTACTCCGATTAATTGATTACCTATGGACGTCTCCTAATCAGTTTGGTTTTAAAAGGTCCCACTTAACTGACCTGTGTATCTATGTACTTAAGGAAATAATATCTAAATACACTGACAATAATTCAACTATTTATAGCTGTTTCCTAGATATAAGTAAGGCATATTATAGAGTGAACCACAATATTTTATCTAAAAAACTAGAAGACAAGAAGGTTCCCATGTACATATTAAATTTATTGAAATTTTGGTATTCCCACCAATCTTTCACCGTTAGGTGGGACAATGTACTATCCAAATGTTTTGGCTCCTCTTGCGGGGTGAGACAAGGTTCCTTGCTCTCCCCTATGATGTTTAATGTGTATATTGACGGATTAATTGCTTCACTTAATGAGGCAACAGTGGGATGTTGTATAGATAACACAAGGATAAATAACTTAGTTTATGCCGATGATATGGTGTTAATAAGTCCTTCTGTTAAAGGTTTGGATCGGCTACTAAAAGTCTGCGAAGTGTATTCACGGAAACATGATATTCTTTTTCATGTTACAAAAACTAAAGTTATGTAATTTCATCCTGAAAGCTGTAATCAGCCAGCTGATATTAGGTTTAAAATGAAAGGTGAAGTAAGTGAGGAAGTAAAAGAGTTTAAGTATTTGGGTGAAACTATCACCAGCTCCTTGAGTGATTACTCGGATATAAGAAAACAATCTCGAAGCCTGAGTGCTAAAGCGAATATGACCATAAGGAACTTTCGATTCTGTACAAGTGAAGCTAAAGACACTCTCTTTCGTACTTTCTGCAGTAATATATACAGACAGCAACTGTGGACGAATTATAAAAAAGGTTCTGGCAGAACTCTAAATTTGCTGTACAACAGGTCTTTTAGACTCCGACATAAATTACCCCAAAAATGCTCAGCTTCGCAAATGTTTGCTACCCGCAATGTCCCGAGCTTCCTGGAGGTAACAAGAATTAAAAAATCAACCAACCTCATTATCCAAGCTATCCATGAGTCCTGCCGTTTGTCTTCTAAGCTATGGAATTTATGGTACGAAAGCGTCTGTCTGTAGCTCCACTTAACTACGACATTACTGTATTATTTCTAGTCAATTGTATATATTTCTATCCTTAATATGTGAACTGTCATTGTATCTATACTGATAATTGTGACGGTCGAATTGCCTGCGAACTTTCTTTGTTTGTTTCTTATGGCCAGCGAAACCACGGCCAGATTTGGATGAGACTTGTGGAATAGGGGTAACTGAGGCCGGGGAAGAAGATAGGCTACAGTATGTGGCGTCGGCCTTGGCGGTCATCTGAGGCCGCTGGAGGCCTCTGTATTCCGGATTGGTTGAAAGATAGTGACATCATAGACACGTCATAAAAGATAGTGACATAAAATGGGCGGAGCTCTATCATAGACACGTCATAAAATAAGCGGAGCTCTAGCATATAAAAGAACAGGCTATGGGGCGTCGGCCTCCGAGGGCATATATATATATATATATAATATATATATATATATATATATTAGTGGCGTCGGCCTCGGAATGAATTATTGAATGCCCAGGGCGTGCAATTAACCTAACCGGGCATTCAATTAACCTAACTGGGCATTCAGTTAATCTAATCAGGCATATATATATATAGCGTTCAACTTCCACCCGAGCAATGCCGGGCCGCTCCGCTCGTTATTAATATTTGTCATATGGACTTTAGTCTGCCAATAAACTTTTCCATTTTCATTTTCATTTAATTTTCAAATGTCCATTCATTGGCACTCTTAATGATTCAACTTTTTTGACATCATGAAATCCATCATACGTATGATGCTCCATGAGAATATTGATGATGGACTAGACAAGGAGTAAAAGATAACAGTTGAAACGTTATCAACTGCACAAGGTATTATTTTTACATTATTATTATTTTGTTATATATATATATATATATATATTAACGTAAAGAACGACGCTTGTATAGGAGAACATTCCGCGCAAGATGAGGAGGGAGAACGAACAAATGAAAAAATGAGGTAACCACCCGGGAATCGAACCCGAGATCTTCCGATTGCCGGTCAGATATGATAACCACTACACCATTTGTTCGTTCTCCCTCCTCATCTTGCGCGGAATGTTCTCCTATACAAGCGTCGTTCTTTACGTTAATTATACTGCGTGTTCTTTGCAGTTGAAATGTGTATATATATATATATATAATAATGCTTAAGTGTAAGTGGAAAGAAATGCTCGGTAAAAGTTAATAATAGTAGACAATTTTTTTTGTTTTATTTTATAAAAATAAAATGATGAATAAAGTGCAAATAGCCTTTTATGTCATAAATTAGTGGGGTTTTTTATAAAGAGAAACTGTAAATAAATCTATAAATAATAGTTAAACATGGAAATTTTATTTGGTTTTCACCTCACTTAAACGTATTAGATATACATTCCAAGTCGCAAGGCTTAGGTTAGTCAGTTGCTATTAGGGAAGGTGTTAATTTGTCGTTTAAAAATATATATTTTTTTATAAAGGTCATAAAATTATGTGAGAAAAAAGAGAATTTAATTAATGAATTATTGAAGATGAATGTATTAAAAGATCGAATTTTGTGTGAAAGACCCCCAAGTACAAGTTCGAGAAAATGTTTAATTAATTATTGACAATGGAGTCTGTGATGGATATAGACTGAATTGCGTGAAATACAAAAGGCGGTCAGGTGAAGATCGTAGTCAATTCTGGCGAAATTGAAAGTAAGTTTAAGCAAAAATTCTAAGTTAATTACTCTAGCCTAACCTAACGTAACTTACAAGAAACCACTTACATGTGGCTGTATGCTCTATTGAAAGAATAATAAGCAATTTATTTTTTTAAAATGGGACAAAAAAATCGTCCACTATTCTTAACCTTAGCCGAAATGCTTTGCACAAGACACCGTGCTTTGTTCATACACCTTTTCAGTGTATAAGCAACTCGCAGCATCATTGCCAAGTACATAGAAGGTCAACGTCCTGACGAGATTCCGGTACATATATACAGTACGCCCTCGTTATTCACGGGGGATAGGTTCCTGAAAACTACCATGAATCGTGAAACCGTGAATAGTGAAACCTTGGGCCTATGGCAGGGCTTCCCGAACTGATCTGATAATTTTATTTTCAAATCTCTTCCTACGGCCGTCCGATATCACATTTATCAATCATGATTGTAGTTGCATATAAGAGCTGAAATCCAGCCCCTTCCAGCGTATAATAAACGCTGTGCTTATGAGGTAAGGGGGATAGGGGAAAAAGGGGGATAGGTGTCCCGAGTTCAGAAATTCTATACTGTAATATTATATTATATTTGCACTTGATCCCCTCTCAATACTTTCTTCTCTTTGGAGCCATTTTATAGGTCAATCAAAACTGCAAAAATAACTAAAATAAAAAATAATGATGACTACATTATGATAATAGACAACAATAGATAATTATGATAATGGTGGGGGTATGCGCCGTTCTCGCAACACACTGCTACAGCACACAGCTGTATAGTAGATGTGGTTGGCATGAACCGTGAATAGGCGAAATTTGATACCGTGAATAGTGAGTCGGTATACATAAATTTAACCATGAATGACCGAAACCGTGAATAATGAAACTGTGAAGGGTAATTCTTTATTTCAACACACCACAGCACCCAAAGAAAACAATATGTGTTTTTAGCTAATTAAGGTGCAATAAATCCAAATATCATGTTCATTTTTGTCGCAAACGAACACTTTGCCTGCACTATGACATATCCCCTTATCCATTAGTCATTACTTTTATGACAAAATTAGCGTTCGGTAGTGGGCAGGGCTATGAAGATGAGGAAAAATATGGGGATAAAAAGGTGTAATAGTAAATAATAGTGAGAACCTTACCTAAACTTACCTAACATAACCTAACCTAACCTAACATAACCTATATGTAAACCACAACCGTCACACATGATCCGACCTACTGCTACATATTTTCGCTAAGAAAGCCAATGACAAGAGCACCAGAGATTATCAAGTTCCAAATTTTGTTGCGAGGGAAAGATAATTAAGGTCGCTATGACAACTTCTATCAAATGACAGGGAAATGGGACCTGAACTCAGTTGCTAAGGAAAAGTAACTATTTCGTAAGGTTGTCATGGAAACTGCTTGCCCACCAGGAGCCGTCATCTAGAGTTAGACATTCATTGACAATTTAAATGGCGTTAGGAGTAAGATTTGTTTGTTTCTATCTATGGACATTTTAGGCAAAGTGTTCGTTTGCAACAAAAATTAACATGATATTTAGACTTATCACGCTCGTACTCGGAAGTACGTTCGGCAAGAGACAAGGATTGCCGGAACTCCCGTTTCTCCGGTTACTGTCCTACTTAGCTGATCTTTTTGCTTGTCTCATTTACTCTGTGAGCAGTCCAGCATGCTCTCAAACATATATTTCTCGCTCTATTCTTCACCACACATACACGCATCTTCCACACTACATAATCTTTTTAAAGTAAAAAAAATCGCAACCTTTTTAAAAACCTCAACTATCTTTATTTCGGCTCTATGCTTTTCCTTGTATGGGGCTGGGGGTGCGTTTCTGCTTGCATTTAGCCTTGACCTCTCCTTCCTGCATTTAAAAAAAAAAGCCCGTTTCATATGAACCTAAAATGAGGCTCCAATTATTTCTGCTTGTGAACAAATTTAAAAGGAGAATTCAACCCGATATTTAGTTGCTAATTAGTTTCTTCCACTTAGATAAAAAAAACTGCAGATGACCTCTTTATGGAAGATAAAACGAGTTATTTCAGGCAAATAAATTTATAAAAAATGTCGTAATTATTTATAATATACATCCCACATTTATATATACTGTATATATATCACATACACCATAAATAATGGTTATTCATGCATTTATAAAAACTATAAAATATATATTTTTTCTGGGAGTGTGAGCGTATAGCACGCCCCTCTCTCCACACGTGATATATATAACAGGGTATAACAAAAGTCCGTTCTCATAGGAAAATAAGATATTACAGAATTGATCGTGGAACAGTGAATCGCCACAATTATCGTTACTGAAACGACGAAAATCCGTATTGGGTTGAAGATGCACATTCGCAGGTTGAACCCAGGATTACGACGTCGGCAGGAATTCATAGAAGAACCCTCATAGGACCATACTTTTTTGATAAAACCATGAACGGGGATTCTTACTTGAACAACATTCTGGAGGAAATTTTGCAAAAGTACATTGACGAAATGTCTTTGGATGCTAGACGAAAGTTTTAGTTTCAGCAAGATGGTGCACCTCCGCATTTCGCTCGTTCAGTGATACAATGGTGAGATGAGAATCTTCGTACCAGATGGATAGGACGCCGAGGTTATGTGGAATGGCCGCCCCGAAGCCCTGATTTGACCCCACTTGACTTCTTCTTGTGGAGCCACTTAAAGTCAGTTGTTTATGAGTCAAAACCTCGAACGACCGAGCAGTTAAAAGAAAAAAATTACAGATCAATGTAAGAGAATTAGTGTGGAAACACTTCAAAACGTAACCGACAGCTTACAAAGACGAGTAAAAACGTGTCAACGGCCTTCATGGAATGCAATTTGAGCATGTACTAGATTAATTGTTAAGTTGATTGTATTGTTTGTAATGTATAGTTAAAACTATTTTCTCGTTCAATTCAGTTATATCTTATTTCCCTGTAAAACCGACTTTTGTTACACCCTGTATATATATATATATATAATATATATATTAATATATATATATATATATATATACAGGGTGTCCCATAACCCATAAGTCCGGCATCATAGGAGAAATTCATATTTTCTATTTCTACAAATCATAATTCATATTTTTCTCTTTCTACAGGCCATAATGTCTGTGAGCAAGGAAGAACGAATCCAGATAATTCTATTCAGACTGCATCCAAACCGCGAGCCAATAACACAGAGTTGTGTTAGCAGACTTGTTGCAAAGTTTAAGGAAACAGGATCCATAGAAGATAAACCACGCAGTGGACCTTCAAGGAGGTCCACTGACGATGATACAGCGACTGCTATCCTGGTTCATTTTAACAGAAGTCCCAATAAGTCTCTTCGGCGATTGTCCGCCGAGACAGGAGTGTCGAAAAGTAGCATCCATCGCATTCTCCAGGCTCACAAATGGCATCCATATAAACTTCAGATCCTACAGAAATTAAGCGAAGATGATCCCGACCGGCGGATGGAATTTTGTGAATGGACTACGGAACAATACATATTGAGCACGTTCTATAAATAAAAGCTTTTGTTTTGCCTTTTTTATTATTTTTCCTATGATGACGGACTTATGGGACACCCTGTGTATATATATATATATATATACACCCTTCTATATATAATATTAAAGGGTCTTGAGACATCTTGATCGTGTCACGACATTAAATATTTAAAGTTGTACAGAAAATTATGAGATTTTAAAGTACTTTTGAACTTCGAACAAGTTATAATTTTCAAAGAAGCGAAAAAAAAAAGTTATTTTAATATACTGTATATCTTTTTTATTTAAATTCAAGGAGAAATATATTCGTACGTGCGTAATTTATTGTGATCTTTTTTTTCAACGAAAAAGTTATTATTACAGAAAGGAAATGTCTACATAATTTCTGTAGAAAAATATCTTCTCCCTTGTTCATATTGTTATTATTATTATTATTATTATTATTACTATGTTATATATATATATATATATATATATATACACAGGGTGTCCATAAATTATTCACCCCATTATAAGCCTTAATAAATTCGTTATTATAGGAGCTATCTTAAAACGGTTTGCAGCAATTAATAACACAACTCAAGAATTTTTTTTCTTTATTTTGCAGAACATCCATTAGGGGCACAATGGCGACAGTGAAGGAGAAAGCAATGTGTGTGCTGTGGATGTGGGAAACCAAATCTCCAATTACTGTACAGAGACGTTTTCGGGAGGAATATCAGAAAACTCCACCAACAAAGCAATCACTCAAGCGATGGCTGAAACAATTTCAAGAAACTGGCAGTGTGCTACATCAGAAAGGAGCTGGAAGGCCTAGTGTGTCTGAAGATAAGATAGCAGGAATTCAGGAGGCGTTTATCCGAAGTCCTACAAAATCCATCCGCCGAGCAAGCCGAGAACTGCAAATACCGCGTTCAACAGTGCATAAAGTGGTTCACAAGAGGTTGAAACTTTATGCCTACAAATTGCAAACCTTGCAGAAACTTCTACCAAATGACAAACCCAAACGGGTACAGTTTGCTGTTGACATTCTTGGCCGTATTGATGAAGATGAGCATTTTTTGAACAATGTCGTTTTCAGTGATGAAGCGACATTCCATCTGTCTGGTAAAGTCAACAGACACAATTGCCGTCGTGTATGGGGATCAGAAAATCCGCATGAATTTATTGAACACGAACGCAACAGTCCCAAGATAAACGTTTGGTGTGCTCTCTCCCATAACCGTGTGATTGGACCATTTTTCTTCCATGAGAACACTGTGAAGGCTACGAATTACCTAGATATGCTTGAATGGTATGCTGCACCTCAGCTTGAGGATATGCAGCCCCGTGTGTTCTTTCAGCAAGATGGGGCACCGCCACACTGGGGATTAGAAGTGCGGAGGTTCCTCAATGAAAAGTTCCCTTCTCGTTGGATCGGGCAAGATGGCCCTATTCCATGGCCTCCTCGTTCCCCGGATATCACGCCTCTGGATTTCTTTTTATGGGGCTACACAAAGGACAGAGTGTATGCAAAGAAGGTTAATAACATCACAGAATTAAGACACCGGATTGAAGAGACATTAGCTTCCATCACGCAAGACATGTTTCTTAATGTTTGGAACGAAATCATCTATCGCCTTGATGTTCTGCGTGCTACCAATGGGGCTCACGTGGAGGTTTACTGAATTAAAACAAAAATTTCTTGAGTTGTGTTATTAATTGCCGCAAACCGTTTTAAGATAGCTCCTATAATAACGAATTTATTAAGGCTTATAATGCGGTGAATAATTTATGGACACCCTGTATATATATATAAGCAAAGAACCACAGGGAAAACAAAAAGGAAACACGAAATCCGAGCGCTTTCGTGATATATTCACATCTTCAGGGACAAAAAAGAAATAGACAGAATTTACCGAGTAAATGAGTTAAATACACAAGCGAAAAAAATTCCCCAATAGGCAACTCAATTTAAAAAACAACAATAAAACAATCTAAAGATTTTTTCCCCAATAGATAACTTAATTTAAAGGCTACTGTTTTAATTAAATACTATTTCTAATAATTGTTATAATTTTTTGTGCACATGTTAATTGTCTAATTTCCTTTATATAGTTTTTATGTACTCAATAATTTAGTAGCCTTTAGATTAAGTTACACTGCCCAACACCAATTTTGCTGATTTAATTCTAACACCTGTTTTTAGGTAACTTTGGTGTGCTGATTTCAAAAATCACCTTAGTCTTTGCCTATCACGTCAAGTTTTCGAGCAATCAAATACGGAGATATCGCATTTTGGCAGGGTTATGCCCAATTTTTTTTCATTTCAAAAAATAAGTTTTTACATACTCAGAATCAGCATGGAAAAGTAAACAATTGTGCAGGGAGTGAACTTTAATATACAATGGTAATATTGACACATAAAGTGATTAAAAGTGTTTAAAATAAAAAATGAATCCATGATCATGACGTCACGCTCACACCTGGGGAAATCACAGATACCCAAAGTTTTAATATGTTGTACATGACCTTTAGATTTAATGCACAGATTTGCGTATTCCACAGATAAAATTTTAACAGCAAAACAGCTGTTAACAGGTCTCAAAATCATCAATTTTGATAAGTGCCCTTCATAGATCACCCAAAATAGGCATATTGCATTGCACATTGCACGAAAACCTGATGTGATGGACAAAATGTAAGGTGATTTCTGAAATCAGCACATCAATATTATCCAGAAACAGGTCTTAGAATTAAATCACCAGCAAAAAATTCTTTTTTTATTGGGCAGTGTTATCTATTGGGGGAAAAATCTTTAGATTGTTTTAGTGTTGTTTTTAAATTGAGTTGCCTATTGGGAAATTTTTTTCGCTTGTGTATTTAACTCAGTTACTCGGTAAATTCTGTCTATTTCTTTCTTGTCCCTGAAGATGTGAATATATCACGAAAGCGCTCGGATTT
Organism: Bathynomus jamesi; assembly: GCA_023014485.1. Lineage (NCBI taxonomy): Eukaryota > Metazoa > Arthropoda > Malacostraca > Isopoda > Cirolanidae > Bathynomus > Bathynomus jamesi. The sequence goes on from JAJOZX010005656.1 coordinate 255,639, forward strand.
CATGTTTCCTTTTCCTTTTCCCTGTGGTTCTTTGCTTATTTTAAAGATCACGTGTTGTTCTGTGATTTTATTGCATATATATATATATATATATATATATATATATATATATATATATATATACATACGAGGGGTAGGGTGAGAAGTAATGCTTCCACTTGAATAATTCTGGATTGTGTACAGGTAGCCAGATAAATCCGGTTTTGTGTTGTAACTTGATATCCCCACCCCATTCCAGATTATGTAGAGGTAACCAGATAAAACCGGTTTTGTGTTATCGCCTAATATAGCCTACACTCATTTCACACGTTGGTTCAATATCGATTACAATGAAAAGGAGTAAAGACGTCCTCTTCAGGCAACGTGCTTAATTGAATTTTCACCGCGGAAAATGTTGCTCCCATAGACATTCATCGGCGGATGCAAGCTGTGTACGGCAAACAGTGTGTTGATGTGAGTACCGTTCGATGTTGGGCGAGGCAGTGTAAAGAAGGAGAAGCAGGGCAAGAAGATTTGCTAGACAAATCGCGAAGTGGAAGGCCTTTAACGGCAACCGACAAGTCTCCTCGGAACTATGTTGACGAAGTGATTCGTGGAAATCGTCGCATTAAAAAAAATGAAATTGCTGCAATGCTCGATATCTCCAAAGAGCCAGTGGGACACATTACACTGGTCTACAAATTTTGAAAAAGTTTGTGCTTCGGAGATAAAATGCGTTTCCTATTATGGATTTTGGGGTGCTGAAAACGAATATGACCATAAAAACAGTCGATTGGCTACAGTTTCCAAGAAAATTTAAGTTACACAATTTGCGTATATGTATACCATATATTATTAACATACCTGTATAATGCAGTCACTTATATTGATTCAACCCGTCGCTTCTTTGCCTTCTTTGCTTGTCTCTTGTATTCAACTTCTGGAGCATCCCTTGTTATTGTCCAGCAGTAGTCTGCTAACGATGATGGATTCCATTTCCCCTGGTAGCGTTTCTCCATCGCTGAGATATCCTGGTGGAAACGTTCACCATGTTCAGCGCTGACTGCTCCGCAGTTGGCCGGAAAAAATTCCAGGTGCGAATGGAGGAAATGTATCTTTAAAGACATATTGCAGCCCATTTTTTGATAGGACAACAGCAGGTTTTCCACTAGCTCCCTGTAATTGTCAGCTTTGGTATTTCCGAGAAAATTGGTTGCTGCTAACCGGAAAGCATTCCACGCTGTCTTCTCCTCACCACCTAGGATACGGTCGAGTTCCTCATCTCTAAGAAGCTCGCCGATCTGTGAACCAACAAATACACCTTCCTTGATTTTTGCTTCACTGAACTTTGGGAATTTACCACCGATGTACTTAAAAGCTGCCCCCGTTTTATCCATAGCCTTAACAAAATTTTTCATGACGCCCAGTTTGGTGTGTAAGGGTGGTAACAAAATCTCGTAAAGTCGAAGTCCGCTATACTTTCCCCTTGTAGTTCTTCTTCAAAGAACGCGTTTCTATCGCATATCAGTTTGTCAGTTTTTGGGACACTGAAAGATAATTCGTACTGAGCTCTTAATATTTCAGATATTTCTGTTAGATCATCAGATAAAGCTCTGTCTTCGTTTTTCAAAGGTCCAGTAGTCGCATGGTTTTTCGACTTCCTTTTTGCAAAATTATAGAAGCACTGTAAGTTAACCTTTATCGCTTCGATAGCGTCGTCGTCTTCTTTTTCTGTATGCTTCTCAATTAGTTCCTGTATGACGCAATCGTACTCTGCAGTTTATTATTTAATATTTTTCTGATGCTGTTATCTTTACAGTTACTTAATTTTGCAGTCGCTCTTTTTCTCTTTCAGAACAATGACCTCTTTTGTCTCTCGAACCTGCTTCTCTTTCCTCTTTGTTGTATTTTTGGGGCATGTCTTTCTACAATTTCCAGCGTCTTCTCCTCTATGTTCACTAGTATCTCTTCCGTTGTCTTGGCCTCGAAAATGGTTTTCCAATCTATTACTTCCATGCTGGATGCAACACCTTCCCAGTTTATAGCTTTGGAGTGAAAGTTAAAACGTTCGAATTTGCTTCTTTCTGTTGTTCGTGTTCTTTCTTTTCCTGTTGCTTTTATATTGGTTGTTATTTCAATAATGTTGTGATCCGATATTATAGTTGGGAATATTTCTACATTATCAATTAGGTTGCGGTTGTTTGTGAATACCAAATCTAGGAAGTTGTTTTTTCTTGTGTTTTCTGTTATTTCTTGTGTTAACATCAATTCATCAGCTAGACCTAGTAGCATTTTCACCTGCTCCTGGTCTTCCCGTGTGCCCCTCTTGTCCTGGTGTATACATATATTTTTTCCTATCCTTTTATATTTCATGAATGGAAAATTAAAATCACCACAGAGAAAAATATTTGGGTTTGGAAAATGTAGGTCTTTTACCGTTTCTTACCTCTGTAATGGAATCTGAGAATTTTGAGGTTGGCTTGTTCGGGGTTCTGTACATTTCAATTAGTACCATATTTAATTTTTCAACTTTTGCTGCTACACATTCTACGTAGCTGTTTGAGGTACTTATAGTCATTTCTGCCATATGCCTTTCGCGTGTGTAAATAGCACATCCTCCTTTACTTCTCGCTGTTCTGTCGGCTCGGAGGATGTTATAGTTGTCAATTTGGATTTCTTTTTTGTCAGTACAGAACTTCCAGTTCTCACAGTTCGCCTTGCAGTCCTTTCGATAGGTTTCCGTAAGGCATGCAAAATCTGCTCCGGTTTCTTGCATGAGTCCTTTCAGGTATAAAATTTTGTCTGGGGAATGGTTTGATTTAAGGCCCTGAATGTTGACTAGGATTATTTTTTTTTTTCCCTTTCGTTTTTACATACTTGTGTTTCCGATTCATTTTCCAACAGCGGTGCCGGTTTTGTTGCCTCGTGATCCAACGAGAATTTTCCTCTCTTTATCTGTTTCGATAACCGTTGTCCCGATATCGCATGTAATGTCTCTCTGTATGCCTTCTGTACGGGTTTCTGATCCCTGTATTTGTCAGTTGGCTTTGTATTTGTTGGATGGTATTCAATAGTTGAATTGTGTGGGCTACATCTAAAAAATGTAATCCAAAAAATTTAAATATATATATATTCTTTACTGGTAAAAATAAATATTACAATTTAAAATAGTAATTTTTTTAGAGAATATATTTATTTGTACGTGAGTAGTATGCCTCTTGAGTTCCACGCTTCACCGGGCTCCCAGATCAATTATGAGAAAAATATTCCATATGTAGCTAGTTAAGATTTGTCGATTAATTATTCTATAAACAAAGTTCGTAGTTATGGTTCTGAAATATATAAATAGGGTTAATTGTGATTATGATTACCTATAAGATAACATAAGGTTTATCTCATGTTTAGGATAAAACAGACGAACTTGTAGTTGACATGAGAAATTAATTCTGTTAGTGGTATACATTAAATCTTGGTCAATGTAATAGTTATAAAACCTTCGGTACTTGAAGTCAACAGTAAATACAACAATTAGACAAAAAAGTAAACGCAACAAAGAGACAAGTTATTTAAGTATTTAAGCCCTAAATGCATTAGTACGGTTTCAATATTCCTTTATTAAGACTGATTTCCTTTTCTTTCTAAATAGAAGTAGGCTTTTCGTTAGACGTTCAAATTTTTTAAAATTTGAAATGTCTAATGCATTAGACATTTCATTAGTTAAGCATTTCTTAACCATCTCAAGAGATCAATTGAAACGTTTAAATTGTCCCAATTTTTTAAACAATTAACAAGCAGAGCCTTCGGCTCCCTGCCCTACGGGCGGGGCTTGTGCTTCGCAAATTCGCCTACGGCGAGGGCACGTTAGGGTTACCCCTTTAGGGGGAGGTTATTCTCCCCCTCCCCCAAAACCCCCTCACCGCCTTTATGCAACTTGGGGGGCTAACCCCCACCCCCCTTGTTGCATAAAATGGTTGAAACATTGTGGGTAATTTTTTTTTATTTAAACAAGAAATGGATGGAAACAGGAAATGGAAGGAATTGTAGTTTTTTAAATGTTTAAGGAAAAGACTAATCTGAAATGTCAAATGAAATGCTTAATGAATTGTCTGACAATGAACTGTCTAATGCATGAAAGTTTAAGGACTTTAAGTATAAGTTTAAGTTTATATGAAATTAATTGCTTCGCAGCATTACTCTTAATAACTTTTGACTTTCAATTTATATTCATTTCTTCCTGAAATTGATTCTGCATCACTATCAGATTCTGTAACTTCCTCTAATTTTCATTATCAAATACTGGAATTTTAAATACTGGAATCAGTTTCCATATAAGTCGACACTTTTAAAGTGAATGCGTATCTAGTTCAGCTAATTTTTCCTCATATACACTGTAGGGTGGATCGATTTTACATTTTTTTCGATTTCCATATTCTAATAGAGAAAAAAACTTGCGCATGCATGAGAAAATAGCCTCTGCAAAATCTGCCGGGGGCAGAAGATGATTACCTATTAAGCTAAGATTTTGCAGAGGCTATTTTCTCATGCATGCGCAAGTTTTTGTCTCTATTAGAATATGGAAATCGAAAAAAATGTAAAATCGATCCACCCTAATATACAGGGTAAGTCACGACGAAATGTCATAACTTCAGGAGTCTATAGAATGGGTCATTCCCAGTCAAAACTTCATATGAACGTAGGTCCGATTCTTAACGGTTATGGAACTATGGATGTTTGAATTTCAAGCTTATTCTTATTTTTAAACATTCAAACATCCATAGCTCCATAACCGTTAAGAATCGGACCTACGTTCATATGAAGCTTTTGAATGGGAATGACCTCAGCTATAAGCTTCCGAAGCTATGACAGTTCGTCGTGACTCACCCTGTATTTTACTTCTCAGTTCTGGATTCATTTTGGTTGCTCAAGCCCGAACTCTTTCTAACTCATTAGTGTCTTTTCTCAAGTATAGGCTGTTTAACTTAGATATTAAATTTAGGGTAAGTCTACTGTATATCAAGAGGCTTAGGTCTAAGGTTCGTTTCAGGGTCACGGTCTGGTTCTTAATCTTGAAAGACCTTACTAGCCAAGGCCTAGCCAAATACAGTAACTAAAATTAGTAAATGCATGAAAGACACTTAAAACAAGTAAACCTATATGGAATAAAAAATAAATGTACAAATATAATAATTGTCTTCTCTTTTCGAGAATACTAAATAAACTGTGTTACAGTTTCAAAACATTTTTAATTCCAATGCGCAACTGCGCATGCGTCTAGGCGCAAAGAATAAAAAACTAATTTATTATAACCTTGGTTTTGCTTCCGCCCGAATTGTTCATTCTGACGAAGATCAAGCTTGTCACTCCACCTTAGACCTACAGTTTAACGTGGAATCCGAACCACGCCCCACCAGCAGCCCAGCGTCTTAACCACTAGGTTACCCATTGTACCCATTTATCTACCAACCAGTTTTTTATTGTGTGGAAGGATGAACAGCTGGGTTTTGCTGCGTAATTTTACTCATATATTTATAAAAATAAAAATAAAATGTGTCACTTTGATTATGACTGATTTTTAATAATTTTAACTCTTCAAAGAACGCAATTGTATGATCAGGAAAAAAATACTGTCTAACTCAGTGGTTCCCAAACTATGGATAAATTACCACATTGGAGTAATTTGGCTTTTTAAGTGGGGTAATTTGGTACTCTGCAAGTACTTCTAAAGTACAGAAAGTGTATAAATAAACGACATGGCAACACTGGGACTGGCTTTACGTGGGGTACAGGTAGGGTAGGGGTCCCAAGAAAACTCGGTCCCAAGAAAACTCGGTCCCGGAAAACTCGGTCCCGGAAAACTCGGTCCCAAGACGGTGACGATGACGGTGACGGTGACGATGAAATTTTTCCAAAAAGTAGAGAAAAAATTTAAAAAAACGCAAAAAAACAAAAAAAAGGTAAAATACATAATAATAATAATAATAAAAAAGAAAAAAAGAAAAAAAAATTAAATTGAAAACAAGAGCAATAAAAAATAAGAAAAGAAGATAAAAAATAAGAAAAGATAAAAAAAGTAAAAATGAAAAAAAAAAAGAAAAATTTAAGCATCATATTTTAATAAAGCGATAATTTTGTTGAATATTTTTCTTTTTTCAAATTCATCTGTCACAATTTTGGTGCCGGGTTTTACATTATACAATATTACTTCAGTTACAGTTCTTGCATTTCTATTCTCCACTGGTACATTATAGATGGTTCCTTTATCTCTTCTTTAGTTAATATCTCATTATCCGTTAAAATTTTTTTGTTGGAAAATCTAGCCATATTTTAAAGGGGGCTTTAAAAAATTCAAAAAGACACTGTTTTTACAAAAAGACTGTTTTACCCATTTACCAATTTTTATATACATGTTTAGTTTGCAACAAACTAATTTTTTTATACGTGTTTAGTTTACAACCAACATGCTAAAGCTTTAATAGTTAACAGTGAATAACCCATAATGGCGGTGGCGTTCATTGAGTCGCAGAGAGGGAAGAAGAAGTTAATTGACAATTGCAATTATGTGTATGACTTTCATAAAAGTAGTGCTGCTGGTCAAAAGTTATTTTGGCGCTGTGAAAAACGTGGAATGTGTAGTGCTCGTGTCCATACTGATTCAAATACTGATATACCAAATGTTATTGCTACTGTCGGGAAACACAACCATCCTGCACATGCTTCTGCAATTCAAGCAAGAACTGCAGTTGCCGAAATTAAATCAAAGGTAGCGACATCAGTATCATCTACAACGCGACTTCTTTTATGTGATGCTGTTCATGAATTAGATGGTGATACACGTGCTAATTTACCAACACTGCCAACATTAGCAAGATCTATTACCAACTGGAGGCATAAAGCATCCGGAATTCCTCCACTACCTGAAAGTTTAATTTAATTGTTTTCATTCATGGTACCCAATTTTCTTGGGACCGAGTTTTCCGGGACCGAGTTTTCCGGGACCGACCGAGTTTTCTGGGACCGAGTTTTCCGGGACCGAGTTTTCTTGGGACCGAGTTTTCCGGGACCGAGTTTTCGGGACCGAGTTTTCCGGGACCGAGATTTCGGGACCGAGTTTACCTAGAACCGTTTCCTCATACAAGGGTGCAGTACATCATATAAGGAAGAACAAAAGTATGATACAGAGTTAATAAAGCCTGTTTGGGAACTATAAATCAAGTTTAAACATTATGCCGTCACACCTAGAAATCTTTTCAAATATATAATTTATGAAATCTCAGTTGATACGGGGATAATAAGTTATATGATTGTAAATAATGATATATCCTATTTTTACAATGTTTTAAAAATTTTTACTAAACACAGATAATGAACAGATTTATTTAGGTTGACAATTTTTGCCAGTGTTACTGATATTTTATCTTTAACAAGCTTCACTATAGGCACAGGAATGTTATGAATGTTGTTTTTAGTATTGTTCAATTTACCAATAATGTTTGTAATCTCATTAGAAGTATCAGGGACAAAAGAAAATGAATTTTGTGGGCTGATTGACATGTGATTCAGCTGCAATTGGTCATTATTTGGTAGTTGTGAGCGAAGTTTTTCTGCTATAAATGCAAAATAGTTATTGATAACCTTTGGAATAGTGGTATCATCGGTTCTTGGTTTGTTACCAATATTTATTTTTTTTATAGATATCTTCTTAATTCTAACTTTATAGTTGTCCATGAGTTCTTCATGTCTCCTTTATGCTTGGAAAATTGAATGCTGAATAAGTTAGTTAATTCGTTTCTATATTGTGTACACTGTAGTTTAGGGATTTTATGTTGCAGTTGCAGTTTGAATAATTTGTCCCTATATTTAACTCAATCAATAATACCTGGAGTGCTTCACGGTTTTGCCGTACTTTTGGGAGAAACTATTCTTTTTACTTAAAGGAAAACAACTGTTAAAAATATCAAGTAGGGAGTCGTAGAAGAGCTGAAACATATGATCTGCGTTGTCCGTGGGATTAGCACAATCCAAGTGTTATTTTCTACAGCCTCAATAAATTTTTTTTCGTTAACTTCAGAACGTGGAGGAGGTCCGGTGGGTGCTATTGTCTCCGAGAAATTGATACAATGAAAATAAGAAAAAGAAAAACATTCTATACTCTATAGTTGTTTTGCGAGTAGTTTGTACAATATTATTGTATATAACGTAAGTAGGATAATGATCACTAATGACTTGGAGCTATAACTCCAGAATTTAAAAGGGCGTTACAATTTACAAATATATTATCAGTTATACATTCTGTTATTCGATTACCAGGACTACGTCGTAGCCAATGTCGTAGCACCGCTGCTTCCCCTTCATCAGCGAAGTTAAGCGACATTGGCTCGGAAAGGAGTTGGATGGGAGACCGTCCTCTGCGTCCAGTTTATATAGCGACCCGTGGTCCGTATCCTACGTAAGGCTGTAAGTCCCCTCCGTCATATAACCTTAGATTTTGCGAAGGTAGTTAAACAACCCCATCATTATTTATTTATTCGATTACCATACTTAAAGAGACGAATGGGTTTAGGAATAGTATGATTAAAATAGAATGAATTCATTAAGTTTAAAAATTTTCGAGGGACCTGCGGTGAATTAGCTTCGTTTTGTAGATTGATGTAGTCATCTGCAACAATGGTATCAATTATGAAAGTTACACAGAATGTTGTCTAAATGACTAAGGAAGGTACTGAAATTAGAAATTTGGGTCTACATATTGTATGAACAGAATAAGAGTTATTTCTGTCTTTTATGTTGACAATTAGGTATTCCATTTCACTATTATGTAAACGAATTCTTTGCTCGATTGGTAAGTCATATGTACATACCAGTGGCGGCTTTTCAGAGGAGGCATGGGAGGCTGGGCCTCCTCCGTTTTTATCACTATAAACTATGAAAGGGGATTTTATTAATAGTATTAATTCTATACGATCGTGACATTCAGAAAGAAGGGCATCTAACACTTTGTAATCTATTCTATTTTTATAGCATATATTATACACAATTTTGGGCCTCCCTACTCTCCCTGACCACCAGCCGCCACTGGTACATACATCGAAATACCGCCACCCAGCGAGCCATATCATCCTTTATTCAGTTTATTGCATGGATATGCATTGTAATTTTCTATTTTATACAGGCTTTTAATATAATTCTTTAACCAAGTTTCAGTGAGAACTTAACATTAAATTAAACCGCAGAGGAATTCAACAGGTTATATATATTATATTTTCAAATTTGTAATCACATTCGCTCGTGTTAAAGTAGGTGAGAGGTTCTATAAGAAAGTTTAAAGGAAGCGGTTTTTTTCACCATATTCAATTATTATTTTTTTCGAATTTCACTGTGTTAGGATTTTAATTAAAAAACTCGAAGTCAAATAAGTCGTCCTTTACGCCTCCTCAGACTTTACAACCCTCTATTTGGTTTTAGGTTAGGTTACGCTTGGTTAGGCTCACTATAAACCAACCATAAGATGAAGTAAGCAGGAACAAGACTCCATTCGAGCTTCAAAGGTCTGTGAAGCTAATTTAAATAATAAAAGTAACAAACTCTGGAAAATTGCAAGAAAGAAACGGGTGCTAAGAATGTCATCCCATCAACAATTGATGGAGTGTTTGGTGGGTAAAAATAACTAAGTTATGGAGAACAAAGTACTCAGACATCCTTACCAGCGTGGGGGGAGTTAATTTTAATGTAGGGTGTAAAGGAACAACATCAGGTGGAGCCAGTGAAAATACGGAGACTTCAGTGCCTGAAATTAAGAGTCTGATTAAAGGGCTAAAGACAGCCGCCTCACCAGGGATAGCTGACCCGTCGAATAAGCATTTAAAGTATGCTAATGATGTAATCAGTCTTCATATCTCATTGCTGTTCTCAGCCATGCTTGCCCACAGTTATATTCCCGCAGAGTTTATGAGGGTATATGTCACACCCCTTGTCAAAAATAAATATGGGGGACATTCTATCCAACGATAATTACAGGCTTATTGTTATTGCCAAATGCTTCTCAAAATTACTCGAGAAGCTTTTGCTACACCGACTAAATGATTATTTATGGACATCTCCCAATCACTTTGGTTTTTAAAGGTCTCGTTCAACTGACCTGTATATTTATGTTTTAAAGGAGAGTGTATTTAGACATACTGTCAGTAATTTAACTATTTATAGTTTTTTTTGTATATAAGCAAAGCATATGATAGAGTGAATCACAATATTCTATAAAAAAAATTAGAAGACAGGAATGTTTCACCATTGTTTTAAATTTATTGAAATTTTGGCACACACCAATCTTTTACTGTTAGATGAAGCAATGTATTATCAGAACGTTTTGGTTCCTCATGCGGAGTTAGAAAGGGCTCTTCTTTCTCTCCTCTGCTGTTTCATATATACAAGTATATACTATATTAATGGATTAATTGCTTCTATTAGTGAGGCAAGAGTGGGATGTTGGATAGATGACATGAGGATAAATAACTTGGTCTATGCCGATGATGTCGGGTTAATAAGCCCTTCGGTGAAAGGTCTGGATCATCTCATATAAAAATTTGTGAATCATATTCATTAATTTTAATGTTACTAAAACTAAGGTTATACATTTCCAGCCTAAAAGCTCAAACCAAACAGCTAATATTATTTTCAAAATGAGAGATGAACCAGTAGAACAGGTACAAGAATTTAAGTATCTAGGTCAAACCATATCACCTGTCCCTTGAGTGACGATTCAGACATAAGGAAATAATATCGAAGTTACTGTGCTAAGGCAAACCTGATTATAAGGAACTTCAAATTCTGTACAAGCGAAGCTAAAGACACTTTTTTTTCATACTTTCTGCATTGATATTTATGGGCAACAACTCTGGGTTAATTATAAAAAAGGTTCCTGCAGAACCCCTAATTTACTTTACAACAGATCTTATAAACTGCCGCATAAGTTACCGCCAAGATGCTCAGCCTCTCAAATGTTCGCTAACCACAACGTTCCCAGTCCCCTGAGGTAACAAGACGGGCTCAATAAGAATCATATAGTCTAACGCGAAGAATTAAAAACTCAAAAACTCAATTGTCCAAGCTATTCATCAGTCCTGCTTTATGTCTTCTGACCTGTGGACCTCTTGGTATGAAAGTGTTTGTCTATAGCTCCACTTAACACCTGCATAAGCTGTTATTATTAATTTTATTATTCTCGTTTCTTTGCGTGTAACATTGTTATTCCTTTATTACCGTGGCCCTTTATTATGTTTTTTAAATTTACTATTCAATTAGTTGTATCGTTGATTACTTTGATGGATACTGTACCTTTTCTCGGGCTGTATCTGTCTCCTACCAATAAACATTATTATTGTAATTATCATTACCATATATATGTTGGCACTGTCACTACGTGCACTTTTTCTTTTTTTTTTCTTTTTTTCTGTGGTCTTAACAGTGGGTAGTTTTCATTATTAATTGTTTCAGTTTTTTTATTTTCCTTTTTAGTTTTTAAAATTTATTATTGTTTGATTTATCTTATCATTTATTACCGTACTATTTTATTGGATTTATATCTTGCCAATAAAGCTTATCGTTATCATTATCATTATCATATATATCGGGTGATTTTTTTTAAATATCTGACACTTTAAAAGGTTTGTATTTTTTATTAAGTAAAAAAAGAGAATGAAATTTTTACTTTACTTTCTTTACACATGGAGAATTAATCCCCAAGTGAAAAAAATGCTCTGCGTGATGTCCTCTCAACTTACGATACTTACACGATGCTTTCGACGGAATAGTTCTGTCCAACAGGTTTCCTGAGGTTTATGGTGAAGGAATATCATGGCCACGAACATCACCAGATCTAAACCCCTTCAACTTTTATCTGTGGGATTATTTAAAAGATAGAATGTTTAAACAGAATTCACACACAATAGAAGAACTAAAAGTATCAAATGAACAAGAAATTTCTCAGATTTTAACAGTACTCTCCAGAGTACTGTAAAACTTTGTTGCTTGTGTGCTAAGAGTTAATTTGCTGAGAGGACATCACATAGAACACGTTTTGTATCAGAGAACTAATTCCCCATGTGTAGGGAAGGTACAGTAAAAATTTCATGCTTTTATTTCAGTTACTCAGACAAGTGAGAACCTTTTAAAGTGTCAGATGTTTAATAAATCACCCGATATATATATATATATATATATATATATATATATATATATTATATATATATATATATATATATGTAAAATGTGTTCGTGTGTGTGCGTAATGGACTTCCGAATATATACTTCACCTAATAACTATAAAATGGTTTCACGCAACATGAGACCGTTTCACTCAATAACCATAACATTAATACTAATTTTCTTATCTTAAGTAATGGATTATGACCCTTAAGGTGATCATGTTTCCTTTTACCGACTCGTAATGTTAATTAATACGAGCTCAGTTCGAGAACGAAATGTGACTCTTGAAAAGTAATAGTGGCTCGCTTTCTGATTTTAGTGAACCGAATGCTGAGAGAGAGAGAGAGAGAGAGAGAGAGAGAGGAGAGAGAGAGAGAGAGAGATAGAGAGAGAGAGAGGAATTGTAGACAATTTTTTCGGTTGCCCTGCACATATACTCGTACACCTCGTAGTAGTTTCGTGCGTTGGTCTCTCTTCACACAAAGGTCAAGCTGTGGACCCGTCTCTAGGTCTGGCTTGATAGAGGAGCGAGTTGCTCTTTTCCTCTCTCCACCACACATAGCCAGGTATACCCGGTTCATCTGGTACCGTCTGAGCCAGGCATCTAGTCTTTTTTAAAGATTTCAACTTTGATCCCTGTCATGTTTCTGAGGTCCTTTGGAAGCTGGTTAAAATGTCTTGGCTCCCTGACAACTAAGCTGTTTTCATCCAGTGTTGAGGAGGTTCCTTGTCAGGCCTTTAGTTTGGGAACACTACACATTCTGCCTTTCCTATTTTCCAGTGTTGTTTGGTGGTAACTGGGTTTACTTTGAGGTTTGATACCAGTTTTCCGATAATTTTCCATTATATATTATGGTGTACCTCTCTCTTCTTCTTTCCAGGGAATACAGACTTAGTTTACGTAGTCATTACCAGTAGTTGAGTTCTTTGCAGCCATCGATCTTGGTTGTGAAATGTCTCTGAATATCTTCTGTTTATTAATTTCTTTCTTCTTGTATGAGGACGTCATGACTGAGCAGTATTCAAGTTTTGGCAAGCTTTTTTATCTGACCTTAATTTTTGCCTTGTTCACTACTAACTGTCGGGGGGGGGGAGAAATGGTGTTGTTTCGTTACACCATCCGTCCTCTCCCTTTTTCTCTTCTCCAATTCCGTATTCTCCGTAATGTCGACAAAGGGAGGGTTTATTGTCGTTTAGTTTATCCGACTGCGAGATTCCGTTAACACAATTTATACCTTCGCTCAATGGCGTATCCTCCCTCAGTCCGTTGAGGGAGTGGAATACCTCTCTCGTTGAAGGATATAAATTAGGAGTCTTCCTTTGTTCAGTCCTTTATTTCCACAAGGGGGAAAATCACTTTTAAACTATTAATGAATTTCCTTTTACAATGCACAGTCATTAAAACAAATCAAATCCGTTACAGTACACTTGTTTAGAGAGTTATTAACGAACGAATTGCTTACATCAAAACACTGACTCCCTGCCCACAGGGCCGAGGCACGACTGCATGCCCAAAGGGCCGAGGTACGACTCCATGCCCAAAGGGCCGAGGCACGACTCCATGCCGAAAGGGCCGAGGCACGACTGCCTCCCTCGAGGTATTCTCCCTCGAGGAGTTTCCGTGGTGCCACGTTTACAAAAATTATTAAATCGCAAAGTCCTACTATAACACTGATATTAGTTAAGAATTTATATAATTGTGGTTCGACACTTAACTCTTTTTAACAGAAGAATTTATATAATTGTGGTTTATAATAGTCGAAAAGAACATTTAGAATTTAGGAATATCTGTTTAAGATTATAGACGTGACAACACTGTTTTCGTTAGGGTTAGAAGAAATGGCGAGGCACTCTATACAAACATTAAAAATTTAACGGATTCATGTTTTAATTTATATGAACAGAATAATATCTTTTTTTAAAGGATTAATACTTTAATTTATACAAACAGAATGATATCTTTAAATTTTAACAAATTTATTTTCTTGTCGAAACATTTTTCCACGTTGTAAATTTTGACACTTCAATAGATTTCGTGTCTTTGTTTTCTTTCCTTTCTCTATTTCAGAAGGTAAAATTTATCATCATAGATTTTACAGCGTTATTTACTCTGGCAAATGGTGAACGCTTTACATTTGCAATTTAATATGGCAATTTGTCATGGCGTCCACATCGGATGGCACATTTTGTCTACCCTTGAACTAGCGATTGTTTTTATTTTAAATATATTTTATTTCAATATTCTTAATATTCTCGATGTCCGTTGGTCAAAAGTCTCGCATATTTATCTGTTCATTTTAAAACTTAAGCATTCTTTTTATAAAGACATGAACAATTTTATAGAAGGGAAGTCGTTTCCATAAGAGAGAGGTTAATTTAGAATAAAAGTACAGTCTCGAATGGACAAATTAATCACAAATAAATATTTTACTTCGGACAAATAAAACGATGTGACGAAACTGATATAAATACATATACAAAGAGCTTCAGTAAATGTATACCTAAGTTTTGGATTAGTTACGTCAAGTTCTGTATGTACTCGTATCTGCAGTGTGTGTGTGTATATATATATATATATATATATATATATATATATATATATATATATATATATATATATATATATATATATATATATGGGGGGGGGGATGACTTTCACAATTAAACACGTGAAATGAGTGAATGATGCAAACTCACAAGGAAAAAGAAAAAATTATTCCAAGGTCGTTCGTGTATTCAGCAGTACACCTCGTCAGGGATAATAATGACACTTGGTGTACTGCTGAATGCACGAAAGGCCTTGGAATATTTTTTTCTTTTTCCGTGTGGGTTTGCATCATATATACCTATATATATATATATATATATATATATATATATATATATATATACAGGTGGGCCGTAAGTTTCCATACATAGGAAAAATTAAACGTTTGTTTTTATGTTTCAGATACCCTAAGAATATGCGTTTGACGTAAGATCTTGTTTACTGATGAAGCAAATTTTTACGTCAATGGAGAGGTTAATCGGCAAAACATACGTTATTGGAGTAATGCTAACCCTAACTGGCTGAGTCCGACGAAGATGCAAGGTGCCGGTAAAGTGATGGTGTGGGCCGGGATATGGGGTGACAGAATTATTGGACCAATTTTTGTCAGTGGAAATCTTAATGCCGAAAGGTATCTTAACATGTTGCAAGAAGAGATTTTCCCATCCCTGCTAAACGAGGAAGGTAACTTCCCAGTTTACTTCCAGCAAGATGGAGCTCCACCTCATTATGGTCTTCACGTGCGTCGGTATTTGGATCAGCAGTTTCCGGATGCTTGGATTGGTCGGCGTGGTCCTGTGGAGTGGCCTCCCAGATCCCCAGATCTCATCCCCCTTGATTTCTATCTTTGGGGGCACTTGAAGGCCATGGTGTATCAGGAAAAGATACGAGACATAAATCATCTAAAGGAACGTATCACCAACGCCATTACAAGCATAACGTCAACTGTGCTAATGCGTGTTCATCAACAGTGGGGAACACGTATTGAAATGTGTTTTCAAAACAATGGCAACCATGTAGAGCATATTATATAAATAAAAATGGTTGTCCATAAAAAAATGTTTATTTTTCCTATGTATGGAAACTTACGGCCCACCCTGTATATACATATATATATATATATATATATATTATATATATTTCACAAATATAGTGCAATGCTTTTAAAATTCCGTTTTGCTGATCTTTCCTTTATGATAGGTAAAAATTTTGCGGCCGCGTTAGTCGGGGATCATGTATCGCTCATTTGTCTCTGTTGTAAGCAATTTTAGCGTCTCTCATCGCATCCAATCATTTTATGCAGTGTAAAAGTAAGTGTTGCCCGCCGGTCGATAGTTCTTTCATACGCATGCCTCTGTTTCAACATATTTTAGCAGACGAAATGATGGGAAAAAAAAATGTCTGGTAATTCTTTTACCCACACACCGTTTTGTACATACATTACTGGTAAAAAGTTTGGAAACACCTGTACAATTTATGTAATTTCTCCTTATTAACCAATAGAGTTATTTTAGTAGACTAATGTCTGTTCCTGTAAATAGACTATTGTTCTAAATGTACAAAATTTAGTGATTTAGATTATTTAACCCGATCATATTTCGTTATTTTGTTATATTAATCAGGTTTTAGTCCTAAAATAGAAAATTAAAAAAAACCTGATTAATATAACAAAATAACGAAATATGGTTGGATTAAATAATCTAAATTATTAAATTTTGTACATTTAGAACAATAGTCTATTTACAGGAAAAGACATAAGTCTACTAAAATAACTCTATTGGTTAATAAGGAGAAATTACATAAATTGTACAGGTGTTTCCAAACATTTTGCCAGTACTGTACACACTCTAAAATTCAAAGTGGTTTCATTATAACTTATTTATACTTTTTGGAGAACCACTCTTGCAGAGCATCCGTTAGCTGTTAAATGTCAAACTCTTATTTAATTAGCCATTGGCTCCGTAGTTACATAGCTCGATGATAAATTAGGAAAGGAAAACAATGTGATCAAACGCTGATTACTTTTAGGAATATTTTTGGCAGCGTTTGTTTTCACATCCATGGTATTCTGGAAATAAACTCCCTTATATAGATTACCCATTTCTTGTGAATCATTCAGATGTATTCTCCGGTTTTT
>JAJOZX010005656.1:275000-307844 GCA_023014485.1 Bathynomus jamesi
ATAGATGTAATCATAGAATCAAGTGGGATAGTTCTAAAGCGCTCGTTAAAAACACAGATATAATTTAAAGGAATATTCTAGAATGTGCATTTATCCATTTTTAAAATAATTTCAATAACATTGCGGGAATGTATAAAACTGACAATATTCTGTTAAAATTCTTTTTGCCTCTCATTAACTCTTGTTAATTATGTCCTAATCTTTTTGTTTCTGTCCCGCTGTATATTTTTGGGCATCTCGCCTTCTCCCTTTATTCCCTGACGAGGTGTACTTCTGAATATATATATATAATATATATATATATATATATATATATATATTATATATATATATATAAAACTCCGAACCAAAAAAATAGAATACTGTCTCAAATGCGCTCATGATCTTGATAATAGCTTTAAGTTATCCATCTTTATGAGGAATATCGAGTATCTGTGACGTTATTATGATAAAAGAAAACTCTTTGTGCCAGTTTTGAAAAGGAATTTAAATATAGCAAAACCCTTATTAAATAGTGACAAGTTAGTGCAAAACGACATACCAAATTATTAGAATATCTTATCAGGTGTTGCAAAAAAACAAGAATAAATTCATTATGTTTATTGAGTACTGCCATTATATTAAACCTTCATTGAAGACATTTTTAATTCTGTTTCTTAGTATTTAGTTGGTTCACCGTTAGCCCTGATTACGGCCTCCAATCGACGTCGCATGAAGTCGACAAGCCTCTTGCCTCCAGGTTGTCATCAAACACCTCTTCAGTTCGCTAAGTGTTCCTGGTTTACGCTTTTGGACCTTCTGCTTAGCAATATTCCAACGATTTTCTATCGGATTAAGATCGGGAGAATTAGTTGGCCATGGTAGTACTTCATGAGCATCAATCACGCAGATATTACACGAGCCCTATGAGCTGAAGCCGGGTCATGTTGAAAAATAAATGGTTTGTCTCCATACAGCTGTTCTGCATACTCCAGCATGAAGTATCCTAAGATTTCTTGACTACCAATAGTTATATTTACAAATGCGAGTGAGCAGTCCAGCATGCTCTCAAACGCACACTTTTCCCTCTATTCTTCACTACATATACACCCATATTTATAAAAAAAAAACAAATGAAATGGCATGGTGGACCTGAGAGACCTTGACTTTAGCTCTCTCCTTCTTATATAGGAGGGACGTTTTTGCGGGCATTTGCCCTTGCCCCCTCCTTCCTAAATAAAAAAAAGTCGATTAGAATTGCTAGATTTTCCAATGCATATAATTTGCATTAGGGATGCTACCAATGTCAAAAAATTTACATCGGCGGATATAGATGTGATTGCGGATATTCAGCTTTTATATCTGTCTGCGGATGTGGGTGTGAAAACATTGCGGATGTTCCGCGGATGCGGATATTTGCAACATCACTCTGCATCCAGTGAAGATCATTTGTTTCACCGAAGTAACATGAATCAATCATTGCAAGGAATTTTGTAAACTCCTCTCTTCATATCTGATTTAATTGGGGACATCTCAATGAAACAAGGGTTGATATACTATATTTTTAATTAGAGTAACCCTTCAAGTGAGACGTAGAAGTATATTCCCATAAAAAGCTTCCTTTTTCCTATTTTCCGCTTTTCTTTAATCAGTGGAGTGTTTACAGTCATTTTACAGTAATTTGTTCATAAATGTGATAGACTTTCGATAGACCGAAATTGTCAATAAAGGAATCATTTGGGTTTAATTTGATATTGTTTTATAGCCGGAGTTAATCGGTTCATCGATGGTTTGTCGGTAGTTTTGTATTCTTGCCCTATTGGCTCGAATTATAAAATAATTAAAAGTCACTAATTAAATTGCCATTTACGAATTGGAAATAGAGAGGTATATTTTTAGTGTATTTTCACACATTATTTGTGTGTATATAAATACATTCCTCAAACTTTATTGTACACAATTGTCGTTTTTCTGCTGAAATAGTTTAGAATTATTTATTGTGATTAGTATAACTGTGATATTAGATGTTACATTAAATAGAAAATAATTTAAAACATTTATTGCAAAAATGTATTTTATAAAAGCATATTTTTAAATCATGCTTTGTTTCCTCTTAAATTATTCAATGCCGAAAAAATTATGTCATGGCAAAGCATTAAATACATCATTTACTATTGATAGATGTAATTAATTAAAATAGATAAAGAGAAAATCACATGTGAAAGTGTGAATTGTTATATTAGTTTTAGTACGAAATTAAAGGAACATTTCGAAGTTTTCCAGGTGAAATAACTCCAAGAATGAGAGCTGAAACGAATTCGAAAGGAGGATTCTCTTTATACATTATAGAGTGGAAGGTGAACGAATGCCAAAAATTATAAAAGGAATCGTGTGGGAGGTTAAAAAGAGGCTGGTAGTTGGCTGGGAAGCAAGATGAAAAGTAACGAGTTCGTGTTTCAACAGCTTTCTGTTGTCGGTGTCTTGCATTTGGAGGAGAATACTGGTGGTAAGATACACCGTCGTCTACCGCAGCGTATTAAAAAATGGTGCATTGAATGAAAGAAGTACTGTATGTATGACTGGATAACGAAGTTTAAAGGTGGCTAGGTCATGGCTGAAAGGCGCTGCACGTAGTGGTCGGCCCTCGACCACAACGATTAAAAAGAACAAGGCTCGATGAATTTGTTAAAACAAATCGGTGCATAACTACTCACGAAATAAACTCTGCCATTGGAATAAGTAAAGGTACTGTGAAACAAATTCTGAACGAACTGAGCTACCACAAAGTTGCTGCAAAGTAGATACCCAAGAACCTGAGTTCAGACTAGGAAATCTTTCATATGGAGGCATGTCAAGTGTTGTTACAGAAATACACAGAGCTGGGAGATAGGTTTCTTGATAGAATTGTGATGGAAGACGAGACACGACTGCCATTCTTTCTCCCTGAAATGAAAGAACAGTCAAAGGAATGGAGGCATTCCTCACCTCTTCGACCATAGAAGTTAAAATCTCAAGCGTCCAGCTAAAAGGTAATGGTTACAATTTTCTGGACAAGAAACATCTAACACTGATGGAATTTATGGAACGAAACACAACGATCGGTGGAAACGGATATTGCTAGACACTACACAAACTCAAGAAGGAACTGCGAAGAAAGCGACCCGAAATGAAGAACACTTATACAGTATGTGCATATTGCTTGGCATTGTTGGTCGCCCACATTCGGCATTCAGGGTTATACAGCTCATCACCCATTTTTATTGGACTGTAATCACCAACCCACCTTATACTGTAATAAGTCCAAACCTTGCACCGTCGGATTTTAATTTGTTTGGACCAATGAAAGCACATCTTTGAGGAATACATTTTTTTCAGAAGTGAAAGCCTCCAGAATGCTGTAACCTAGCGGCTTCGTCTAGAAGATACAGACTTCTACTGAAGGGGGATCTACTTTCTCCCCTCCAGATGCCAGAGGTGCATCAGTGTGAACGAGGAATATTTTGAGGAAAAGAGGAGGCTTTGCTGATTATATGTACCAATTTTTAATTACATCCAGACATTAGTACTTTTTTAAAAATAGTGTGTGGAAAAATTTCGGGTACTTAGTGTATATATATATATATATTAGTGGTGGACCGGATATCGCATCAGTTTTAACATCCGCATCCGCATCCGCGGTTCAGTTTGAGGTTAGGTACCAGTTTTTCTATTATTTTCCATATGTAAATTATGGTCTCTCTCTCTCTCTCTCCTCTCTCTCTCTCTCTCTCTCTCTCTCTCTCTCTCTCTCTCTCTCTTCTTCTTCTTCTTCTTCTTCTTTCCAGAGAATATAGATTTAATTTACGAAGTCTTTCCCAGTAGTTGAGTTGAGTGCTTTACAGCCATCACTCTTGGCTGTGAAATTTCTTCTAGTTTCTTAATTTCTTCTTTTTTATATGGGGACGTCAAGACTGATCAGTATTCAAGTTTTGGTATGATCAGTGTTTACAGTAAGGGAATCATTACTTTCTTTTCTCTTCTTTTAAAGGTTCTCAGTAACTGTATCGTAACTCTTTTTACTTTGTTTGTCGCTATCTGATTTTGTATTTCAAATTTCGCATCGTCGATAATTATAACCCCTAAATCTATTGCATCTGCATTTGCTTGATTTCCTGTCTATCGGGGGCATAATATGTTGTCTGCTTTAGTTCCTCATTTATTCCGTATCTCAATAGCTGAAATTTCTCAGTGTTAAATTTCATCTGTATATTCGGTTTGTGTCCCTTTGTAGAGCCTCTACCTCTTTCGCATTTCTGATTTTTCTACTGAGTTTTGTATCATCAGCAAAGGATGTTACTATACTCTATGTCTGTTAGCATAATAATGTATAGGAGTGAGGTAATTGTGTTTCTTGTGGTACTGAGTTATATACTTCCGATTCTGATGATGATATACCTTGGATTTTTACGGTTTGCTGCCGTTCCCTGAGGAAGTTGTAGATCCATTTGCCCATTTTGCATATTATCTCCAAACGATTCATTTTACGTGTTATTATACCATGATCATACTTGTCGAATGCTTTAGCGAAATCTGTGTATATGACATCGTAATTTTCATTGCTCTCAAGTGCGTCTAAGATATTGGGGTAGCGCTCTATTAGTTGTGATAGGCACGATCTTCCTGATCGGAATCCATGCTGGTTCTCATTCAATCTTTCGTGTGTCTCAAAAAAGTCATAGATTTTCTCCCTGACCATACTTTGGAATGGAATATTTTGGTGAGATGGAATGTCAGTGACACTGGCGTATAGTTCTTTGCTTAAGACCTATCTTCTCCTTCATATATAGGGACAATGTTCGCTCTTTTCAGGATGCTCGGTGTTCCCCTATGTCCAGGGATCTTCTCCATATTCAATATAAGGGTGTAGCTATTTCATTCTTACAGTTTTTAATCAGCAAGGCGTTCCATTTGTATGAACCTGCAGCAGAATGTGACTTCATTTATCCTGTAGCTCGCGTTATATCTTCTGAGGTAAAATCATAATAATTTATACACTAACCTTGTAATTTCTCGTCAAAGAAGGTATTCCTGTCAGATACCACTTTGTCGCTTTTTCGTGTGCTGAAAACTAATTCATACGGAGTTCTCAATATTTCAGATATTTATTTTAAATCGTCGGTTAGTTCATTATTTTCCTTCTTTTAGGGCGTGATATGGCCTGCGAATTTGTTTTCTTTTTCACAAATCTGTAGAAGTATTTTTGGTTTTTCGCATCGTCCTCTTCCCTCTCTGAATGGCCCTTAATTGTGGCTTGTATTTCACTATCGAGACTCTCCAGTTTTACTTGTATCACTTTTCTTGTACTGTTATCTGTGCAATTAATTAATTTAGCAGCTACTTTCTTTCTTTTATGGAATGTTGTTTACTTCTGTGTCTCAAAATAGTTCTTCTTTCCTTTTGGCTGTGCTTTCGGGACATATTTTTCTAAACTTTCCAAAGTCTTTTCTTCCAAGGTTATAAGCATTTCTTCGGTTGTTTTATCTTCTAAAACTGTTTCCATTTTGGGTCATATGGGATTTGATTTCTTCCCAATTTATAGTTAAAAACTTTAAATTTGCTTTTTTCTTCAGTATAAGTATTTTCTTTTAAGTCTGAAGCCATATTAGTTGATATTTCAAGTATTTTGTGGTCTGAGATAATAGATGAGGTTATTTTTATATCATCAATTAAGCCGACGTTGTTCATAAATACCAGATCCAGGCAGTTATTTTTCTAGTTATCTGCTATCTTTTGTATTAATATAAATTAATTTGTTACAACTATGAAAATTTTTGCTTGCTCCTCGTCTTCTCTTGTGCTCCCCCCCCCTTGTCCTGGTTTATATACATATTTCTTCCCACCCTTTTGTATTTTATAAATGGGAAATTAAAGTCTCCGCAGAATGGCAATGGCAAGAGAATTTTGCAGTGGGAGTGTTTGGAGGTCTGGATGACTATTACTATCATGTTTAGTTTTTCTATTTTTGCTGCTAAAAGTTCCACGTAGCTGTTTGATTTACTTATTAATGTCTCTGCTATATGACTCTCACCTTTTCGTCTTCCTGTTCTGTTAGCTCGTAGTATGTTATAAGTTCTTATAACCATCGATTTGAATTTTATTTTTATTTATGCAGTATTCGCAGTTTTCAGTCTCCTCGCCCATTCTAGGGTGCGAGCAGCAAGCAGCAGTATTGCCAAGCAAATAGGGGGTCAAAGTACTGACGAGACTTCTGTACGTGGTTCATCACCAGTGAAAGCAACAATGATCTGTATTAGTCTCGTTCTTATTACCCTTATTAACCTTAACTACTATCATTATTTCCCATGATAAAATAAACAAATGTACTCAGGGTCAGAATTGACCCAACAATAGTAGCTTAGGGTTAATATAGTTATTAGCCTTTTTATTATTAATTCCGGACAATATACTGTGTATATATATATAATATATATATATATATATATATATCTTATATATATATATATATACATACGAGGGTAATTCAATAAGTATCCGCACTTTTCATTTCCACAATTTTAGTTTCACATCTGATAGATTATAAACACATCACTTCTCAACATAGTCTCCCTGTTTCTCAATGCACTTAGTCCAGCGATCTACAAGCTTCCTAATGCCATCACCAAAGAATGTTTTTGGCTGTGTGCTAGCCACTCATGCACCGCCTCCTTCAGGTCATCATCGCCTTGGAATCGCTGACCTCTCAAAGCGTCTTTTAGTGGTCCAAACAGGTAAAAATCCGAAGGTGCCAGGTCTGGACTATAGGCTGGATGGTCGAGAACTTCAAATTTAAGTTCTTGAAGGCATTTTCTAGTCTGTGCAGCGGTATGAGGGCGCACATTGTCATGTAACAGAATAACACCTTCCGACAATCTCCCTCTCCGTTTTGTGCGAATTGCTTGCTTTAACTCATTCCGAAGCATGTCAGAATACGATGCACTTGTTACTCTAGTTCTACGCTCTAGATAATGCTCAAGGATAGGGCCTCGTGTATCCCAAAACAGTGTTAGCATAACTTTACCTGCTGACGGCTGCGCTTTGAACTTCCGTGCAACGGGAGATGTTGGATGCTTCCATTGCATGCTCTGTCGTTTGCTTTCTGGTTCATAGTGATGGATCCAGGTTTCATCTCCAGTGATAATGCGCTCCAAAAAGTTTTCACCTTCATTATGATACCGCGCCAAACGACAAGAGCAGACGTCCATACGATTACGCTTGTGTTCTTCTGTCAACTGTTTGGGAACCCATCTTGCACAAACCTTGTGGAAGCCAAGAATGTCATGAACTATCGAATAGGCTGACCCTTGACTGATGTCTAATGAAGATGCAATTTCTTTTATTGTTAATCTTCTGTCATCGAAACTCATGGCTCTGGCTTCTTCCTGCTTGTCACTACTGGTTGATGTTGACGGTCGTCCTGAGCGCTGAGCATCTGCCACACATGTTCGAGCTTCCTTGAACATTTGAATCCACTCGTACACACTTCGCCGTGGTAACGCATTATTCCCATACTGAGCACATAAACGCGCGTGAATTTCAGCTCCTTTCACACCTTCTGCCCACAAAAAACGAACCACGGATCTCTGTTCTTCCAGAGTACAAATTGAAAGCGGCGCAGCCATACTCACTACTCGTACGATATGTGACAGCTACGAGTAGTCTAAATAAGCCTATATTGTTGGTAGCCTAAATAAGCCTATAGATCTCAATTTGGTTCGTTATTACGAGAATATATTATATATACTATATTATCACTAAAATAAAAAGTACGGATACTTATTGAAGTACCCTCGTGTGTGTGTGTGTGGTGTGTGTGTGTATATATATATATATATATATATATATATATATATATATATATATATATATATACACGCGAGAAAGAGGAAACAATGAGAGGAGAAAAGCGAACGCTGTTCATTAATTAAATAATTCTAAGGACAACAATACCAGAAAAGCGATCACTGAAAAAAGTGTATTGACCGTAACCCCAAAAATCTGAAAAACTTTAAGAGAGAAGAAGATTCAAAACATTTCTACAACGTGGCAAAAAAAAAAAAGTAAAGCAGACTCGCAGAATTATCAGATCTTAATGAAAGAATGTGTTACCATCAGCTATGATCCTAAAGAAATATCTGAAATATTGAGGCCAGTATATAAATTGGTAGTATCCCCAAACCAGATAACATAATATGACTAACTTTTTCTTAATAATAAGAATAACTAGAAAGAAAGCGTATTGAAGAATGTGAGATTACATGCACATTCTTTATAGCATGACACTGATTTTAAAAATGCAAGAATGAAATACAGTACTCATGCGGTTATCCGTGAGTCGAATTAACTTTGATTTACTAATTGTGACCATTGGGCATTTATCCGTTATCATGATACTGAGTTTACCGTGATTTGGTACGGTGTTTACACCCGCAGCTCGGTTTCCGCCAGCACACGACAACGCGCCTCAGTCAGCGCCTCTCCGCGCTACATGGAGTACGCATTTGTAGGTGTGGCTTCGCATATTTTCACGTCTCGTGAGTACAAACTACTTAATTGTATATTATACTGTAATAGAATAATACTGTGTGTGGTGGTGCGCGAGGTGGGAGGCTACTCAGTGGTGGCGCCCAGCAACGGCTGCACCTCCCACCCACTGGCAGGGTATATTGAGTCAACCGTGAAATCGGATTATCCTTGATCATGGACCGCTCCTCAATCACGGACAGCTGAGTGAGTGTAGGTATATTCCGCTATATGCGGTAGTTGTGTTCCTGGAAACTACCGCGTATAGTGAATTCGCGTATAGTGAAGTATATTTTTCCATAGACACAATGTTAATCAGTGGCGTTACGTTCCACAAAAAATTTTCAAACTATAATAAACCCATAAATCAATAGATAAACCTATCCTATCAACTGTTTAAGCAATCAAATAACATAACAACAATATAAATTAATTATAAACCTGAAAGCGAATAAAAATTAATGCATAATATCACACATTTATAATAAATAAATACGTATGTATGTACAGTTGCCCGCATATGTAATGTTCCTCGCCTCACAAGCGACTCCGTACATGTGGCAACGCCGCAGTGCTAGTCAAGGTACCCCAACATGGGAAGGTGGGGTGGAGGTGTGACAATCGAGTCCAACAACATATAACACTGACATATATATTTAAAGAACAATTGAATGTGTAGTCATTGACATACAGATAATTATAATGTAATGTTTGTGTTCATAAAGATAAACAATTAATATGATCGTGAACAGCGTTGAACTCCATGCAGTTTACTAGTCTTATACAGTAATAAAGTTCCATTATGATTACTGCAAATCTATATGAACAGCTACTGCAATAGAACTTTTTATATACTAGTGAATGCGAAATGTTCGCCTGCAAGAAATTTTCGCGTTTTTTGCGTAGGCTATATTTTACGCGAAAATATCCAGCAGGCGAAAATTTGACAATTTAAACTAATCTTTGGAAGATAATAAGAAAATAAAACTTAGATCATTAAAATACTTTATTTGAAAAGTAAATTCAATATATTGTAATAAAACATTGTAAAGTAAAGGCAGCAAAAACATTTTAAATTATACTGTATTATTACTGTATAAGCATAACAAGAATGTCATGAATGTCGCTAATTTCCCAACCCTTCCGAATGGTCTCCCTCATTTTGTGTAGGTTATCCCATGCAGAGACAATCCATTTAGCATGAATAGGTTTCAGTGTGGAGAGCTTCAAATCTAACTGACCGAGAGATTCATTTACATTGAGTGCTGCGGAAACTTTATCCGCATACCAAGAGGTAAAACTTGCCTTGATATACGACCTCAACCTCGACCAATCACAGTCCAGAATAAATGTCGTCATTTTAATCTGTAAGATTATAACTAGCAATTGTTGACCACGAAATTATGATGCCGCGAACTCATCCAAGGATCTGAAAGAGCAAAAATTTGCTGCCGCGAAATTAACCTGGTTTACAATATATATACTTATAAACAGTGGTGTAGTGCTGTGGGAACGCGTGGGAACGGCGTTCCCTTACTTTTTTTGGTAGACGGAACGGCGTTCCCTCACTATTTCAAATAAATCCGAACTTACAAATCTCTAACGTCATGAAATTTTAATTCCCACCCCTAGGAGAAATATGAGAAAGAATCATTAACTGTTTCATTTCTTTTAGCTTCGACTGAGGCAATGCTAACCTATAAAGATCTGGTGAAACAGTCACCACGGCGTACCAGTTGTTAACTTTTTTTTGTTAATCATTCCATTTGTTAGCTATTTTTTGATCGTACTGGATGTCGTATATCTAATGACACTGGAAATACTGCATCTTCAACCTTGGAATATATCCTAATATCCAGTGCATATGACCTCAAAATATCCCTGAAATTGGTCAGATTTCAAAAGATTTCCCGGGGGTCTTACAGTGCCCCCGGACCCCCAGCTGTATGGGCTCGCCGCGCTCGCCATTGTCCCCCCCCCCGCATCTGAGTAACACTTTCAAAATGCGTTCCCTCACTTCTTTATTTAGCACTACACCACTGCTTATAAACTCGTACAATATTATAGTAATGTTTGTGAAATGACGTTGATAGGCCAAACCGAGGTGTTGACATGGTTACTGGCATGATCTATACTCAGACCATATTTCTACACCGTATGACGAACACCGACTCTGAAAATGAATCCAGCTCAAGATAAAATTGCACAGCGAGGCCGGATAATTGGTATGCGGGAAGCAGGCCTCTCTGCAGCTGACATAGCGTGGAACTGGGAATTTAGAGACCTACTGTTCGACGCTGGGTGCAGAGGTGTCAGGAGACTGGAAATCTGCTAGATCGTCGTAAGTGTGGGGCACGAAGAAAGACCACCCCAGAAAAAGACCGGATAATAAAAATAATCAACGAAGTGCAGAACGATCCTATCAACAACGCAATCGCCATCCGGGAGACACTACATATGGGCGTGGACACCGTAAGGAGACGGTTGCATGAAGCTGGATATCACCACCGTACTCCTGCCAAAAAAAAGAGGATCGAGGAACGACATCGTCAGGCCAGGCTCTTGTTTTCTCGACAGCACATAAATGATCTCGCATGCTGGAGCAGAGTTATCTTCTCTGACGGGAAGACGTTTGCGTCTACAACTCACGGCCGTCTTCGGTGCTGGCGACAGGATAGCACGACATATGCCCGGCAAAGTATTTACGAAGTGGCACGAAGTGGGAAGGTGACGGCGAATGTGTGGGGATGGATACACCTGCAAGGATTAGGAGAGCTGACTGAGATCCACGGGAGGTTTACGGCAGATCAATATATAGAGATCATGGAGGAGGTGATGCTGCCTTCTGTACGCGCGTATGCCTTGCTGTATCCTGAGCAGATTATCTTTATGCAGGTATGTTGTATTTTTGTGGTATAGAATATTATACTATTACTAGAGTAAGATTTATGTATTACACGCATTTGTATGTCCGGTTTCCACAGTTACATGCTACGAATAATGGTCCTAAAATTGTTCTTTAACTCTTTCAGTACTATGACAACACTTTACGATTTTATTCTGGATAACTGCAGACTGTATTACTTGTATAACGGCGCATAATTACATTTAGCTGAGAGAAACCCCTAATACATAGGGGTTAAAATCTATCTCGAATAGTGGGTTACTGATGAAGCGTATGAATGAGATATAATTCTACTTTTAATATTTAAAATCAATTTGCAGGACAACTCTCCTATCCACACCGCCAGGATTGTTAGAAGGTGGTTCGAGGAGCAGCGAAATCTAGAACTACTGGACTGGCCTAGTAAGGGGTGTGACCTCAACCCCATTGAGAACGTGTGGGGAATGTGGTAAACTCGTGGGAGCCTGGGCAGGAGCGGACCAGCCGCCAGCTGCTGGATCACACTATGGCTGACTGAGTGGGAGATGTTCCGAAGGAACCCACACATCATACATAACCATGTTGCATCTATGCCACACAGATTACAAGATGTAATAGACAATAATGGGGGATGGACCAAATACTAACTATCAACCGGGTATAGCTGTGCCATTTATGTTAATCTATGGCAAATTGTGATTATTTTGTATGATAAACTATTTAGTAAAACATTCTCAACCATTGCATATTTGTTGTAATAAAGAGTTGGTGCTTTATTGTATATATGTATGTGTGTGTGGTATATATATAAAATATATATATATATTTTTTTTTGTATTGGGGCGTTCACCGCTATTTCCCGCTATACGTTAGCGGATATCATGGCGAAGCAGAATATGAGAAAGAGAAACGGAGACGGGGGAAAGGCACTAGAAGTGGGAGGACCGCGGACGACGGGTGAGAAGTCACCTAAAGCTCAGAGAGGAGGCGAGATTGGGAGAGGAAAAGGAAAAGACGGTCAAGCGAGAAGAGAGGGCTCTCAGCGAGCATAAGACGTAAACGATCGGGGAGGGGGAAATCAGAGAGGAACGGGAAGGCGCGACGACGTACTGACGACAGGGTGGGGCATTCCACAAGGATGTGAAGACGGTGAGGGGCGACTGGCAGGAGGCGCAACGAGGAGCCTCCTGCCGGACATAAGATAGCCGTGCGTGAGGCGCGTATGGCCGATGCGAAGCCGCGCAAGGACGACCTCTTTGTGTCGGGAGCGGTGGAAAGAGGACCCAATATGACAGGCGGGGGCGGATGGACCAGAGTTTATTTCCGGTGGCATCGTCCCAGGACTGCTGCCATATGCGGTCGTAGAGGACGAAAGACCTGCACATAGTCAGAGAAGGGGAGCGGGCGGGGAGGGGAGGCATCGAGGCGGCGGACCGGGCTGTGCGGTCAGCCGCCTCATTACCGGAAACACCAACATGGGCAGGAACCCAGCAGAAGGTGACCCGGATCCGGTGAACGGTGTGCAGGACATGGTACTCCTGTTGAATAAGGCGTACGAGGGGGTCCGGGGAATCATAGCGCTCGAGCGCTGAAGGGCGCTCAGCGAGTCCGAAAAGATGGTACAGGAAGACCGCGAAAAACCCGATACCAGACGGAGGGCTTCCAGAAGGGCAAAGAGCTCCGCGGAAAAGATGGAGGCCTGAACCGGCAGGGGGATACCCCGGGAGGTAGGTGACAGCGACGGAGAGAAGACGGCGGCCGCGACACCTGCAGGGGAGCGCGAGCCGTCGGTGTAGACGGGAACATCGTCCGAGTGTACGGGAAGATGGGCCAGAAAAGAAGACCGGAGGACGGTAGGAGGAGACTCCTTACGCAGGCCACGGAGCGCCTGGCACGGCAGATAGGGGTGGTCAGCCAGGGGGGCGACAGTCGAAGGAGAACGGCAGAATAGAGGGTGGGGGGATCCCCAGGGACGAAAAGATCTCGGCCAGGGAGGCAGCGAAATGCCACGTGTCAGGCCGGGGTAGCGCCTGGGAGATCGCGGAGAAGAGTAGGGACTCGGGAGGCGGCAGATGCGAAGGTAACACTTCGCCATGAGAAGGCCCCGGCGAAGGGGCAGGGGGGGTGTCCGCAGTCCACCTGAAGACTAGCGACAGGGGACGAGCGGAAGGCACCCGACGCCAGGCGAAGGCCACGGTGGAGAAGAGGATCCAGCATACGGAGTGCCGGAGAGGAGGCGGAGCTGTAGACCACACAGCCGTAGTCGATGCGGGATTGCACCAGGGAGGTGTACAGGCGCAGCAGAGTACGCCTGTCCGCCCCCCAGGTCATGTGGGACAGTGACTCAAAAGGGAGAGGGTGCGGCGAGATGATTGCCGCAACCGCCTAAGGTGTGGAACCCAACCGAAAAATCGTCGAGGGTCATACCCAGGAATCGAACGGATGGGACGAGGGGAAGAGGAGTGCCGGCAAGGGTAAGGGCGAAGGTATGCGACAGACGGAGGCGCCGAGGACGGAAAAGCATACTGGAAGACTTAGAGGGTGAGAAAGCATAGCCAACCGAGGACGCCCAGCGAACCACCGCGTTGATGGCTAGCTGGAGTCGACGTTCAGCCAAAGACGGGAGGCGGCCAGAGCAATAGATAGCCAGGTCATCGGCATAGAGGGAGCTACGAACGGAAGTAGGCAGGACCGTAGCGACTGTGTTCATCACTAGTGAGAAACAAGGACGCTAAGGACACTACCCTGAGGGACACCCTCCTCCAACGGAAAGCGGTCAGAGAGGGTAGAACCGATGCGGACGCGGAAAGAACGGGCGGACAAGAAGTTATAAATAAAGGAGGGAGAAAGCCTACGAAACCCAGGGAGCGTAAGCAGTCAAAGACCGCGCTCCGCCGGTAGTATCGTAGGCCTTCTGGAGGTCGAAAAAGACGGCGAGTACAAATTGACGCCGGGAGAAAGCCTCCTGCACGTCGTGGCTAAGGAGGAGGGGGTCGGTGGTAGACCGGAAGCGCCGGAAACCAGCCTGGGTAGCAGGGTATTGGTCACTCGCCTCCAGAGTAAGGACAGCCGCGAGGCGACCATCGCCTCCATCACCTTGCAGGCACAGCATGTAGGGAAATGGGGCGATAGTTCGACGGGAGTGAGGGGTCTTTATCGGGCTTCGGGATGGGGACGACGATGGACTCACGCCACCGGTCCGGAATGAACCCTCCAACCAAATCCGGTTATAGAGGTCCAGTACAAAGCTGAGAGCAGAGGGGTGGAGGTGCCGTAACAAGTCATAGGGGATATTATCGGGGCCGGGTGCGGAGGAGCGTCGGGGGCGGAGGGCCTCCCGAAGCTCGTCATGCGGAAGAGGTGATTATAGGGGTCATCCCTATGAGGTGGAAATCCGGTGGGTCGCGGCGGGATGGGGGGAATCGGAACTGGAGATGGCTGCGAAGTGCGCCGCGAGTGCGTTCGCGACGGCCTCCGGATCGGAGACGAACTCGTCGTCCCCGACCCGAAGCACCGGGGGTCGAGGGGGGACACGGGTCCCCTCAAAGCTACGCACCTTGCGCCAAACAGTCGAGGGGGCAGTCGAGGAGGAGATCCCGGACACGTAACTCCGCCAGGAGGTACGCCGGGCCAGTTTCAGGACCCGACGGGCCACTGCCTTCAGGCGCTGAAACTCTATCTTGTGCTCCAGCTGGCGGGTCCGGTAGAAGCGGCGGCCGGCACGGCGCCGCTCCTGAACGGCATGGGAGCACTCTGGGGTCCACCATGGGACGCTTCGCGGAAGGCGAGGGCCTCACTGACGGAGGGAAAGGCAGGAATTGATGGCGAGATCGCCGTGCCCCTCGCGTATGAGGCCCAGTCTGCTCGGGCGAACAGCCAGCGCGGGCGGACAGAGGTGGGGGGGAGGAGACGGGTCGGGGTAAGACACACTGGGAAATGGTCACTGCCGGAAGAATCCGGCAGGACCTCCCAGGTGAACTCCGTCACGATTTCGAGGGAAACCAGGGAAAGGTCGATACAGGTGAAACTGTCGTGGGCCGAGTGAAGGCAGGTTGGGGAGCCATCGTTCAGAAAGGTGAACTCGAGCTCGTCCATAAGGGAGAGAAGGGTCCCGGAGAGAAAGGTGGAGCAAACGTCCCCCCAGGCCGGGTCCCGACTGTTGAAGTCCCCGAGAATCAGGAAAGGGCGGGGAAGCTGAAGAATTAGGTCACGGAGAGAATCGGGTGGAGGGCGTACGTTAGGGGAGAGGTAAAGAGAGCAGACCGTGAGCTGGCGCCCCAAGAAAGGCGCACGGCCACAGCTTGCAGGACTGTACGGAGCGGGAGGGGGCGGAAAGGGACGGAGCGGTGCACGAAGACCGCGGCGCCCCCCCTCCCCGCCCCATCGAGAGGCGGGGAAGGGAGCCCGCAGTAACCGGACACTCGAGGGAGGGAACGGGATCCCAGAATCGTCTCCTGAAGGCAGAAACACGCCGGACACCTGGAGGCCAGGAGAGAGGAGAGACTCTCGAGGCCTACCAGGAGCCCGCGGATGTTCCACTGCAGGAGCGAGGTATAGGGAGGGGTAGGAAAGTCAGCGTAAAGGATGGTTATGGGGTGGGTGGGCCGATCGGGCGGCCCGAGATTAAAGAGGGAATCGGAAAGCCCCGGAGTTCAGCGAGGGACGCCGAACGAGGGCGAAGGCGAGGGTCACCCCGACGAGGGGGCGATGTGGAACCAGACGCCGGCAAGTCCTCCAGAAGAGGAGTCTCCGGACGTCCGGGGGAGAGCGATGCAGAGAAGGGGATGTGAGAGGTATCCAGAATGCCCCTCCCTTCACCGGAGGTGCGGGGGAGGCAGGACTACGAGGGGGAGTGGAAAATAATACCTCACCCAGAGGCATTGGCAGGTCGAGGAGAGAGATGGGGCGGGTCAAGCGCGGGGGCGTGCACGTCCCACCCACGCCGACCAGGCGGGCGAGTTCCCCCTCCAGTGGGTCCATCGACCGGGCCGGAGAGGGGTGTATCTCAGCCCCCCCACGAGGGCCGACCCCAGGGGGGAGCGTGCATAACGGTTGCGCAGTGGGGACGGTGAGGACACCGGGGCGGTAGGGCGAAGGGGGCGTTTGTGTTGGGAGAGGAAGGTGATGCGAGGCTTATGGCTTCGAACCTTTCGGGGTCACACTGGCGCGGCGCTTGCGGCCCTACCCCTCCGTCGTGCGGCCCGCATGGGTGACGGCGGGTCACGATCCGGAATGGGGGTGGCCGAAGGCGCCGGTGGAGAGGGCGTAGAAGGGGCAGGGGGGGTTGCCGACGAAGCATCGGCGTTCGCGGAGGGAGCACGTGGGGACGCGCTGGTAGTACGGGGAGCCGCGGTAGGAGTCCGCTGGGCGGCAGAGGATGGACTGGGAGTAGCGGACACGGTGGGTGGAGGCGCGTTGGGAACCGCCGGTGAGGACGGGGTCCGGGAACGGAGAGCCTCGGCGTACGAGGCACCACGCCGGGCCTCGCAGCCACGCAACCGGTCCCGCGCCTCCCGAGCGCTGAGAAACTCTGATGAACAGAGGGCCCGAACCTCCCTTCAAAGAGGAAGGACGGGCAAGAGCGGGATGAAGCAGGGTGTGGTCCATGGCAGTTGGTGCAGGAAGGCGGAGCAGTACAGGGCAAGGGGTGGGGAGGGCCGCCGCAGCGGACACACAACGGGGCCGGCTGACGGCAGGAGCTGCTCACGTGGCCAAACCTATTGCACTGAAAACAGCGCGTAGGATCTGGCACGTATGGTCGTACTGAGAATTCGCACGCTCGTCTCTCACCAAAGCCCCAGAATACCGAAACGGGGGGCACCAGTGAGTCGAAAGTGAGGAGCAGGCGAGGAGAAGGGGCGGTTGGGGATCGCGATCTGTCGGGAAAGCGGTACACCCTCACAACACCCTGGGAGGCGAGGTCAATCTGGAGGTCTTCCACCGGGATGGGTAGAAGACGAGCAGCGTAATTGTGCCCTGGCACTGATTGAGGCGGGGGGGGGGACACCGTAATCCCGCAGCCCAGGACATTGGGGATAGCGAGCAGAGAGGAGGTTTCGACAGAGGAACGCGACCTTATCAGAATGGAGCCATCCCTCTGAGGCCGAAGGTCAAAACGAGCCGTCCCCGTCACCCCATGGATCGCTCGAAAGAGGCGTTCATGGTTAGTGGGGAGGGGCTTGGAGGAGGAGGGGCGGAGGACGAGGAACTTGTCCACCGTCCTAAGGCCGAGCGAAGACGTCGGGCCAAACACCACCGGTACTTCGAGGGGACGGGGAGACGAGAAAGGCGGACGGCGACGTCGGGTCCCACGTCCCCAGGGGCCGAGGGGGCCGGGGGCGATGAGGCCCGACCGGAGTGGGAGGCGACCGGGGCCGCGGGCTTCCCACCTGAGGGCGAAAAAGCAGGTGGGTCCCTATCGGGACGTGGAATATGGGGGGATCCAGGGGTCGGGGGGTCCACTGCAGGTCCATCCGCCACTGGCGGGGGTCGGGCAGCGGCGCCACGAGCCTGGGGAAGAGAGGGAGAGGAGGTGTCGGCAAGAAGAGCAGACGGGGTGGGCGAGGGCTGCCGACTGCCCTTACCAGACCCAAGGTCCAAAGAGGTAGTCAGAGGGAGGTCAGATGCACAAGCCGGGTCGTCAACGAGGTCCATTAGATTTGTAAGTGTTTCCATAAAGAAAATTTTTATTGTTGTTTCGCGCCCGGGGCCGCGGGGAACCGATTACCCGGGGCCCAAGGGGACCAAGCGCGCCGGCGGGGGATGGGTGCCTCGTCCCATGTAGGTACCCCCGTTTCAAAAGGGGCCCTTGCAGCGTCGAAAGTTCTCCCCCGCCGGCAGCAAAGACCAAGGCCCCCCAGGGTCCCAGGCCTGGGCACCCTACCAGCCAACTTAGTCCGGCCCCGGCCATGGGAGCGAGACCCCCAGCGACCAGCCCCGGCAGCCCACGGGGCGCGCGAAGTGAACAGAGAAAGCAGAAAAAACAGAGGGGGCAAGGAAGAGGGTAAAGAGGGGAAGACAGGAAAGAGGGGGCTGTAGGATAGCAGGGTATGCTAAAAGTCCACTTCGCAACCGGGCGGGGACCCGGCAGGGCCCCCAGCAGCGGCTGACCCCCCTCGCCACATGGAGGCAGGAGCCCGCGGGCGATCCACCCCAGAAAGACCGCCCGCGGGGAGGGGGATAAAATATATATATATATATATATATATATATATATTCCTTGTTAGATCTAATAATATCTCCACATTGATAATGCAATAGGAAATCTGGAAAACCTTAATGGGTTTATCTGTCCATCGTGATTAAATCATTATCTCTCCATATTGATAATCCAAATACAATCTGGAAAACACTATTAATACAAAAGGCATCAGCCACAAACCGGTGGTGATATCCTGCTTCATGCAACCGTCACCTTACGGTTTTTACTGACACGCCGAATAGTCTCTCCTGGACGGCGACAGCAAGTAACTATGTCAACACCACGGTTTGGCCCATCAACGTCACTTCACAAACATTAGTATAATATTGTATGAATTTATAAGTATATATATTATATAAATATGTTTATGCTAGTATAACCGGGGATTATTCTTATGTGATTTTGATAATCAGTTACTGTTATTCAGATCGAAACTGTTAACAAGTTCTTTGTGTAACAATCGATAAGCCATTTTCCACTAACTCTCTCTGCCTCTCTACCTCGCTCTCTCTTACAGTGTCTCAATCTTTTCTCGCTCAATGTCAATATATATATATATATTTATATATATATATATATATATATATATATATATATATATATATATATATATATATATATATATATATATAATCGTGTAGACGCGAGACTGGTGGGTGGGGAAGGGGAATGAGGATGGTTGTGTAATGTCTATTTTTGGTTCAAATTCACTATTATATAAAAAGTTGTATTGTGGTATCTGTTCATATAGACTTGCAGTAATCATAATGGAACCTTATTACGGTATAAGACTAGTAAACATGGAGTTCAATGCTGTTCACGATCATATTAATCGTTTATCTTTATGAACACAGACATTACATTATAATTAGGGGCCGTTCAAAAATTACGTAACGCTATTTTTGCTAAAACTTGGCACCTCAGATCCCTCATGAACGTTCTGTAACGCTAGACCAGGCACCCCTAAGATGTTATGTAACACTTCCAACACGTTACGGAACGTTACAGTGGGGGTGTCAGGTTTTAGCCAAAATAGCGTTACGTAATTTTTGAACGGCGCCTTACCTGTATGTCAATGTTATATGTTGTTGGACTCGGTTGTCCCCTCTCCACCCCACCTTCCCCCAGTTGGGGTACCTTGACTACTGCTGCGGCGTTACCACATGTAACGCCTGTAAGGCGAGGAACATTACATATGCGGGCAACTGTACTTACATAAACTAAGGGGGAAGGTGGCAAAGGCGGTAAGGTCGAATGAAGGGAAACTTGAAGATGGAATCTAGGCTTGAAGGGTTGTTGGAGGGTTATCTGGATGCAAATACATGGAAATAATATAATATGAGGGAGTGTCACTGATCGTCACTCTTGTTGCACTTGCGGAAGCTGATACTTTATAATTTTCAGCCCACCAATCCTGAACCAACGCAAAGATTTTCGACATCTCATCAACACTCAAATAAATAATATTACGTTTGGCAGAGTCTGTACATTTATAATTTGTCTCGAACACAATTAATTGATGATGCTTAATTCCAGGAACATGCGACAGCTATCTGGAGGTTGGACTTCGTTTTGGAGAAAATCCATGGCGAAAGAAGTGACTACTTGCTTTATGCAATTTGCACAGCAGAGGATATGACATCCTCTTACCATTCCATGTTTGGTCGTCTGACCAATCGATGGAACTCCATCACTCCCAGAATCGTTCGAAGAGGGGAATGTCAGATCCAGTGGACAGTCCAAACATCATCTTGAACACATGAGCGATGATAATTTCGTGCACGGGATGGCGACAGGCAAAGTATAGCAGATTCTTCCCCAACTTTCTCTCAGTCAGAGTGCACATTCTTGTGTGTTTGATGGTGTTGCTGGCGGTGGTATCGAAGCACATTCCAATGATTCTGTTTCGCAGATTCTACTCTGGAAGAGTTTGCACCACTGCTGTGAACATTTCCTTTCCAGTTCCAGAAGCCAGTTTCAAAACACCAAGAAGTTTTTCGATATTGACGCCAGAGACCAAGGTTGTGAGTGTGTCCACTTTCTCCGTCGTTAATCCAGTGACGGAAGGCAGAAGCTTCCCAGCCCAATGGACAATGGGGGGGGGGGGGTCTTTCTCCTCCCACTTCACAAATGACTCTTTCCTTCGTCGCATTCTTTCTTCTTTCTTGACCAATTCTTTGTCCACATAGAACAAGGACACATGTAGCCTTTCCTTTCTCCTCTCTGATCCCGAAGAAATCCTCGATCTTCATCAATCATAGTGAACCATATCGAAGAGTTGATCCAGGTTCCGCTTTGTACTTTGCACCTAACTCACAGATACCCTATGACCATTCTTTACAAACTACGTAATTCTATGGTACATATTCAATCGTAAACAATCGTCATGGAAAACTGTTCACTTTGTAGTCTTCTCTCCCCCTATAATGATAGGGTTTTGGTTGCTTGGTGTAAAAGATCTGTTTTTATATTTTTAACTGTTTATATGTCCCTTTACAACACTGATCAGGTCAGGGTAATGGTAGAATCTAAGGGGCAAAATTTCGAGGGTACTTCGCGACCTCTAAATGTTTATTGAGTTGAAACTTTGCATGGGGAATTTTCTCTCTAACAAAAACCTAATGGCGAGTGAGCACACGAACATTTTAAATATATATATTTTAACCCTATATGGATGAATCACTTTATATATATATATATATATATATATATATATATATATATATATATATAAGCAACTTTTTCAGTTACCGTATTGTTGCCAATTCCTAGAGCCTAGTTTCATAGGCTACCATTTTGTAGTGAAGGTTGATAGGCTGCCGTATTTATAAACTTCGATAGATTGCAGAGATACTTAACGTAATAGTTAATAAGTTTGCAAGAGGTCACCAGGTACTAAACATAGCATTCAAGGAAAGGAATAGGCTAATCTGGTTTTTCCTTTTATTTAACAAACAGATAAACGTTCACAGCGAATAAAATTACAGTTACTTAAATTAGAATGTGCAAATACAATTACTGAACTGCTCGAATTGAATGTTTACAATGGATAAATCCCCAGAAATAAGTTGAAAATAAGTTAAATTATTATACAAATCGTAAAGTGACGCACGAGTAAATTTCAGAGTTTTTAAGGTTGAACTGAATGACAAACGTGTATTCAGTAGGTTTGCAGCGAGGGGCTGTTTGATGAGATGTTACTTCTTCAGAGGATAAACTGTGACTGGATTCTTCTTCAGTGCTCTTCAGTGAAATTCCTTGTAACGCTTCATTCTCCGGAACTTGTCTAGTTCCGTCGGGGAAATCAAAAGATGAATTTATCAGAAGACGAAATGCCTGTAGGCCCATACCTAAACAATTTACATAGGCTAATGCGAGAAGAGAGAGTAAATACATACAGTAAAATCACTATAACTGGAAACAATAGTGGCGCTAGCCTTGACGAATTATGTAAAATTCCCAATTCTGAACAATACACTTTTAAAATGCCTATAAAGAGAAAACAAATACAAAAAAGTTACTCACCGTAAAAGGGTATCATCCAAGAGAAGTTTTACAGTGGTCGGCAGTGGTTTTGAGGAGGTATATTGGGTCGTTAGTACAGTACAATACATAAAATATTTTCGGTACGGTATCGCTGAAACTAGCCGAAATAAGGCAAATTCCGAATTATAGACTTCCAAATTCTAAAGGTTTTACAATGTAGCTGTTTTCTTAGTGGTAATTTGCATCGTACATCCAAGAATCAGCAAAATCCTACAGAACGCCCGCGAAACACTGGAAACGCTGTATTTATGGGGCAGGCAGTGGCAATGAATACCTCATACTGACGTAGCTCAGTGCCATCAAGAACAGTATTCGCTTCACTATTATTCTCAGCGTGTTGACTGATGTAGATAATGAAGTAACCTATAATAGTTCAGTAATATTCCTAGCTCACGATACAAAAATTAGCAGAAAAAATAAAAACAGGCGATATAGAGTCCTTACAAACGGACATAAGTAGTATGACAGATGAGAAAGAGAACAATATGAATTTACTACCGAAAATTTTCAACTTTTAAGGTACGAAAAAATGGGGAACTAGAATATATGGACTACTATGCCCCAGGTGGACAGGAAATTCAGAGCAACTGAAAGGCAACAGATTTAGAAATTATAATGACCGACGATGTGAAATTTGAGACACAAAAGGTACAATCAAAGACCATAACTGGACACTTACTGAGAACATTTAAAAGAAGGGGGAAGAATGTTGTAAAACCTGATCATATAAAAACTGTATATACTCGTATTAAGGTGGCCCAAAAATATAAAAGTCAGAAATGTTTATTTCCACAAGTTTCTCCTTGTTACATATAAAAAAACTAATGAAACCTGCAAACAATTAGGCATATCAGAATATCTAAAGGTCGCTCACTTCTGTTACATTTTTGGTGCTTGAAACAAAACTGTAAAAACTTAATGTTTACTTTTTCATAATCCCTTATTAAGTTATTTGTATAATAACAATGAAATGAAAAACAATAATAACAACACTTGTATCACATCGAATAATACAGAGAAATTAAATCTCGTTCATGAGATATAAAACATCTCAAACAACCTGTTTCTTGACGTTCAGTACCGCATTCGTTGAAACCGGTAAGGTTTCGCGATGACTGCTGATGAGCCGCAACAATTATTGTCTCGTCTTTCGTTAGTGAGGCGTTGTATAATGTGATAAGAGAAACAGCACGTTCAGTACTATCATTGACGACCTTGAAGAGTTTGACTTTGGCTTTCAATGCCTGATACATTGGGTCTGTTGGCCAGAGGGCTGGTGGCTTCAACAAGAACGCCTTAGCTTCTTCTTGGTCGTTCATGGAGAGAAGGTTGAACAATTTCAACGAACGGCTTGTGATGTACGCTTCTAAAGGAGTTCAACGGTCGAACTCCTTCCCATCCACCCGCTTGGGAGCTTTAGGGTTCGGAGGAAGTGAGAAGTTGCCGACCATGGCTGCTTTAGTCTTCTCTTTAACGCGATCGTCGTAAAGGCAAGAGGTGCGAGGTTCATAAAAGTATCATAAGTGGTGGCAGAACGTCTTGACCCCCGCGTCCTTGATGGAACGCACAGGGTACTCGTGCAGGAGGGCGAGTAGGTTAATGTCATTGAAGGGTGCTTTTCCTGGGACTGGGTCCCCATGCCAGTAGCGGGCGTAGACGAAAGAGACAAAAAGACAAATGTTTGTTATGCCAGCCCTCTCATGCGCCGTTAGCTTTGTCTGGTCCTTGAATAGGAAGATCTTCAGTAAGTAGATGGCCTTGGCCATCCACCGCGCGTGGTGCATCGCCCTGGGTGCGCGGAAGCATGGTCTTCTGTTGGAGGATCCCCCGAGGAAAACGTGACAGAGCTGAAACAGGTCTCTCTCTCTCTCTCTCTCTCTCTCTCTCTCTCTCTCTCTCTCTCTCTCTCTCTCTCTCTCTCTCTCATATATATATACATATATATATATATATGAAACCGGAACTAAAATTTCTCTAGTTTCGCATTCAATAAACTTACACTTCTTTTAAGAAAATTACAAAGTACAATAAGAAACTAAATAAGTGGAGTTATTTTTACAACGTCTTTTCTGTTTAACGATGATGAGATTAGTAATGATATTTTCATTGCTTATTTTATCCCTTAAATATCTATAAAAAACTTCGAACATTCCAATAATTCTAAAATATTTTCTAACGATTATTTTATTTAAAACTAAAATTTATTATTGAAATTATAGAGGCTTCACCTAACTTAAAGATGAAATTACTATTTGTACAAATATTGTACAAGCAAACATAAAATCCCATGTAAATATAGAATTTTGGTTCAACAATTACTCGACTCAAACAGCGGCAATATATATATATATATATATATATATATATATATATATATATACACATTTCAACTGCAAAGAACACGCAGTATAAATAACGTAAAGAACGACGCTTGTATAGGAGAACATTCCGCGCAAGATGAGAAGAGAACGAACAAATGAAAAAATGAGATGGTGGTTACCTCATTTTTTCATTTGTTCGTTCTCTCTTCTCATCTTGCGCGGAATGTTCTCCTATACAAGCGTCGTTCTTTACGATATATATATATATATATATATATATATATATATATATAATAATTATTAAGTTTGGGTTCGTGCATTATGAAACTTTCCTCGGGTGAAAACATGACAGCGTTTAGCGACCACTTATACGGGTCCTATGGTCCGCGAGGACAAAGAAACCTTTACATCAGAGAAAGATGCATTCCTACATTCGCCGCAAGGGGACACGCCCTTCAGCTCCGAACAAAGCTGTGGGTGTACTCTGTATATGTATGTATGTAGTTCAAGTTAGGCTAAAGCTCCTGTTTTCTTTTACCGCCTCTTCGTTCTGATTTTTTCAGGTGTTTCGCTTATGCATTAACAATAATCTTGACCCGGAAAATACAGAACTAATTATAGTATGTATGACATGCAAGGTGCAACATGAACTTACCTATTATCCACAGTAACTGTCTGGCGACACTCACACTACGAAAGACACGAAAGAACTGACGCAACTGACGGAGTTGGGTGGGTAGAGGCGAACCATTCACCACGAGAGTAAGCACGTTTATTCGTTTAATCATGTTTTCGCTAGAGTCCACGGGTTCTAATAGGCGCACTAATTTAATCCACAACTCAGGAAGTAGAGTATTTTTAATTGATGACAATAAATGCATAACGTAGCACAAACAAACCGATTTATATATGTAATAATTTACAACACTAGCACCTATCCTCTACAGTCTACACAACAGCGAGATTTCAGGGCTATACCAAAAAGTAGCAAAAATTTTTGGCATGTAGCGTTCTTTAGTCAAATGAAACAGAAACAACCTTGTGAAGCGAAGCGATATATAGCTGATATTTATTTTTACCTTATGTTTTTGGGCCACCCTATATATATATATATATATATAATATATATATATATATATATATATATATACACTGTATATAAAGAAATTAATCAGTTAGGAAGAATTTGAAAAACTTTACAGTTAAAATTAATGAGTTGCAAGAACTCAGTCACTTGTAAAGATGATACACAAATTAACATATGACTCCTTGGAAACAAGAAAGAATTAAACCATAATTTACACATGGAAAATAATTGAAAAATTAGTTCCTAATCTCAAACTGAGCTCTATGAATATTCAAACAAGTGAAAATAGTAAAGACAGAATCCACAACATTTTCAACACTGAAGGAAAGCAGATTCGTCGTCAGAGGGCCAAGTCTATTTAACCTGTATAAAAAAAAATATAAAAAAATCGGAACACAAATGGTGTGAATGAAGAAATATTCAGAATACAAGCCGCCTGAAGCAGAACAATCCCAGATGAGACAGGCGTACCTCACTATGAGATACATATCTCAAGAAAGCAACTCTGTCCTTCACCAAGCAAGCGATGAGGGATTGATGCATGAAACTCCAATCTGGTTACCAGTTATACTGTAGATAGAATCTCGTAGGAATAAAATGAGTACTTAAATTAAATGCATGTTTTCACCTTATTCTTGCGGGACTTTCTATATTGAAACATATTAAAAATCTTATGTATCATATATAATCTAGAAATTACCCACTTCTATAAAACTCAAAAACTCAGCCAAATTTACGCCTTCCACAAAAAAAAAAAAAAATTAAATTAAAAAAAAAAAATTTTCAGCCGAACTTAGAAAATACTAAAATTTTGACGGAGGTCACGAGAAAATCCATTTTTATAAAAAAGTTTTTAATTACAAAAGTTTTTCTTTTTTCGAATTTTCTTTTCATTTGCGTGTAAATACTTCTTTTTAAGTAATTTTAATTATCAATTATTTTTTTAAAATAATGACGTGCATGTTAATCCGATTAAAAAGTTAAAACTTTTGAATTAAAACTTTTATAAGAAAACTTTTCTACGTTTTGCACTAGTTTGATATATATATAATATAATATATATATATATATATATATATATATACCTTCAACTGCAAAGAACACGCAGTATAAATAACGTAAAGAAACGACGCTTGTATACAAGCGTCGTTTCTTTACGTTATTTATACTGCGTGTTCTTTGCAGTTGAAGGTATATAATGTTACGGCATGCGGGAGGTGCCCCCTTGGGGCATTGGTTTCTGCGAGTATGTAGAAGAATTACGGCATTTGGAAGAGTGAGGTCCATGGTGTAATGGTATCGCGTCTGACCGGCAATCGGAAGATCCCGGGTTCGATTCCCAGGTGGTTACCTCATTTTTTCATTTGTTCCGTTCTCTCTCTCTCGTCTTGCGCGGAATATCTCCTATACAAG
The DNA here is from genome assembly GCA_023014485.1 of Bathynomus jamesi. NCBI lineage: Eukaryota > Metazoa > Arthropoda > Malacostraca > Isopoda > Cirolanidae > Bathynomus > Bathynomus jamesi. The sequence continues at coordinate 301,991 of JAJOZX010005656.1, forward strand.
CGTCGTTTCTTTACGATATATATATATATATATATATGAGGTTTTTTAAAAAGTATCCGGACTGATGCAATTATAGACAGAATATGGTACTTACAGGGTTTAGAACTTAATCTCCCTCAAAGTACGCTCCTTTTGAACCCACACACTTTGCCCAAAGATCCTACCACTGTTGAAAACATTTTTCGAAAGCACTTTTTGGAATGACCAAAAGCTGCTCTGTTGAATTTCTTTTAATGGTCTCAGCATCATCAAATCGGTGTCCTTTCAGGATTTGTCTGAGTTTCGGAAACAAAAAAAGGTCGCATGGAGCCAAATCCGGCGAATATGGAGGCTGTTGTACTTGGGGAGATAGCGTTTTTGGACAAAAATTGCTGGACAGGTTGCGACGAGTGAGGTAGTGCATTTTCGTGATGAAGCATCCAGTCTCCGGACTCCCACTTCTGCGGCCGTTTCCTGGCCCAGTGATGTAGTCGAGACCACCAAGTCCGAGACTGAGACCGAGACTTGATTCTGTGAGACCAAGATCGAGACCGAGATCAAAGGTTCGAGATCGAGATCTACCTTCCGAGATCGAGACCCTTAAAATTTGAGACCGAGATCGAGATCGAGACCAAGCTCATGCCCTTTCAATTTGTTTTACACTACTATGGAAATTAGACTATGTTAAGTATATTAATAAACTAATAACTACTTTCTCAGATGTAGTGTATTGAATGCAAAATGTGTAGCCTATAAATTAACAAATGAATATATATATATATATTTTTTTTTGTAGCGATAACCTAAAAAAATCCAGATCCACAACCCCCCGCAAGACAAACGTGGCAACTCAAAACAGGGTGACTGATTAGTGAATACCTAGAGTTCCTTACTTTTACAAACTTTCATAAACATTCTGAATTGTGTCTGTTCAACCAATTGTGTCTGTTCAATCATGAGTATGCCAATAGCATATATTTTTCATTATGGTTTCGAGAGATCTCGAAAGGTCTCGGGGAGAAAAACCGAGACCGCGTCTGTCGAGACCGAGATCGAGACCGAGATCTAAATAGCGGAGACCGAGATCGAGATCGAGATCTGCAAATTGGGTTTCGAGATCGGTCTCGAGACCGAGACCGATCTCGAGACCTACATCACTGGCTTTCCTCCCAACTGTTTCACGTAGACGTCTCAAAACTTCAATGTAAATTCGTTGTTGATTGTTTGTCCCTGTGGAGTATATTCATGGTGCACAACACCTTCACAGTAAAAAAAAAAAAAGAAGTAAAACGAAGAAATCGTCGCGAAACAAAATACGTTTAACTTTATCGGCTCACCACAGTGGATTGGCGCTACACAATGAAGTGCAACCATATCAGCCAAATTGTCTCGACATGCAGAGACATGTTTACTTGTTTAGCACGGTCACAACTCCAAGAGTGACCTTGTTCTAAAAATAAACACCCTATCCGGATACTTTTTGAACAGACATCATGTGTGTGTGTGTGTGGTGTGTGTGTGTGTGTGTGTGTGTGTGTACACACACACACACACACATATATATATATAATATATATATATATATATATATATATATATATATATATATAAACTCAAAATGGTCCCCTGAGAAACTTATATATTAAACACAGACCGTGCATGGAACAAGGAACTCTTCTGGGAAATTATCATACATCCACTATTACATCCACTTATTCGAACTATAGTGGATATAATTTCCCAGAAGAGTTCCTTGTTCCATGCACGGTCTGTGTTTAACATATATATATATATTATATATATATATACACAGACCGTACATGGAACAAGGAACTCTTCTGGGAAAATTAAACCCACTATAGTCCGAATAAGTAATGGTAAATGACAAACACTATAGTTTCTTCTTTTACATGATGTTAGCCCGACGTGGGCAACGGGTCACTCGCAAAGAGGTCCCAAATATAGCTTCCCTCACCAGCTATCTGCAAAGCAGATAGGATCCAGCTTTGAGATAGGATCTAGGGTTTAAAGCAGCCTAGCCCACTATATTTAGAACCTCATTATGAGCAAAAAACTCGTTGCATTCATGTCGGGTTGAATACATCAAAGAAAAAGGGGTAACTATTGTATTTTTAGCCAAAAACAAAACTTAAACCTCCACTGGCAAAATTGAGAGTCCACTTTTCAAGGAACATAACATGTCCATTTCATGATGGAATAGAACTCAGAATGATCCCCTGAGATCTTTTATGATACACACAGACCATGCATGGAACAAGGAACTCTTCTTGGAAAATTAAATTCACTATAGTCCGAATAAGTAATGGTAAATGACAAACACATCATGAAAAAGAAAAAAACTATAGTGTTTGTCATTTACTATTACTTATTCGGACTATAGTGGATTTAATTTTCTCAGAAGAGTTCCTTGTTCCATGCACAGTCTGTGTGTATCATAAAAGATCTCAGGGGACCATTCTGAGTTCTATTCAATATAATATATATATATATCAAAACTATTGACTTCTCCTTAGGGAAACGGAGCTTACAGATGAAAAGAAGGATCAACACAACGGCAAACATTTTCATTTATTTGTACATCAGACGTTTCGACAAATCTTTTGTCATCATCAGTGAGTTAAGTCTTAAAACCTTAAAACAAAATTGAAAAGTGAAAGTTACATCAATACAATATTAAAACCATTAAAATTAAAACCTTAAAGCAAAATGAAAATTGCATCAATACAAAATTAAAATCAATGAAAGAAATATTGTCGTTAGGCTTAAATTTTGATCTACCTCATTGATTTTAATTTTGTATTGATGCAATTTTCATTTTGCTTTAAGGTTTTAATTTTAATGGTTTTAATATTGTATTGATGTAACTTTCACTTTTCAATTTTGTTTTAAGGTTTTAAGACTTAACTCACTGATGATGACAAAAGATTTGTCGAAACGTCTGATGTACAAATAAATGAAAATGTTTGCCGTTGTGTTGATCCTTCTTTTCATATATATATATATATATAATATATATATATATATATATGTATGTATGTATGTATGTAAGTAAAATTTCATGCAAATGTTGAAGATGACTTTCATTTTAGCATAACCCATGAAACTCTTCATCATTTTTAAAACAATGAACGGATTGAGATGAAATTTTGCACGAGAAGAAATGCAACAATGTATGATTCAAATGAATTATAGCAAATGCTGAAATTCATCCTTAATTTTCCCCAAATACATTTGAACGCTGAGGTACATGTTGCTGATCGTACACCGTAAAATATCAACCTTAATGTCTTGAATGCTGTTTATGAAGTACTGGACCATTTGCGCTGCTCGAGGGTTGTTGCTGTAACCAGCTCCTTTTAAATACCCAGAAAAAGAAATATAGTGGAGATAGAAAAGGAGATTTTGGTGGCCACAGTATTTCGAAATGACTTGTTAATAATAATCAAAGAACAACTGAAAGCATAAGCGTATGGGATGGCACTTTACTTGGGGGGGGGGGGGGGGGGGGGGGGGGGGATTTGCCCTAAAAAATTTCAGGGTGCCCTGATTTCCGCATAAGCACTATGTGTAGCATAAAATAGCACAAAGGTTAGAGTATGAGTATCATATATTAAAGCCTTTTTGATATAAAAAACATTACAATTTACAAAAATGAGACAAAATTTTGCTGCAACATTTCTAAATGACAAGCAAAACTACGGCATTGCAATTGATATAGAATTCAGTAAGTCCTCAACTTACGTTTTAATTATTAACTACACGTATAGTAGCAAGTAATTAATTCACTTCAAGAAGCGAAAAAAACAAAACAAAGGAATATCAGGAAAAATCTGCCCTGAAAATGCTCAATTCCCCTAGTCCTGGGGGGGGGCTGTAGCCCCCCAGACCCCCCGTTTCATATGCCTATGACTGAAAGTCATTGGTCATGCTCTTCTGCGATGTGTGATATCTTGCATCGTCTTGTTAGAAGTATCTTCGTGGAAACTCAATGTTGTCCAATTCATTCATAAATTTATCAAACATGGTAAGGTAACGATATCTTTTAATGGTTCCTTGAACAAATAATAATTGGTCTAGTAACCCTCGCTGCTCTTAATCAATATTTCACATCAACTTCCTGAACATAAAACGATGTTGAAGCGGGAATGCACATATTACGGTGCTTTGTGTACACTTTGTGAACACTGGTAAATATACCTCACCAGGGCTTTCACTTTATCTCAGTAAAGTTTAAAGCTTGAGGACCAAATTAAATGACAATAAATATAAATAATCCAAATAACATTTGTATATTCTACGTTATAAAACTGTAATATTTATTTTTATCAATAAGGAAACATCTACCTTTCCACCTATTTACCTTCAATTGCGTGGTGATATCTAGGGGGGTGGGGCAACTCGGGACCCATAAGGAAATCACAATTTTGTAGGTATACAGGAAGAATATTTGAACCCATTAAATACAAAAACATTTATCTTCACCTTCTGTCTTCCATTCTGTACCACTTTTTATAGCGTTCTTGCTTTGCATTAGGTGTGACTGGAATTTGAGAAAGGCGTTGCAATTTTTTGGTTAAAGAAATCTTGGGGCAACTCGGAACCCGGGGTTCCTTTTTGCCCCTTTTCCCAAATTTCAGTACCACGCGGTCACTGATGAAATTTCAGACACAATGATGCATGAAAATGAAACACTGATCCAAAATGAGACTCTAATTTTTTCCCAGCTACGTGGCGCAACCCAACCATACCACTGTCTCAAGGCCACTGATCAGTGTCAGCACGATGGAGATAGATTAAAGTGAGATGGCAACACTAGTTTGAGTTGTAGAGGGGTATTTCGAGTTGCTCCGGGGCCCGAGTTGCCCCACCTTCTATACTTTTTTGCGCCTTGTATACAGTATATTGTACCTCGGTTTCGTATGGAATCTTACAGGAAATGTGCTATATTATAGATACATATAACTCGTGTGTATGTATATACAATATCAAAAATTTATTGTGATCAAACTATTTCTGATACAAAAATAACAATGATGTTAATGGAAACAGTAACTCGCAAAGTTGTTTTTAGTTTATAGATGTTCAATGTGATTTCCGTGGGTAACCCTGGCAATGCCTAAACGATATTCAAACTCTTCCCGCACTTTTCGTAAGATATCTCGGTCAATGGATGCTATGGCTTCACGAATCCAGTTTTCCAGATCATCCAAATCAGCTTTAAAGTGAAAGGAAAGCTTTAAAGTAAAGTAAAGCTAAAAGTAAGTAAAAGTAAGTAAAAGCTGTAAAGTAAAAATAAAACTTTGTTAGTTAATGTTTCCATTGACATTATTATTATTTTTGTATCGGAAATAGTTTGATCACGATAAATTTTTGAAATTGTATGCTTCTTCTGTAATCACCCTGTGTATATATATATATAAAATATATGTATGTTATTTTATAGTGGATGTATATTTTATTATTGGGGTTTTTCCTTCGAAAAGATAACAGATTGGGGGTTTTATTCCCCATATACCTATACATTTCTAATGTTTGTTTACTTAATAACAAATAAATATTGTATATTAAAATCGTTCTTTCATCATTTCATACTTAAAGCAATAATTTTCCTAATTTCTACGAAATTGGGAAAAGACGATACCGCTACAAATAGATTATAACCTCATAGAACCTCAGAATCATAGTGGTTTCAGCAGGATGGAACACCTCCATACACTGCTTGTGAAACTCGCAACTTTTAGAGGAAGCATGTTTTCGGGCGACTAATCTCCCTTTATGAGCCAATGGAATGACCCCCATACTCCCTGACCTCACAGCTCCTGACTTTTTTGTGGGGTTACATAAAGACAGGATC
>JAJOZX010005657.1:0-157500 GCA_023014485.1 Bathynomus jamesi
GTTACACCCCTGTCAAATAGGAATGGGTAAGGGAAGGAATTTTTTTTAAGGCGTCTCTCGAAAGAACAGTATTGAATAACCATTGATAAAAAAAAACCAAGGCGTTGCACAAGGTTATTCTCGAACCAACTACACGAAAATAATTTGGGATCTCGAAATTTTCAGTATATTTCCACGCACTTTTCTTTGGAGAACTTTTTTCGCAGTTGTATTTATCATATTCTTTATTATAGATCTCGCAATACAAAAAATATATTCACTCACGAATTCATTGTTAAATTAACTAAAATTTCAAGTTACATGAGAAAAAAGTCTCTTCTTACACAAACGAACCAGCTAACCTGGCTCTTCAGGAGTTATTCGCATGAGGAGACATCGTTGGGAATTCGGTTTCTTGAAGGGTCTGCGTGAACATCCGAAGGGCTTCGCTGATCTCCTGAGTGTTCACGCTGAATTTCCACACCGCATGTAATTTATGAAGAGATCGTTCACATTTGCGGGATTACAGTTTGTTTACAGAGAATTTCACAGGGAACTCTTTCAAACTACTAACTTCATCAACTGTTATACACAATTCCAAGGTAGTGGCTACCAAATTAATTTTAAACATTAGAGGAATTTAATTTTTTTAAAATAATCTACATACTTACGGCGTCATCTTACTTAAATAAAATTATCTTCTAGTGAATATGTATGCAAATTTATTTGTTTCAAAACAAACAGTTATGGAGAATGGTAGAAAATTGGGAAGGCGGAATTTCAGCCATTTCGCTTAATGGCTGAAGATTTTAGTCATTCGCGAAATGACCAAGTGAAACAGCCATTTCGCGAAATGACTAACAGTTTCAGCCATTACGCGAAATTGCTGGTTACACACTTTGACTAACATATATATATATATATATATATATATATATATATTAGGCCGGGTCGAAAATGGGAAATTTTTTATTTCTTAAAAAGTACACTATGTGGAAGTTTCATTTTATCATCTTAACAAAATATTAAAATATCAAGCATGTGCTACCCCTAACACATACCCCCCCCCTTTTAAACCCTAATATTTGCATATATTTAAATGGGAAAAAAATGTTATTTCTTAAAAAGTACACTATGTGAGAAGGTTTTTTTAATCACTTTACCAAAATATTAAAAAAAATCAAGCATGTGCTACCCTATACCCCTATCACATGCCCCTCCTCCCTTTTTTCCCTTCATATTTGCATATGTTTAATGTTGTTATATGTTACATGATAAGTTGTTCGTTTAATGCTTGATATTTTTATGTTTCAGATAAATAGAAATCATTTTTCAGATAAATAGAAATAATTTGCATTTGCCTTAATTATAATTTGAATTATCGTAAATTATAAATTACATATAATTTGATTTTACTTCTGAATATAAACTATGACTACTTGAAGCAAGTCCTCAAATGCAGCCTTTGGATATCCTACGGAATTCCCAGCAGCCATGACTCCTTCAAAAGCAGATGTTGTGAGACACTACCTTTTTGTGCGCCGTCGTGAAGAAGCTAAATCAAAAGGATCAGCAACTGCTAATGATTGTTACAGGGTTGTTGTAAAAGATATTGAAGACATTTGGATGAAACTTTCTTTTCCTACGATTAACACCAAAGGTATCTATCTTAAAGTCAGTCGACTAATAGAAGAAGCCTTAAAATTGAACACGGTGCCGTTACATCGAAGAAATGAAAGTTTTGCCTTAAAAGTAGCTCAGTATGATGAAACGTTTGATATATCTTCTTGTGAATGCTATGATAAGGGAATTGATCGGAAATCTTGCCAGATGTAAGGATAAAATACCAATGGCAGAATGGGAGTCTTTTGTGGGTCAAAAACAAAGAAAAAAATCAGTTAGGACCAATTGATCGCATAGCTAGTTCAACAATGAAGAGATCTTTAGCAAGAGCCGAAGAAGCACAAAACCGTCAACTAAAAGCACAAGAAGAAATGACTGAAGCTACCAAAGTTTTACCATCGGAATTTATAGAAAATTCTGAGAATATTCAGAACAGGCACTCCTACAAAAACCTAGCATTAACAGCAGATCGTTATCGTGAAAGTTGTAGAGCTGCAGCTGCAATAATCAATGCAGCTTTAAAAGATATGGGGACTCTTAACCACACCAACATGCTTGACAGAAAGAAATTAGAAAGAGAAAGAAATCGCATGGGTGAAACAAATACTTTTAGGTCTAAATCCGAAAACCTGAAGATGGAGTGCCTTGGATTTGATGGAAGGAAAGATAACACATTAACTAAAAGTGGAAAGGTAAAAGAAGAACACTATGTTATTGTAACAAAGGCATGTCAGGAAAGAATAGGATATGACAACCGTCAAAAGTTTATCTTAAACTCATTAGAATCAAGGCGAAAATTTCCCGAATTTGAATGGAAGGTCCAATGGAATGAGTAAGAAACATACGAAATAAAATTTCCGAATGATATTGAAAATTTCTTCCCTTTTGTGTGATAAGGAACAATGAAAAAGTGAATTGAATTTTAGTACATTTACTCTGCCTCTAATTTTTTCTTCTGAATATATTGTTGTACTTAATTAATTTTCCTAATACTGTACATTATTAAATAAAATATTATACGTTATTAAAGATTTATGTCATCAAAAAACCTGAATGTAGAGTAAGTCTCGTATAAATGGAATATTCTTCAATATAGATCAAAAAGTGAAAAATTGTGTCAGGGGTAGGGGGCTTTAAACGGCGAAAATAATTTATGAGGGGGTTCCTGTGTTCCATTCAAACCCCTCACAATATGTACCTTTTCAATATAAAATTTCGACCCGGCCTAATATATATATATATACACACACACACACGAGTAGATATGATCATAGTATTAATTGGAAGAGTTATAAAGTTCTTGTTAAAAATAGACATAATTGAAAGGAACATGCTCCAGCGTGGGCAAAAAGTCTGGCACCCCTTCAAAATAAGTGTTCATGAAAGAAAGAATTTATTGCATATTGACATTTTTAACAATTAATTTAATTTTTAACTTAAAAAAATTATAAAAATGTGAAAAATTAGATATGGAAATATAAGATATGTAAAAATTAGATATGTAAATATTTTGAGGGGGTTCCCAGACTTTTTGCCCACCCTGTAGAATGTGTATTTATGTATTTTAAAAATAATTTTAATAACAGTTCGGGAACATAAAATTGACCCCATTTTGTTAAAATACATTTCGCCCTTTAGCATTGCTTGTGAACCGTTTGCTAATCCTTCCTTACTATTTTGTTTACGCTATTCAGAGATATAAATTTCTGGCTTCTTGCCGTTTCCCTTCATTCCCTAAAAAGGTTTTGAATACACGAAAGGCCTTAGAATTGTTTTTACTTTTTCCTTGTGGTTTGCGTCATTTATTTACAGTATTTCACGTGTTTAATTGTGAAACTTACTCAATATAGATACTGTGTATGTATATATATATATATATATGTGTGTGTGTGTGTGGGTGAAAAGAAAACAATATCAACATTACATGATTTATTTTTTAAATGAAAATAGCTTATTTTTCGATGACGAGATGGCAAACCGAGCGAAAGTGTACTTGTGAGAAGAAAGACCGCCTCGATGAAATAAACTTCATTTATGCGTGAAGGAAAGAACACGTTTGACTCAACTTGTTCGATTATTACGAAGGAAATGGTTGAGACGGTTCGTTATATTTAAGGGATCGTTATAAGAAGTATTTCTATTGTTAAATTTTCTGGAAAAGAATTTTGTACTTTCTTGGTTTTTCCTCGATATATGATTTAGGTTTTATGCAATACATTTTTTTGTGACTGTCTGTTAGATTACGTTGTCATCATCGTCGTCGTCATAAATTTGCATAGGTATATTAAATATTTGATTTATCATTGTACTTTTTACATTTGCGGAAAAAATGTAACTAGAGTTACTCCGTAAATTATTCAAAAAGTCGAAAACGATTTTTCTGGGATAATTTGGGCGTTTTTGATCACTGTTTTTGGTATTTAAGCTTGGTGTTATACATTATTTGAAAATTCATTTCCCATTCCTTTTGTAATGGACACGACGCTTAAACCCGGGATGAAGTCACTGAAATCATTTATGCACGCAAGGATATATAAGGGTCACCACTGGGTATTAATAATGTACCACTCCAATCTCTGGAATCCAATATTACCTTTAATGACAATGGTGGAAGTATACCAACGTCTTCATTTACACGTTTCACAAACCACTTCAATTCCTCTGTTTTTCATTAACTCTTGTGCCACAGTTATGAACTCCACATTTATTAATTACATTCTTTCATCTTTAACGTGGTCTTCCTCTACTTGTCACACCTCCACACTTCTACCATTATTCATTCTCTTCATATGATCATACCAACCAATATATTTTTCTTCTACTGTAGTATCATATCGAATGACTTTCATTTCTCATCTTTTTCGAACATTCTCATTTCTCATACTGTGAATTCGCTTCATAACAATAACAGTAGCTATCATACCACTTTTCAGTTAAATGTCATGGCAAACAAGCATCTCGCATCCATATATCAGTGTTGGCACCAATACACCTCCATGTAAACCTCTCGCGGCATCATTTTTTATGCATGAAGGAGGAGCCAAGGGCGAATGATTGCCAAAACGCCCGGCGCCATAGAAGAAGAAGAAAGCCAAAAATCTAGGTCCAAAGATTTTGAAATGTCTGGACATTCCGCGTTTGAAAGACTGGAAGTAATAGGCAGGGGTGATGATAAAGTGAGGAAGGTTGTTCCTGAGTTTACTGGTTGAGTAGATGGAAGACTGAAAATACCAATTAACCCTTGGACATAAAAGGGATGAGAATGTGTTGAAATTCTGGTACTGCGTGCTCTCCTTAAAGTAGGAGGTATGCAGTTAGAATGTTCGGAAGAGCAGTCCGTTATAATAGCGATAGTAAAAAGAGAGTGAGGTAACATTGCGGCGAAGAGAGGAGGATTGAAGGCAGTCAGTAAAAGGCGAGGAGTTAATGAGACGAAAAGTATTTGATTCCACTCTACACATGAGAAGCGTAGTCCATACAGGGGCGAACAAAACCCATGTACAGAGAGAGCAACAGAGTGGGAATACAGAAACCGGTACAGCACACAAAACCTCGTAGGTTTTTCCACTTGCTTCACATTCTTTTTGCATTTTATGTACAACTCATTAAATCTTTCATTTCATCGCTGCCAGGCTGCTTTTGTAACATTCTTTCTAAGAGTTTTTTCCTTTTCACGGCACTTTTCACCTGAAAATCAGACCATGCAATCAGTCACCTTCCTCATCCCTACATTTAGTATTTTTATATTTTATGAAAGTATTATAATGGCAGATTTTGGGACTTTTTTTTGTGTGTGTGTGTGTGTGTGTGTGTGTGTGTGTGTGTTGTAGGCAACTGAGTATAAGTGAGGTCGAGTATGTGATGATTCATATATGTAATGGGATAATTATTTCAGTGTGGTAACACCTTTGGTACCTTGGAACATTAAAATATTTACACAAAAAGATCTAGAAACATTTTTACTGTCGAAAAAAATATGTTATTCCAGAGTAGGTTAAGTTACATTAGGTCGGTTCAGTTAAAGCTATTTTAAGTTAAGTTAGATTAAATTAGCTAGTACCTTACTATTTATAGACTTAAACACCCTTCGACCCGGAAATTTCGTCCGGAACACTAATTATGCCCTTCTTGGTTCAATGACACTGGATTTCATTGAGTTAACTAGTTTTAAAGATACAGTAAAAAGTTGGCACCTGGCTTATGCGAGTGGAATTACAGCATCTTTTCATACCAATTGAAAGATTTAAGCAATATGGGACTTACTCGCAGATTGAAATATTACATTTGCTGTATAAGGTGGAAATTACTTTTAATGAAGTTCATCAGTGAAGGAACGTCAAAGCACCAAAACTTTGACGCGACAACAGTTTAAAACCAAATTATTTAAAAACTACATGAAAGGTTTTCTGTAGTTGCTGACATTAAAAGTTAATGTGGCAAAATTGTAAAGAATTTTCAAAAACTGCAGCAATGTCTTGGGTTGACAAGACATAACATTGACACTCTAAAAAATGACAATCTAAGTTAACCTAACCTAGCGTAACCCAACCTAACCTAACCTAATTTAATCTAACCCCCAGTAACTTGTCGATTTTAATATCAAGTCGATCAGATGTTGTTAGCCCGAGACTTAGTTCAGAAACATTTCGCTTAAAAAAATATATATATATATGTATAAAATCATTGGTGAGAAACAGCTTTATGCGACCCCTTTCCCTTTTTTGATGAATGGTTACCAAACACATTTTATTCGAGACAAACTTCCTTGAAAGAAAAACAACTAAAAATGAAAATTTATAAAAACATTTCCATGCAATTTCTTTCTCTCTTCCTTCATAATTGATACTACATACGCGTATAAAAGGGGGAATATCAATTAAAATTTATATCTAAAATCTTTGTAGCAGATAAATAAAGATATAAATATGGCTGTACCTTTTAAATAAATAAACTTTTTGCTTGAACCTATTTTTAACTATAATAAAGCAAGCGAAAATTATTTAAAATTTTGCCATTAAAAAAAAAAAATGATGCATTAAACAGTTGCCAACAAACCCGTACATTATTAGTAACTTATTAACCTCAGCCTTGAAAGTTTCAGCGATGAATCAAAACCAAATTAACGCAAAGAAAAATATTTACTATAAAATAAAATACACAAAATTTAGAAGCACTTCCTCCGCAGTCTTCCCTCTGTTAACGGTGTTCAGAGTATATTTCGATACATATTCTCAAATAAATGAACATTCTCAGTTACAGTTAAGAGAATAGAGCCACCAAAGGAAGCGAGTTATTAGAAGCACGAGCTATCGGCCTATTCTAAGGTCTTCATCGAGTGTGAGTGGAAAGTAAAATGAGGAGGTGGTCAATTTTTTAAGGCAAAGAGGAATGGAAGTAAGAAAGGGAGATTTGGAAAAGGTTGAACAAAGGAATTAAAGAAGACAAAGACACAAAATGGAATCGATGTAAAGTGCAGTCGAGTGGCAAATATATATTTCATTTATATTTTAAAGGAGATTATAGACAACAATCAACCAAGGGAAGTACTCCGGGGGTGGGGGGACGTTAGGCAGGAGACAGGGAGTGCTGGAACTCCAGTTTCTCCTGTCACCGAACTCCTTAGCTGTTCTTTTTCCGTGTTTCATTTACCCTGTGAGCAGTCCAGCATGCTCTCAAACACACACTTCTCCCTCTATTCTTCACTACACATACATGCATTTTACACACTACACAATCTTTCAAAAATTTAAAAAAAAAAAAAAAAAATCACATCGTACACTTCAGAGACTGATTTTGGCTTTCTCATTCTTATATAGGGGGTGGGGTGCATTTTTGGGGGCGTTCGCCCTTGTCCCTTCCTTCCTATATATATATATATATATGTTAAACACAGACCGTGCATGGAACAAGGAACTCTTCTGGGAAAATTAAATCCACTATAGTCCGAATAAGTAATGGTAAATGACAAATACCATAGTTTTTTTCCTTTTTCATGATTTTAGCCCGACGTGGGCAACGAGTCTCTCGCAAAGAGATCCCATAAATATAGCTTCCCTCACCAGCTATCTGCAAAGCAGACAGGATCCAGCTTTGGGACGTGGATCTAGGGTTTAAAGCAAGCCTAGATCCCTACACTCAGAACCTCTATATAAGTAAAAGACTCGTTGCATTCACGTCGTGTTGAATAAATCAAAGAAAAAGGGGGTAACTATTGTATTTTTAGCCAAAAAAACCAAAACTTAAACCTCAACCGGGACATTGAGCGTCCACTTTTCAAGGCACGAAACACGTCCGTTAGTATACACAAACTCAGAATGGTTCCCTGAGAACATTATATGTTAACACAGACCGTGCATGGAACAAGGAACTCTTCTGGGAAAATTAAATCCACTATAGTCCGAATAAGTAATGGTAAATGACAAATACCATAGTTTTTTCCTTTTTCATGATTTTAGCCGACGTGGGCAACGGGTCTCTCGCAAAGAGATCCCATAAATATAGCTTCCCTCACCATCTATCTGCAAAGCAGACAGGATCCAGCTTTGGGACGTGGATCTAGGTTTAAAGCAAGCCTAGATCCCTACACTCAGAACCTCTATATAAGTAAAAGACTCGTTGCATTCACGTCGTGTTGAATAAATCAAAGAAAAAGGGGGTAACTATTGTATTTTTAGCCAAAAAAACCAAAACTTAAACCTCAACCGGGACATTGAGCGTCCACTTTTCAAGGCACGAAACACGTCCGTTTAGTATACACAAACTCAGAATGGTTCCCTGAGAACATTATATGTTAAACACAGACCGTGCATGGAACAAGGAACTCTTCTGGGAAAATTAAATCCACTATAGTCCGAATAAGTAATGGTAAATGACAAATACCATAGTTTTTTTCCTTTTTCATGATTTTAGCCCGACGTGGGCAACGGGTCTCTCGCAAAGAGATCCCATAAATATAGCTTCCCTCACCAGCTATCTGCAAAGCAGACAGGATCCAGCTTTGGGACGTGGATCTAGGGTTTAAAGCAAGCCTAGATCCCTACACTCAGAACCTCTATATAAGTAAAAGACTCGTTGCATTCACGTCGTGTTGAATAAATCAAAGAAAAAGGGGGTAACTATTGTATTTTTAGCCAAAAAAAAACAAAACTTAAACCTCAACCGGGACATTGAGCGTCCACTTTTCAAGGCACGAAACACGTCCGTTTAGTATACACAAACTCAGAATGGTTCCCTGAGAACATTATATGTTAAACACAGACCGTGCATGGTACAAGGAACTCTTCTGGGAAAATTAATCCACTATAGTCCGAATAAGTAATGGTAAATGACAAGTACCATAGTTTTTTTTCCTTTTCATGATTTTAGCCCGACGTGGGCAACGGGTCTCTCGCAAAGAGATCCCATAAATATAGCTTCCCTCACCAGCTATCTGCAAAGCAGACAGGATCCAGCTTTGGGACGGGATCTAGGGTTTAAAGCAAGCCTAGATCCCTACACTCAGAACCTCTATATAAGTAAAAGACTCGTTGCATTCACGTCGTGTTGAATAAATCAAAGAAAAAGGGGGTAACTATTGTATTTTTAGCCAAAAAAACCAAAACTTAAACCTCAACCGGGACATTGAGCGTCCACTTTTCAAGGCACGAAACACGTCCGTTTAGTATACACAACTCAGAATGGTTCCTGAGAACATTATATGTTAAACACAGACCGTGCATGGAACAAGGAACTCTTCTGGGAAAATTAATCCACTATAGTCCGAATAAGTAATGGTAAATGACAAATACCATAGTTTTTTTCCTTTTTCATGATTTTAGCCCGACGTGGGCAACGGGTCTCTCGCAAAGAGATCCCATAAATATAGCTTCCCTCACCAGCTATCTGCAAAGCAGACAGGATCCAGCTTTGGGACGTGGATCTAGGGTTTAAAGCAAGCCTAGATCCCTACACTCAGAACCTCTATATAACTGTATGGTCAGTAAATTAGAAGGTATGATATGTCTATGAAAATCGGTTGGTTAGTTAAAAGAGCTGTAATTTGTAAGATGAACTATTATTGTTAATGGAGGGTTTGTTTCTATAGATGTACAAAGATTCTAAAATTCGGAGTTCTGTGAGGTTATTGGATCTAGTTAGAATTTCAAACTGAGTTTTGTGAAGAGGATGGTTGTTTTCATTACTATGGTTTCTAATTGCGGATTGTGGTGGGCTACTGAGGGGACGGTTGGTACGGACTGATAAGCCAAAATGTTGAGAAAAGCGTACCTCCAGTTGGAGTTGAGTACTGCCAATATACGCAGCCTTACAGCTGTCGCACGTGTATTTGTAAACAACATTAGGGCATACAGTTTTGGGGAATTTGTCTTTGAACTTTAAAAAATTTGATAATTTAAGTGGGTTGACGAAGGCGAATCTAAAATTTATTTGGGGATAAAAAGACTTCAGCAGGTTTGACAATTCACCTCGAATACGCCATGATAAATAACCATAAAAAGGTAATTTAATATATCTGGTTTCTTTTTGTACTGTAGTTATGGGGAGTTTAGTATTAAAAGTGTTATTTAAAAATTTCTTTAATTGGTTATCAAAAAGATTAGAAGGGTAGTAATTATTAATAAAGTACTGTCTTAGAAATTTAAATTCTTCGTTTAATGAAAAGTAATCTGAACAAATACGGTAACTTCTTGTTAATAATGTTACTATAGCACTAATCTTATATTTATAAAACATACAACTTAAATAATTGGTTCCCAAGCCAGTAAAAGTTTGTTTTCGAAATAGTGAGGTCTGGAACTTATTACGAGCCCGTTTAACTCGAACATCCAGGAAAGGTAAACTATTATTTGTTTCGTTTTCACATGTGTACTTAATATTACTATGTTGTTTATCAAGATAATGAAGAAAAAGTTTTACGTGTGAAGGATGTCTAAATATTAAGAAAATGTCATCAACGTATCTTTTCTAATATATGGGTTTAAAACTATTAGGACAACTTTTCAACCAAATTTCTTCGTAATGGCAAAGAAATGCATTTGCTAGTGTTGGGCTCAACGGGGAACCCATAGCTATCCCATCAATTTGGTTGTAAAGGTTGCTATTAAATAAGAAAAGATTATCAAAACACGCTATTTCGAGGAGGTTTTTAAATTGAGTCTGAGTGAGGCTATTAATAAGAGTATTATCAGTAGTGAATAACTTGTTTAGTATGATATTTAATTTTTCTTTTAACGGGACATTAGTAAACAATGACGAGACATCAAAACTGGCCATAGTAAGAGAATCGGCATGATTGATCTCTTTTATCTCTTTAGCAAAATCAAACGAGTTGTTAATAGAATAATCGGTGCTCGTTTAGTATGCGGTCTACAAATTCTGCCGCGCTCTACTTTTTTCAAAGTGCAGTCTACAGGTTTTTTTCGTTAAATTTGTGCCTGCTCATGCGGTCTACCTACGATTGGTTAGGTTTAGTCAAGATATTTCGTTAAAACTAACGAAAATATCATGACTAACCTAACCAATCGTCAAGGGCGACTGACATTGGGATGTAAACAAACAATTAGTAAACAAGCTAAGAAGGTATACTTACATTTAAACTTTTTGTGTTTTTAACTTTTCAATAAATTTTTTTCCTTACATTTAAACTTTTTATGTTTTTAACTTTTCAATAAATGTTTTTCAAGTAAGATTGTCATTTCAACCTTCTTTAACTACATTTAAAAAACAAATTGGTGTAGACCGCATACTAAAGTGTGAATTTGTCTGTAGACTGCATACTAAAGGAGCACCGAATAATCATTATAGGTGAATTTTGAAAGCAAGGGAACGAAGAATTTGGCTAAGTTATAATTGAATGTACCACAGGCCGAAAGAATAGTCTTAGTGGGAATTTGGCTTATGGACTTTAGGTAAACCGTATAGAATTCCTGGATTAGAACCAGAAGCAACAAAAAATTGTATGTATTGTCATCAATAATATTACTATTTTTTAATTTACGCAAAAACCTATTAAGTTTATCTTCGAGTTTTAGTAATTTAGACAGAACATTCTCTTTTACCCTTTTAAATTTAGACGTATCCGACAAAATTGTCTTCATTCTATTTATGTAAACTGCTGAATCAATCAACACTACTCTTACCCTTATCCGGTTTTGTAATGATGACAGAGTTATCCTTTTTCAAATTATTAAGAATTTTAAAATCTTGCTTATTAAAAAGGGGAGAAAACACTTTATGGGTTAAAATTATAAAAATTCTTAAAAGAGATGCTCTCCATTTGTTTTACCAGTTATGAAACGAGAAATTTGGTCGGATCTCACAATTCTTAATATTAATGAGAAGATTTTCAAAACCAGAGAAAAATTTATAAAAATTTAGTTTATAATGAGGTAGATCAAATTTAAACCTAACGACAATATTTCTTTCTCTATAATACTTAAAACTCTATTAGAAAAATTAAAAATAAAATTAGCTGGATTATTCAAAAACGACTGAGTGATTCCCAATTTTTCTAATTTGGCAGCATGTACCCTTTTATGTCTATTGATAATTTTATCACAGCAAGTTTGAAATTTAGTAACTAAACACTGAAAACACTGGCCAACAAAATGAAACTTTTTTTTCTCATCACAAACATGATCACACTTTTCTTAATCCATTTTTCGCGCTGATTCCGAATCTGGTTTTATGTTTTCTAGCACGTATAGTTATTAGATACATGGTTTTGATATTTTTAAGTTTTTTGATACTGCTATAAGAAAATTTATGGATGTATAGATCACACTTGGAATGCTAAACAACAAATACATCATATACCTTATTCAATGTACTTATAAATAAAGATATAACATTATTTTATTAAAACCGCTGTGAGTGTGATTTCCTTTTGTAAATTTGGCCTGGATTGTCACGATACAGCATCAAACATGGTCCGCCATCATGCTTTCATTCCAATATCCTTGGTAGCGCTTCTCCATCATCTGAATATCTTGATGGAAGCGCTCTCCTTGCTCGTCACTCACTGCACCAAGGTTTTCAGGAAAGAAATCTAAGTGGGAATGCAGGAAGTGAATTTTTAACGACATTCGGCACTCCATTTCTTTGAAGGCATCAAGGAGGTTCTTGACTCCATCCTTATACGCAGGTGACTTGTTGCTTCCAAGAAAGTTTTCACATATCCATTTGAACGCCAGCCAAGCCTTCAATTCCAGCGGACTTAGGACTTTTTCAAATTCAGTGTCATTCAAAACCTCCCTTATTTGTGGCCCAACAAAAATTCCTTCCTTCAATTTTGCTGCAGTAACCTTCGGAAATTTCCTTGGAAGGTATTGGAACCCTTCAGAATTGACTTTATCCATTGCTTTAACAAAATTCTTCATTAAACCAAGTTTAATATGAAGAGGTGGCAGATAGATCTTTTGGGGATCCACTAAAGGGACAGACTGGACATTGCTTATCCCTGGGACATATGTATACCTAAGTGGCCAGTCACTTTTGGTGTAATGTTTTATAGTGGCGCGACTGTCCCACAGGCAAAGGAAACGACAAAATTTTGTGAATCCTGACTGCATACCCATAAGCATTCCTATAACTTTTAGATCTCCACAAACATTCCATTGATGACTGTCGTATTTGATTGCCTTAAGTAGTATATCCATATTGTCATATGTCACTTTTAGATGGACGGAATGGGCAATGGGGATGGATGGCATTATATTACCATTATGCAAAAGAACTGCTTTCAGGCTTCTCTGCGACGAATCAATAAAGAGGCGCCACTCAGATGTCACATACGTCTGAGATATGGCTGTAAATAGTCCATTGATGTCATGGCAATAACAGAGAGGACCGTCTACTGAAAAGAATGCTGTTAATTAAAAATTCCGCTTTCGGTAGTAACTAATACGAACATTGTTCTCAAGTAAATTGTTCTCCTTTAGTCTTGAGGCGAGAAGCTCTGATTTCTCTTTAGACAGCGATAAGTCTCTAACAAGATCATTCAACTGTCCTTGGGTTAACTTTTTAGGCTCTAAATGTCTACCTTCAAAAGTGTACTCTGGTTCTGTAGATGGTCCGGAAACGTCAGTTGTACCTTCATCACTTTCCATGTCATCTATGATAGAATCTAGCCTATCACTTGGGGGAATTGGAATGGGCAATGTTTCATCATATTTTACTGGTCTACGTTCTGAATCCAAGTTTGGATATACAATCTGGTGTTTGTTCTTGGCAGAAAACCCCATTAAGTTCACACTACAAAAATAACAGTCTTCATGATGATCTCTCGGCTCCCTCCATATCATGGGTATGGCAAATGGCAGTGAAGCTTTCTTTTTGTTAAGCCAATCACATAATCCATTTGAACAGCCAGAACAGATTTGATGTGGCGCCCATGGTTTATCTTGGTTACCTAGATGGCAACCAAAGTATAGCTTGTATATTTTCTTAATGTCGGTTGTAATACTTCGTCGCTGTGTTTTAGTTGTCAACTGGCCGCATACGAAACAGAACTTGTCGGGGTCATTCTTACATTGTCGAGGCATGTTGACTGACCTGAGCAAACTATAAATTCAAAAAAATGTACACCAACTTGACACAACAAGTTCTTGGACTGGACTGATCTTTTGACACACAAAGCACGGCATTGTTGCCTGAATCACAATGCTGCTAGAAGTAAAAGCTCACACCTGAAATACATAAGATGTATAATTAAGATAATTGAAATAAATAAGATGAATAAACTAAAAAAACATAAAAAATAAAATAAACACAATCAAATGTTGAAATATTAGTATTTTGCCTATTTAAAATGGTTAAATCTGTGTAGTTATATATATGTCTTCATCTTGAAAACTATACGTGCTAGAAAATATCTGAATGCAGTTTTGGAATCAGCGTGAAAAATGCTATCCAGCCACCACACATTTTACTCTGATGAAAAATGCAGTGTAATTTGTCTGCTGTGAGGGTTTCTTCAACTCATATTATATAATTCGACCACGCTGAATTCGAAAATGACATTGGTTTTCCTCAATCAGGTCAGGTTTTTTCTCTATTGGCCATTTATTATAAGTCCAATTTTATCCCAAATTTATTGATTTTTTTAGCTTAAACACTGTAGATACGAGTAATATTATAAGAACACTCGTGAAAAATGAAAACATTGTGTGAATAAATACTTTTATTCATACAATGAATATGGAAAAAAGTTTATTGAGGAAGGAATGAAGTTTTTTTGGCTTTCCGTCTGTGTTTTCTTCGGGCACGTCTCGCTTCAAACACCAGCAATAGTCCGCCAGCATATTGATATCCCACTTTCCCTGGTACCTCTCTTCCATTATTTTGATATCTTGGTGAAATCGTTCACCCTGTTCCTCACTATAATCCCCGCAATTTTCAGGAAAATAGTCCAAGTGGGACCACAAAAGTGCATTTTTATGGACATGCGCGACCCATGAGCTTTGAAAGCTTCCATCAAGTTTTCGACAACGGACTCGTATTCTGGACTTCTACGCTTGCCAAGAAAATTAGTGACAACTGATTTGAATGCCTGCCAGGCATTCTTCTCAGTTGGAGTCATTGCGTTTTCGAACTGAGTATCCTTGATCAAAGTTCGAATTTGAGGACCATCAAAAACCCCAGCATTTAGTTTAGCATCAGATATATGAGGAAATTTACTCTCGAGATATCGGAATGCTGAACCCTCCTTATTCATTGATTTGATGAAATTTTTCATCAAGCCCAGCTTAATATGAAGTGGTGGGAGCAAAATTTTTGTTGGTGGTACAAGGGGCACTGAAACGACATTAGGCGACCCAGGTTCAAAATTCTCTCTGGATGCCCATTCACGCTGTGCATAGTGCTTCTCATCCGCTCGGCTATCCCATTTGCAGAGGAAACATGGGTATTTCGTGTATCTCCCTTGCATTCCCAATACAAATGCCACAATCTGAAAAAAAATGAAAATATTTAAAGAATTTAGAGAATTTGTTCTATCAGATAAAAAAATCTATGCATTGGACTGTATCACTTCTGTGGGGAAGTTAAGTGTTCTTATACGCTCTCAAATAACCTTTGGAAAAACAACATAGTCAATAGCAATAGTTTACTTACGATATTAGTATTACCTTCAAATCTCCACAGATCCTCCAGTTATGTTGGTCGTATACGAGAGCATCCAGTAAAATTTTCATGTTATCGTAGCTCTCAGTAAGTTGTACGGAATGTGCTACAGGGACTGATGCAACCCTATTCCCAATGTTGAGAAGTACTGCTTTCAAACTTCGTTTAGACGAGTCTATAAATAGCCTCCATTCTGATGCGTTATATGGCAGGCCCAAGGATTCGATTAGCCCCTCAACATTGCAGCAGTACACTAAGGAAGAGGTATTTTCGTGCACTGCAAAAAACTTGCGGAATTCTTCCTCTCGTTTCCTATACCAGGAGAATGTTGTTCCCGGAGCCAGCAAGTTGTCCTCTCGAAGTCGTGAGCCCAAGATCTCGGCAGCTAATTTGGAAAGTCCTAAATCCCTGGTAAGATCATTAAGTTTGGCCTGGTTGAGAGGCCTCGGCTCATTTGAAGCGGTATTTTGAGGTATATACGACTGGGACTGGTCATTGGCATTGGTCATTGATTCATCATCAGAATCATCGAAGTCCAGGGTTTGAGGTGGGTCGGGTATTGGAATTCCAGGACCATGGTATACGCTCTCAAATAACCTTTGGAAAAACAACATAGTCAATAGCAATAGTTTACTTATGATATTAGTATTACCTTCAAATCTCCACAGATCCTCCAGTTATGTTGGTCGTATACGAGAGCATCCAGTAAAATTTTCATGTTATCGTAGCTCTCAGTAAGTTGTACGGAATGTGCTACAGGGACTGATGCAACCCTATTCCCAATGTTGAGAAGTACTGCTTTCAAACTTCGTTTAGACGAGTCTATAAATAGCCTCCATTCTGATGCGTTATATGGCAGGTCCAAGGATTTGATTAGCCCCTCAACATTGCAGCAGTACACTAAGGAAGAGTTATTTTCGTGCACTGCAAAAAACTTGCGGAATTCTTCCTCTCGTTTCCTATACCAGGAGAATGTTTTTCCCAGAGCCAGCAAGTTGTCCTCTCGAAGTCGTGAGCCCAAGATCTCGGCAGCTAATTTGGAAAGTCCTAAATCCCTGGTAAGATCATTAAGTTTGGCCTGGTTGAGAGGCCTCGGCTCATTTGAAGCGGTATTTTGAGGTATATACGACTGGGACTGGTCATTGGCATTGGTCATTGATTCATCATCAGAATCATCGAAGTCCAGGGTTTGAGGTGGGTCGGGTATTGGAATTCCAGGACCATGGGGTACAGGTCTCATAGCAGAAGGAATGTCAGGGTATACAACAATATGTTTATTCTTCTTGTTAACTCCTGAAAATAGAAACACAGAAACATGGATATAAAACTTGCATATGAATAGAAGAAGCATTCAGACAGTGGCGGCTCGTGAGGGAAGGCTGCGGTCTGTAAGATATGAAATAGGTCGATGGAGTCTGTATATTTTCTTTCTTTTTCATTCATATTGTCCCTTCGGGACAATATGAATGAAAAAGAAAGAAAATATACAATCATTGTATATGTAAATGTAACTTGTATAACAATATGTATGTGCAAATGTATTTTCTATAACAATATGTATATGTAAATGTATGATTACCGTTATGGTGAATATTATGCTATATATGGTGAATATTACATTATGGTGAATATTATGTCAAGTTTCATATGAGGATTTCAAAATATTTTAAGAAAAATAAATTTATAAGCCTATCTTGGAGGTTTGTCATGCAGAAATATCAATTTGTCACGTGATCCTTTCCTTCTCTCCAAATCATGGGAATTCCAAAAGGCAAAGATTTCGCTCTGCCTTTGCTCCATCTTCTCAAATTTTCAATGCACGTCTTGCAGCACATATGAGGGGCGAAATTTTTGTCCTGGTCCCCTAGCTTAATTCCAAAGTATGCTCTATACATTGTCTTCACAAATTTAGTGATTTGGGACTGGTTATTTGGCATGGTAACCGTCCCACATATGTAGCAGAATCTATTGGGATAATTTTTACACGCTCTATTCATTATGAAATATTTTATCTATATGCCTGAAAAGTAAAAAAAGATATTATACAAGTGAAACAAGTGATGATAGATGTTACTGTTCCAATTCCACTTTGACAAAATCACGAAAAATTCTATTTTACTTATGAGGCCATAGCCGGATAATCTGAGCTGATTGAGAAAAACGGATTACAGATTCGAAATCAGCAGGAAACACTCTATACGAATCACTTACAAAACCCTTGACAGCAAAATTGATGCATACCAGTGTAATCAATATAAGACACCCTAGATTTTAGACCAAACAGAGAATCCTTATATTTCAGCTTGAGAAAACTCACTGTTTTATTTTTCGATTGAAGTTCCAAATTTAATAATTTATGTTGCCATGATTTATATAGTTTGGAATTATGGAGGCGTTTATTATAGAGTTTAAATCTAAGAAACTTAGGCACAATATTATAACTTTTGCACTTAGACAAGAAACCCTCATCACAAATAGCCTTGTTAAGTTTCAAATAGACTTTTTCACATTGTCTGTAACAGTTCAATGTCGATCGGCCATATCTCTGGGTTAATATCAAAGCTATTGACTTCTCTTTAGGGAAACGGAGCTTACAGATGAAAAGAAGGACCAGCATTTCTTTGCCATTACGAAGAAATTTGGTTGAAAAGTTGTCCTAATAGTTTTAAACCCATATATTACAGAAGATACGTTGATGACATTTTCTTAATATTTAAACGTCCTTCACACGTCAAACTTTTTCTTCATTATCTTAATAAACAACATAGTAATATTAAGTACACATGTGAAAACGAAACAAATAATAGTTTACCTTTCCTGGATGTTCTAGTTAAACGGGCTCATAATAAGTTCCAGACCTCACTATTTCGAAAACAAACTTTTACTGGCTTGGGAACCAATTATTTAAGTTGTGTTTTATAAATATAAGATTAGTGCTATTGTAACATTATTAACAAGAAGTTACCATATTTGTTCAGATTACTTTTCATTAAACGAAGAATTTAAATTTCTAAGACAGTACTTTATTAATAATTACTACCCTTCTAATCTTTTTGATAACCAATTAAAGAAATTTTTAAATAACACTTTTAATACTAAACTCCCCATAACTACAGTACAAAAAGAAACCAGATATATTAAATTACCTTTTTATGGTTATTTATTATTGCGTATTCGAGGTGAATTGTCCAAACTGCTCAAGTCTAGTTATCCCCAAATAAATTTTAGATTCGCCTTCGTCAACCCACTTAAATTATCAAATTTTTTAAAGTTCAAAGGCAAATTCCCCAAAACTGTATGCCCTAATGTTGTTTACAAATACACGTGAGACAGCTGTAAGGCTGCGTATATTGGCAGTACTCAACTCCAACTGGAGGTACGCCTTTCTCAACATTTGGGCTTATCAGTCCGTACCAACCGTCCCCTCAGTAGCCCACCACAATCCGCAATTAGAAACCATAGTAATGAAAACAACAATCACCTTCACAAAACTCAGTTTGAAATTCTAACTAGATCCAATAACATCACAGAACTCCGAATTTTAGAATCTTTGTACATCTATAGAAACAACCCTCCATTAACAATAATAGTTCATCTTACAAATTACAGCGCTTTTAACTAACCAACCGATTTTCATAGACATATCATACCTTCTAATTTACTGACCATACAGTTTTCTCTTTTGTCAAGTATGGAGGTTGATGTAAACATTGTGTATTTACCTGTTGAGGTAATTTAATTAATTTTAATGATTTTAATTTTTTGTAGTGATGTAATTTTAATGATTTTAATTTTGTATTGATGCAATTTTCATTATTTTTATTTTTGTTTTAAGGTTTTAATTTTAATGGTTTTAATATTGTATTGATATAATTTTCATTTTTTATTTTTGTTTTAAGGTTTTAAGACTTAATTCACTGATGATGACAAAAGATTTGTCGAAACGTTTGAAGTGCAAAAAATAAACGAAAATGTTTGCCGTTGTGTTGGTCCTTCTTTTCATATATATATATATATATATATATATATATATATATACACAGGGCGTCCCAAAAAAATGTATACACAATTTAAATACTTATAAAGGCAGTGTTTATTAAAATATTTCATTTTCAAAATGTAATAGAATCTACAGACATTATTTAATTGTTTTGTCAACGCCTGTTTTCAAACTGACGTCCGTTCTGGTCCAGGCACTGCTGATAACGCGAAGCAATGGAATCGCAAACATCACGAAACATTTCGTTTGGTATTTGTGTGCATTCTCGTTCAATGGCTGCTCTCAATTCAGCGACTGGTGCAGGTTTTATAGCGTAGACTTTGTCTTTTAAGTATCCCATAAAAAGTCTAGTGGTGTGAGGTCTGGTGAACGCGGAGGGTATTCTACGAAACCCCTTCGTCCAATCCACATCCACATCGTGCCAAGTACCACTCGCAATGCTCCACTCTTCGGTCCGGATCATCTTCATTAATAGCATGGACTAATCTTGGAATGTAACTTTTCCATTGACAGCGCTTCAAAATGCGTTGGACAGACGATTCTGAAATTCCTACCTCACGACTCACTTGCCGCACAGATTTTCTTGGACTTTGGTGATACGTTTCCAGTACTCTTTCTTGCTTTGTGGGGCTTGTCGATGTCCGTGGTCTTCCGGAACGCTTCTTGTGGACATTCTGAACAGTTCCATCGGCTTCAAACTTATCTCTAATTCGAGTGATGGTAAGTCGCGTTGGGGATCTGTTTGAAACTCCCTCCTAAACTGTCTTTGCACTTCAACTGCGTTTTCACACTTCCAGTAGCATTTTAGAATGAATTTCCTTTGTTCAAAGCTTAGTCTGACTGCCATTATTAATTCTAATGGGTTTAACTTGGAAAGAAAGAAACATCAATTGAGCTATCAGCTGTTAAAGTGTGTATACATTTTTTTGGGACGCCCTGTATATATATATATATATATATATATATATGAAAAATTATTTCACGAAAGTGACACGTGAAAAATATTATGATGAATAAACCACGAAGGAAAAAGAAACACAAAGGGGTGCTCAAGCGCTTTCGTCTAATGACTGAGGATGTCATTAGACGAAAGCGTTTGAGCACCCCTTTGTGTTTCTTTTCCTTCGTGGTTTATTCATATATATATATATATTACATATATAATATATATATATACATATATAAGTTTATATAATGAAAATAGCCACGAAGGGAAAAGGAAACAGAATGGTGCACTAAATTTTTCTTCGTGGTTATTTTCATCATAAATATTATTCACGTGTTACTTTCGTGAAATAATTTTCATATATAATATATATATATATATATATATATATATATATATATATACCTTTGGTTAGCTTCCGCCCGATTCTTTATTCTGACGAAGGTCAAGCTTTTCACTCCACCTTAGACTACAGTTTAACGTGGAATCCGAACCACGCCCCATCAGCAGCCCATATATACAGTAGTATATATTATATATATATATATATATATATATATATATATTGATGCACACAGACCGTGCATGGAACAAGGAACTCTTCTGGGATAATTAAATCCACTATAGTCCGAATAAGTAATGGTAAATGACAAATACCATAGTTTTTTCTTTTCATGATGCTAGCCCGACGTGGGCAACGGGTCACTCGCAAAGAGGTCCCATAAATATAGCTTCCCTCACCAGCTATCTGCAAAGCAGACAGGATCCAGCTTTGGGACATGGATCTAATGTTTAAAGCAGCCTAGCCCTGCTACATTTAGAACCTTGGCTAAAAATATAATAGTTACCCCTTTTTCTTTGATGTATCAATCTGACGTGAAGGCAGCGAGTCTTTTGCTTATATTGAGGTTCTAAATGTAGCAGGGCTAGGCTGCTTTAAACCCTAGATCCATGACCCATAGCTGGTGAGGGAAGCTATATTTATGGGACCGCTTTGCGAGTGACCCGTTGCCCACGTTGGGCTAGCATCATGAAAAGAAAAACTATGTATTTGTCATTTACCATTACTTATTCGGACTATAGTGGATTTAATTATCCCAGAAGAGTTCCTTGTTCCATGCGCGGTCTGTGTGTATCATAAAAAACTCAGGGGACCATTCTGAGTTCATTCCCATATATATATAAATATATATATATAAATATATATAAATTAAGCTAGCGACCGTAGCTCAGTGAGTAACACTGTTTCTTCATAAGCGAATTGAAGACACTGAGGTCGTGGGTTCGACTCACGATGGTGCTGGTGATGATAATCCAAGAGTTTGTGCAATGCGTGGCATTCTACCTGACCTGATGCTGTGCCAGATTTTGGCCTTCCTGACTCATTATTATTAACAACAAAGTAATAACAGTAGCAATAATGATGCTGATAATAATAAAGACAATAGTAATAATATATGCGCCTCGGTGGTGATTAGTTATCACCGCTGAGTACAAATCCATCGTCCCGATTCGATTCATGGCGCGGGCAAATTGCGTGCAACCCTCCCAGTTATTCATCTTCATTTGGTTGGTAGATGAGTGGGTACCACTGAAAAAAATATATATAGGCCATATATATATATATATATAATATATATATATATGAAAATTATTTCACAAAAGTAACACGTGAAAAATATTTGCACACGCGTGTAAAACAGCATCAATATTCCGTTAGAACGGGACAGTCGTCCAGTGCCTTTTTTGTCCATTTGTCAGAGTTATCCCACTGTATTGATTGAAATAATGCTTCAGTGTTGTTTCACTCGAGCAACACGTTAATAGAAATATTCTTGAGTCTGCTATTATTCAACTTACAAATAATTTTAACATGAGCCAGGGTCTTTTTTCCACTTAATCCTGTTGTTTTGAATTCGTTCAGAACGGATTTAGACAAGAAGGGCAAAGTGCTAAAATTGGTAGTTTTTCCTTACAAATTTGTATGCTCCTCCCACAATTTTTATTTCTATATTTATTATATACGTATATATATATATATTTTTTTTTTGTGACCTATATATAGTCTCGAACTCTATTTACTTCAGTGTTCCTGAGGATGTCATCAGACGAAAGTGCTTGAACACCATTCTGTGTTTCCTTTCCTTCGTGGTTCTTTTCATCATATATATAACAATAAGCGTGTATTTTAACCGAAAAGGAAGCACCACTAAAAGTTAAATACTGTAATGTACCGAATAGTTTCAACGGCACTATGTCTGCCTCCTTCACGCTACTGTAAGGTACTGAGCCATGAATCAGGTGAAGTCATTCAGAAGCTGCAGATAAGTCATGTCGATTCGTGGGAATGGCGGTCAAATTCTTCAGAGTGCTTTGGATAGGGTTACTTAAAAGTTAATCGAGTTTGTACAGCTGCTCTATGATCAGTTTCGATTACGTGTCTGAAGCTAGAACTGTTCCTATCCATCGTCCTGCACCGTGTTTGCGTTGATAAATGCGTCTTTTGCAAAGATGAAGTAACATACATAACAAACGTAAGAGTAAGTACCAAAAATGCAATTAATTAGAATAGAGAGTGGTAGAGTGGCAAGAAGTGAAAACTGATGTTATAAAAGTTTGTTTAGAATTCGACTGTTGGATTTGAGTGTCTTAGAAATTTTGTCAAGGGTGTAAAAACCATCTGATTATTGAAATTGGAGAGATATGTAATTACAGCTGATTCAATTATTCATCGGGAGTAGACTTGATGATTGGTAGAGCAGTACGGCAGAACTCCAGAGATGGAGTGCATATTTAAAAATGTATTATTTTCATTTCCAATTTAATTTTGGTTTGCAAAGTACAGCTACTTTCACCAATAAGACTTAGGAAAAGTCTTATAAGGAATAATCTAACTTCCAGAGGGGGTTGTTCCGATAATTAATGGATTTAGTTTTAACTGAAGAGCTATATAGTGAGTTGGTTTAATGTGTAACCAGGTTTATATGAAAAAAATAGGTCCTGCTCCAACCAGAGTAGCCTAAACACAACCTAGGCTACGTTGAAGATGGAAGACCTAGGCTAAAGATGAACCAGCCTAGCTATGTGTCCATAAACAGGACTTCCATACTCTTTTGTTAAACAACTACAGCTGAAATGTCAGCTTATTTAACCAAAATTTAATAACCGAAGAGAAATTTATGAACTTCTTACCTTGAAATTTTATATAAGTTTTATTTCTTGACACCAATAATGAACTTTTTTATTCCGGCTTCTTTCGTCTCGACCCTGCCCGTCCTCCCTGTTATTATGCTTATTCCGATCTTTTTCTTCTTCCCAAAACCATGTTGCCATTTCTAGCTATGGGATCATTTTTTTCTTTTCATCCCATATTTGTTTCTTCATTGGTGTCTTTTTAATTTTTCTCAGCAAGAGTTCAAGTTCTCCTTCCGATTTACTTTTATTGTTATTATTTTTGAATGTCAATATGGCTTATCCATGATTAGGTGGGTCTTTCATTTCGGTACTCCCAAATTTTCCACACATTGGGGCCGGCCAGAAAGGAAAAATTGCATGTGAAACCCAATTTTTTCTTTAATATTTGGTAACCCATCTTAGATTACCTATAATTTACATTTTATTTGTTATTCCATTTTTGTTTTTCCTCACTTTTTAATATAAAAAGTGTAGCATTTTATAAAGTCCTTACTCTTTCCAAAATGAAAGGGTGTTGCTTTTTAATTTATTTTCCATAGGAAATATTACAATACTCCAGCCCTTATCTTTTGTTGTAACATCTGCCTAGCTTGTAGAGCAGTTGAACGTTGTGGTCTACTATTTGTGGTATAGGTTATTGTAGTAGTAGGACTAGTTACATCATTTATTGAACCGGTTAGGTTTGTATAGTTTGGGTCAAATTTTGATCATCATCAGAATCTATTATAGATTCATCTTCATGATCATTTTTGTTAACAGTAGTTGGTCCTACTTCTATGGGGTATAAAAGTGATACATCTCTTATAGTTTCACCTGAAGCAGTTTTAAGTTTTACAACCCTGGTTAATTCATCTTCCCCAGTTTTTAGTTCTAAAACTCTACCTAATGGCCAACACTGTCTTGGTGTATTTTGTCTAATTAGAACTACATCTCCTACCCTGATTTCATTAACCCAGGCTTTGTTTTGTATCCAAAGTGGATCATCCAAGGAGATATTGTAATCAGGTAGAGAGTTAATGACTTCTCCCTTAATCAAATGATTTTGGGTGAGAGGCTCTACATCATTAATATTATCCCCTACATAAATAAGAGGTCCGTTATTGACAACATTCTCAATTTCACTAATGAGAGTGAGAAGTTCAAAGAATTCAATTTGTTTTTTACCTATTGATTTCTTTAGGCAATTCTTTATTGTTTGGATATTCCTTTCCCAGATTGCTCCATACCATGGCGATGAAACAGGGATGTATTTCCATTTTATTTTGTTATTTTGTAGATATGTTATGGTATGTGAATTTTGTAATATGTCATTTATTTGGTTTTCACCAGCCTTGAAATATGTTGCATTATCTGTCCAAACAATTTTGGGTAGAGAATGCTTAGCACAAAATCTTCTAAAGCTATACACAAATGATTCTGCAGAAAGATCACACACTATGTCTAAGCTGACTGCTCTAGAAGATGAACATGTGTAAAGTATGATGTACATTTTTTGTTCTGTTGTTCCCAGACCAACAGTCAAACTTCCTTTATAGTCTATGCCAACTGTTTTAAAAGGCCTATTGAAGGTGACTCTCTCTGTTGGCAAATCAGGAGGATTGGTCTTCCTGAAAGATCTGGAATGAATCCTTTTGCAGGTGACACAGTTATTCATAACTGTCTTTACAGTCATTCTGCCTTTGGGTATCCAATACAACTTTCCAATGGCATTTAATGTTTGTGGAACACCCATGTGATAAAGTTAATTGTGTTTCTCTCTAATAATTAGGGTTGTAATGTGATGGAACCTAGGAAGAAGAAGGGGTTGTTTACTGTTATATGTGATTTGTGATTTGTTTAATCTACCCTTACATCTTAAAGCCATCTTTGTCAATGTAAAGATTCAAGTTTATTACCACAGAGGGTACTTTGTTCATTTGTTTACCAATTGTTAGAAAATCTAGTCTGCAGGATTTTGTTTTGTTGGAATGTATCTGAAGGTTATGTCCAAATTTTGTCTAGCTTCTTTAATGTCTCTTAATCTGTTACGGAGAAAGATGTTTTTTGAGTTTAACTCATCAGAGTTGATCCATGCCAAGCAGATTTGACTGTCAAGCCAAATATATGTATTTGTGATGTTTACATCATGGTAGACTTCATGGAGAAATCCTGTTATTTTTACAGCTAGATAACCTGCAAGTTAATAGGGTTACCATACGTCCGGTTTTTCCCGGACATGTCCGGAAATTTGAATATTTATAACATTGATTTTTGAGGCCATAACACTTGTTCTTATTTATAGATACTCAGTATAGACGACATGTAGTACGCAGTATATATAACACATTAATACAACGTGAGTTGGTAGATACTGATACAAATACACCCCCCCATCTCCGGAGTGTCCTCCTTTTTGAAAGTTCAAATATGGCAACCCTATGCAGCAAGTAGTTCAAGCTGAGGAATAGTTTTCTTTTGTTTTAAGGGTGTTACTTTCCCCTTGGCATAGATCAAATGACTGCCATCCTCACCTACAAGGTAAGCGTAACAGCCATACACCTTTTCACTGGCATCGCCAAATACATGCAAGGTTGAGGTGTATCTCTGTGTCCACAAACTCTGGGAATATTTATGTTTTGTAGTTTATTGAGATCTTTTGCTAACCTTTTCCAGCTATCTTGTTGTTTATTGGTTATAGGATCATCCCAGTCTACTTTCTGTTTCCAAAATTCTTGTAAAAGAACCCTGAATCTGATAGTAGAAGGAAGGAGTAAACCTATAGGATCAAATATTTTTGAACTTTCGGATAAGATCTTTCTTTTTGTGTTAGCTGTTGTATCTAAGGTGTAGCCTTTTGTGCAGAGTGAGTCATGAACTTTAGAATCTGAGTTCAAATCCCAGATCATACCTAATGTTTTCACCCTGTTTGTTGGTTCTGTCAATCCTTTGTCTTCTGATTTTATTTTTTTATTTAGTCTCTCATTATTTGTGATCCACTCTCTTAATTCAAAATTACCTTCTTTCATTATTTTATCTGCTTTTATGTAAACTTCTTTTAATTCTGACTCTGTTTTGGTTGATCCCACAAGGTTATCTACATAGAAGTGATCTTTCAAGAACTGAACAGTTAAATCATTTTCATCATACAAATTTAAGTGATGTTTGATGGTTAAAGCCAGTAAACTAGGACTTGCATTTGCTCCAAACAAAACCACATTAAATTTAAATGTTTTAAACCCTTTATTTAAGTCATATGGATCATTAAACCACAAGAATCTTAGTTGATCTTTGTCATAGTAATTTTTCAGATGAATTCTCAAAAAAGCTTTGCTTATATCACTTTGAACTGCATAGTCATCTAATCTAAATCTCAGAAGGATTCTTACAAGGTCTGAAATAAGATTAGGCCCCTCTATGAGACAGTCATTCAAGCTATGCTTATTGCCATCTTTAAGACTACAGTTATACACAACTCTAAGTTTGTTGTGGGTGCAGCCTTTCTATAGACTCGTGTGTGAGTAAGATAATGGCAGTTGTCTTTTTCAAAGGGGTGATCTTTAACTTCGTCAATGAAGCCTTTTTCTAACTGGTCCTTGAAAACATCATCATACATTTTAATTCTATTGTCATTTTTTAATCTTTTCATCAAATTATAGAGATGACCTTTAGCTACCTTTAGATTATCTTTTAATTTTAGACTATTGATCTTCCAAGGTAGTTCAATTGAATAATGGCCATTTTCATACATGATGGTATTTTCAAAATTTTCAACCATTAATTGATTTTCATCTGTATGATCACCATCTTGCACCCCCACTGACTCTAATAGCCAGAGCTGTTGTACACCTTTATCTAATTCTTCAGTTGTTAATGATTTACTTAATATTTCAGTATTTATGTTATTATTTGAGTTGTGTAAGACCTTGTCATAGTAGGGCGAGTTTGTTAGTCATATATTTTTTTTTTCATTGTTATTTTATATTTAGCTATGTGTCCCAGTGGAGCTATACCCCAGTGAGTATCTAGAGCTATCCCATCTCATTTCTGACTATGCCATTCTGAATTAAGTCAATATAATCAGCTCCAATTAACATTTGAACATTATCTATTGTATCATCATTTAAATTTCTGTCTGCAATTTTATATTGCTTTTTAAGTTGTTGTATTACTTGTTTTAAATTTGGTATTTTAAATTTTTGTTGACCAACTTGTTCAATGACTACTGCTTCTATGTTTGTTGTTTTATTCTCTGTGGGTATATCCAGATCTAAACTGATTGTACTATATTTTGCTTTCTGTTCGTTTTCTTTGACAAATTATGTATACACAATTCTTGTTCATTTTTATGAGTTTGTAGGCCTAATTGATTAACTAATGATTGATCTACAAATGTTTGTTGGGAACAAGAATCTATTAGACATCTTATAGGAGTTGTCCCACCTTTTTTATTTTTTAAATCTAAAGTTATTGTAGGTAGGAGTACACTAGAATTTTTATTGACATTATTTATTGACATGTCCATTAAAGGTTTTTTCATTTTTCTTTGTGTTTTGTTTATTTGAATTTTTAAATGAATCACAAAGACAAGATACATGATTTAAACTTTCACAATTAACACATTTGAATCTTATTTTTGTTTTGCAGTCTTTGTTACTATGTCCTGCAGCTGTGCATTTAGTACAAAGGTTTAACTGAGAACACTTGTTTATCCGGGATTCTAAGTCTACATATTTAGTACATCGTGTGCTATTGTGATCATCAGTCGAACAAAATTTACACTTGCGTACAAATTCTGTCGTAACATTAACATTTTGTAGTGTAGGAGTTAGACCTATCACGTTTTTTTCTGATTTGTCTTTTTGTTGTTGTTGTTGTGGCTTTGGTTTTGCTTGAATTTTCTTTGTTTGGTTTATTTGTGAATCAATCTTTGTTTGTGAATTAATCTTTGAAGATTTGTACATTGAAAAAACATTTGGAAATTCATTCCTTATTTCACCAAGGGTAGGGTATGTATTTCCCGTTATTCTTTGGAAAATATCCCTAATTTGGGTAGGTAAACAATCAGATATTATGGCTTGGATAAACCATGCTGATTTCTCTAGATCTATGTCATTATTTTGTAGATGACCTAACATGCATTCAATTTCACAATAGAAATTGTACATATCCTGATGGTTATCCTTTGCTGGTTTTATATTTTTTAATTTTATTGCTAAATCATTTACTATTTCTTTTTATTTAGGAAATTTCTTTCTAGTAATTTGAGAGCTATTTTATATGACTGCCTATTGCCGGTAAGGCATCAACCAGTTTTAGGGCTGGGCCCTTTAAATAATTAAGCAGATAACTGAATTTGTCAACATCAGATATATAATCTTTGTTGCCAATTAAACTATCAAATTTTTCCAGAAAAGACTGAAATTTTGTTCGATCACCCTCAAATATTGGTACTTGTAATGTTGGTAACTTGGCTTTTAGTTGTTTATTGTCATCATTAGAAATGGATACATTTCTGAAGGCCTCAATCAAACTTTGATTTGTAGCTCTAAATTATTTGGTAGATTATCTAAAGCAGCATATAATTCATTTATGTGAGAATCTATTTCAAAAATATTCTGTTCTTGTTCACACAAAAGTGCTGTATATGTCTCTTCACCAACATTTAACCCATCAGTTTCTGTAACAATTTCCTCGTCTATAATTATTATTTCCTGTTTAATTCTATTTAAACCACCCAAAATAGTATCATAATCCCTTTTATTTGGATTTTCTTTGCTATTAAAGCTAGTTAAAAGCCTGGTAATGACTCCCTTCCTTGCTGATCTCTTCCTTTTTAATGATTTAATCTTTGCCTCAATTGCTTCACATTCAGCCATATTTTGTTTATTTTTTTTTCCAAAAATAAGTCCCCAAAATCCTAAAACCCTTTCAACTCTATAAATAAGCTTTATTTTATATTATGTATACAATATTAAGCTTTATTTTGGTTAAATAGGCTAGGCTTCGATTACCCTTATTCTAGAATTTTACCACATTTATGACCAAATGATAAGTTTTGAAGTATTTGAATTATTTCTTATTTTTATTTTTAGTTAGGGCTTCGTAATTTATTATTATTTATATGTAGTAAATATTTGAAAAAGCCAAACATGGAATAAATTCTGTTCAGATGTCAAAATGTTTGATAAGGCGTAATTTTTTTTTTGTTTTAATTTTTTTTATTTTATTCAAGGTTAAGGTTTTCACAGCAAATAACCCTTCCCCACACGGGCCACCATTATAGATATGGAAAAAATAGGTCCTGCTCCAACCAGAGTAGCCTAAACACAACCTAGGCTACGTTGGAGATGGAAGACCTAGGCCAAAGATGAACCAGCCTACTATTTGTCCATAAACAGGACTTCCATACTCTTTTGTTAAACAATTACAGCTGAAATGTCAGCTTATTTAACCTAAATTTAATAACCGAAGAAAAATTTTATATAAATTTTATTTCTTGACACCAATAATGAACTTTTTTATTCCGGCTTCTTTCGTCTCGCCCCTGCCCGTCCTCCCTGTTATTATGCTTATTCCGATCTTTTTCTTCTTCCCAAAACCATGTTGCCATTTCTAGCTATGGGATCTTTTTTCTTTTCATCCCATATTTGTTTCTTCGTTGGTGTCTTTTTAATTTTTCTCAGCAAGAGTTCAAGTTCTCCTTCCGATTTACTTTTATTGCTATTATTTTTTAATGTTAATATGGCTTATCCAAGATTAGGTGGGTCTTTCATTTCGGTACTCCCAAATTTTCCACAGCTTATGTCGACAGGCTTAAGAGTTTAGGTTCAAACATATGGGAAGCACAAAGTAAGGGGACGAGGTTGTTTATTGGACACATTTTCTCGTTAACCAGTCTTTCACGTATCCCCAAAATAAAAAAAATCAAGTGACGTCAAATCCAGCGAGTTCGGAGGCAAAGCGATTAGATCTGTTCGACCAATCCAATGGTCATAGAATTTCTCATTCAGAACAGTACGCGCAATTCAACTATAATATGGTGGTGCTCCATCTTGTTAAGAGATTATATCACATTCTTTTTTAACTTGAGGAATGAGAACGTTTCCAAGAATATCCAGATAGGTTGTAGCTACAGTATAATAATTTTCTCTATGAAGAAAAGACCTAGAACCCTGTTCTGTTATATATTTTATGTATAAATACCCCAACAGCACATATTCACTTTGGAGCTGTCGCGCACGTATTCAGTAATAATAGCAAATGGATGTCCTGAGCCCAAAACTCTACACTCTACAGTTTTGACAATTTACCTTCCCACTTGCGTTAAACGTGGCCTTATTGGTGAAAATAATAAGATTCAGGAATTTTTTATCTTCCTCGAAGCTTTGCAACACGGACGTCTATTTATAGGTTGGTTTGCTAACTGGAGGCTCGTATTGTTATTGGTCTTGAATCCAGGTTACCAGCTGTGGTCAACATGTATCAGGTTGAGGGAAAAGTATTGTCGGTTTCGGAACAGTGAAATTAAAAAGTGCACACGTTTTTTTGGTTGTATCTCTATACATTAAACTAAGGTAAGTTATAATTACTTTAATATGTTATATTATAAATATATATATTTTCGTCCTTTTTTTATATTTTTCATATTTTTTCAGTATTCAGAAGAACAATGACATCGGAGGAAATTCGAGTGTGCTTTTTGTACGAGTTCAAACTTAGGAGTAGTGTGGCTCTGACTTCGCGCAAAATTTGTCAAGCATGGGGAGAGAACTCCGTCAGCGAACGTTTTTTTAAATCTGTCCTTCGATTAAATTGGCTATACGGCACGGATTTGTTTGTGGTAGTGGCGTCCATTAAGTCATTATGTAACAGTATTCACTACAATACTGTATTTCAAATAAAACTACTTTTGAGGAGCATTAAAAAGCTGGTTTTTGAGGGGTCAAAAAATAATAATAATATATATATATGTACACACACACATATATATATATATATATATATATATATATATATATATACTGCATAAAGGTAAACATTAAAAAAAAAAAAAGAACCCCAAAACACGCGTCACATCACGCGTACCTCATTTATTTAATTAGTTCTAGTGAGAGAGACTACGACATTTATATAATTAATTTTAAATATGCAGTTTAACAAAATTATTATTTGGTATTCAAGGAAAAAGTGAAGCGGTGATGAAATGATAACTTCCTCTATAAGATAAATACATAAATGACATCCTTTCATTTCATGCCTAAATTTATTTCTTACTTTCCTATAACTCTTCTTTCACTACTATTTTCTGTCAGCAGTGGCTTGCGGAAAAAGAAGAGCCCTTTCTACAGGTACTCTAATTTACTACTATTATTATTTTTGTACGAAAGCCGTACAAGTGTAAGAATGGTATGAGAGTCTCTGAGTCTCTGAGTCTCTCTCTCTCTCTCTCTCTCTCTCTCTCTCTCTCTCTCTCTCTCTCTCTCTCTCTCTCAGAAAGCCTTTGATAAGGTACCTCACCGCCGGCTAATGGCGAAAGTGCGCGCGCTGGGTATCGGTGGGGAAATAGGTAGGTGGATTGAAAACTGTCTGAAGAATAGGCGGCAGAGGGTTGTAATTAAAGGGGTTAGTTCGGGTTGGGCCTCGGTCACTAGTGGGGTTCCTCAGGGTTCCGTTTTGGGGCCACTGTTGTTTATCATTTACATAAATGATATAGACGGTGGCATCGTCAGTCGGATCGCCAAATTCGCTGATGACACCAAGCTTGGGGCCAATGTTGGGACGCCCGAAGCGATCGAGGAACTGCATGCGGACCTAGGTAGGATAGGAGAGTGGTCCGAAAAATGGCAAATGCCGTTTAACTTGGGTAAATGCAAAGTGATGCACATTGGCTACGCCAATCCCAAGTCGAACTACTCGATGTTGGGGAACAATATCGAGACGACTGATTTGGAAAAGGACTTGGGTGTGCTAATCAGCAGCGACCTTAAGTTTACCAAACACTGCGTAGAGGTGGAAAAGAAAGCCCAGAAGCTGTTGGGTTATATCAGGAGGCAATTTCAGTTTCGGAACAAGGAGATTGTGCTCTCTCTGTACAATTCTCTGGTTCGGCCGCACCTGGAGTATGCAGTGCAGCTCTGGTCGCCCACCCTCAGGAAAGATATTGAGAGGCTGGAGCGAGTGCAGGCGAGGGCCACAAAGTTAATCCCTTCCGTTAGGCATATGGGCTACAATCGACGGTTACG
This sequence comes from Bathynomus jamesi, assembly GCA_023014485.1. NCBI lineage: Eukaryota > Metazoa > Arthropoda > Malacostraca > Isopoda > Cirolanidae > Bathynomus > Bathynomus jamesi. Next base: position 33,083 of record JAJOZX010005657.1, read on the forward strand.
CGCCCTGAACTTGTTTTCGCTGGAAACTCGGAGGCTGCGCGGTCAACTGACCGAGGTTTTCAAGCTCTTACGCGGGTTCAACGATGTCGAATTTAGAAGCATGTTTAGTTTAAATGATAACCCAACTCGCAACAATGGTTGGAAGTTGGATTTGAAACGGTTTAGGACTAGTGTGTGTGGGAATTACTTTACGTATAAGATCTGTGACACGTGGAACAGTTTACCTTCAGAAGTTGTGAACAGTTCCTCTGTGGATCATTTCAAGAAAAGGTTAGACCAAATCTTGCACACTATTTGAGTGTGTAAAAAATTTTCCCTGGCACCCGTTGCCATTGGTACCTCCTCGGTATGGGCCGCAAGGCCTTTTGAGGTACTTCTTTTCCTTGTAACTCCTTGTAACACTCTCTCTCTCTCTCTCTCTCTCTCTCTCTCTCTCTCTCTCTCTCTCTCTCCTAGCTTCTTCCTTGTGATAGCCTAGAGTGGATCTTAGGGACTTTGTTTGCCTGTAACTTCTCTAATTTTTTATTCATTTGTGGAGACGTTTAGCTTTTTATTCATAATAGGAGAAAAATGTTTTTTATGATAAAAAACTATGTGGCAACATTTCAAAAGTGGAGAGAATTTAACAAAACTGCTATGGTATATGGACATTGTGGAATACTCAAAACATTTCTGAAGTGACTCCAAAGAAAAATGTACCTACATAATTTTGACAAGTAACAATATGTTAAATACAAATATAGCGCAAACAGACTTCTGAAAGGAATTAGGAGCACTAAAAAAACTCAGAACTTACTCAATAAAAACAAAAACTTTGAGGGGATAAACATAAATTCAAAGAAAATAGATTGGCCTAGTATAAATTAACTGGAATTGCTACTTTAAGAAAAACCTCCAGAGAAAATTCTACCAATTGTGGCAAACTACTGGAACGATATCAAAATACTTGGAGTCGGACAAATGTATTGCCTAATGAGAGTAATACATTTGTCGTTATTATAAATAACAGTGTATAGTCACAGTAAAATAAGTAATAACAGGTAACTAAATATATATCGTAGCCAGAAACTGGCATAACAAGGCGACAATGAGGAAAGAGAAGAAAAAAGTAACGTAACATGGTTTTCACAAATACGTAAGAACTAATTTATAAAACCAGAATATCATTTCTATTGAGCAGATACACGAATTAAGTGAACATTACACTATTTATATAAATTCATACAATCATTATTTTAATATCTTTCATTTGTCCACCTTCGTACTCTTATAAATACCCAATAAGACAGAATATTACCTAAAATTAATTGCTGCAAAAATTCAGGACATATATATATATACACACACTTTATATATGAGACGTTCCTGACTCTTTTTTCACTGGTAGGGCTCGTACTGCAATACAATAAACATGCTAACAATTTCAGTGTATGCAGAAATTTAAGGTTGGGCTGACGGCACAAGATGCAATGGACACAATGGATGCAATGTACACACACACACACACACACACACACACGTTGGGTGAATAAAAAGTTCTGCCCGATTTTGGGTTTTCACAATTCACCCAAAATCGGACGGAACGTTTGATTCACCCTGTATATTAATATATATATATATATATAATATATAATATATATATGATGAATAAAACCACGAAGGAAAGGAAACACAAAAAGGTGCTCAAGCGTTTTCGTCTAATGACATCCTCAGGAACACTGAAGTACATAAAAGGTTACGGCCTATATATAGGTTACAGGAAGAAAAGAAAAATAAATAAATAACATACATACACACAAACATATATATATATATATATATATATATATACATACATATCTACACACATACATATATATATATATATATATATATATATAATATATATATGCAATAAACGGAGAAGTAAAAATAAAAATTAAAAATTAAGATTAGAGGATTAACAAAGAGGCATATCGATTTTTAGCACAAGATTACAGTTTACCAAAGATTTAGCGTCCTACCCTTTTTATCTAAATTTGTTTTGAAGGAATTCAAAACAACAGGATCGAGTTGAAAAAGACCTTTGCTTATGTTGAAGTTATTTGAAAGTTGAATAATGGCAGACTCAAGAATATTTCTATTAACAATGTTGCTCGAATGAAATAAAACTGAAGCATTATTCCAATCAATACAGTGGGATAACTCTGACAAATGGACAAAAAGAGCACTGGACAACTGTCCTGTTCTAACGGAATATTGATGCTGTTTTATATGTGTGTGCAAATCCTTTCCCGTCTGACCTATGTAAAAGGAATCACATTGTTTACACCCAATTTTATAGATAATGCCTGAATTATTGGTAGGGCTATTTTTTACTATGATATTTTTCACAATATTGTTATATGAAAATAATACATTAATATCCAAACGTTTAAGTACATTAGCAATGCCTAAAAAGCCCGGGAAAAATGGAAGTACTAAAATATTTTTTGACAACGTACGAGTGTTATTATTGACACGATAGAAAGTTCGTTTTGCCTTGTTGAGACAAGATTCCATAAACGCAGATGGGTAACACAGATCACTTCCAATACCGTTGATTTTTCCAATTCGGCATCGATGTATTCCGGACTGGCGATCCTAAGGGCGCGGAGAAACATTGATGAAAAAATGGCCTTCTTAGTGGGGGTGTCATGTCCCGAGTAAAAGTGTACGTAGGACAAATTGTTTGTTGTTTTCCAATAGATACTAAACTTAAAACCTGGGCTTTCCCTATGTACACGCACATCCAAAAATGGGATTGAATTGTCTTGTTCCATTTCTAAAGTAAACTTAATGGAGGGGACTTGATCATTTAACTGAAGGAGGAAGTTATCCAGGTCACGATTCATGGGCCAGATACACAAAATATCGTCGACGTACCGCAACCAAGGGATGCCAACCCCCAGGATTCTCGGAATGTAAGTAATTTCGAAAAACTCCATATAAATATTGGAGAGGAGGGGCGATAAGGGTTGCCCATGGCCATCCCAAACACTTGTTGATAATACTCGTTATTGAAAGTGAATTTACAGTCTTTAATGCAAAGCTTAATAAGTTCCAAAACAATGTGTGAAGGTAGTGGCAGGTCATACTTATGTAATTCTTGGGAGAGAAAGTCAAGCATATCATCAATCGGCACTTTTGTAAACAATGAACAAACATCAAAACTGATCAATCTATCGTTAGTTTCAGTACGTGCATTATTCAATTTTTCAGTAAGATCCATGGAATTTTTTACATGTGAATCAGAGATAGTTCCGAGAATGGGGGACAAGACTTTGACAAGCCATTTGGAGAGTTTATAAGTAATAGAGCCCACCGAGCTAATAATAGGGCCCTACATTTACGGTCTTATTAAAACCCACAAACCTGGCAACCCTATGCGCCCTATTATTAGCTCGGTGGGCTCTATTACTTATAAACTCTCCAAATGGCTTGTCAAAGTCTTGTCCCCCATTCTCGGAACTATCTCTGATTCACATGTAAAAAATTCCATGGATCTTACTGAAAAATTGAATAATGCACGTACTGAAACTAACGATAGATTGATCAGTTTTGATGTTTGTTCATTGTTTACAAAAGTGCCGATTGATGATATGCTTGACTTTCTCTCCCAAGAATTACATAAGTATGACCTGCCACTACCTTCACACATTGTTTTGGAACTTATTAAGCTTTGCATTAAAGACTGTAAATTCACTTTCAATAACGAGTATTATCAACAAGTGTTTGGGATGGCCATGGGCAACCCCTTATTGCCCCTCCTCTCCAATATTTATATGGAGTTTTTCGAAATTACTTACATTCCGAGAATCCTGGGGGTTGGCATCCCTTGGGTGCGGTACGTCGACGATATTTTGTGTATCTGGCCCATGAATCGTGACCTGGATAACTTCCTCCTTCAGTTAAATGATCAAGTCCCCTCCATTAAGTTTACTTTAGAAGTGGAACAAGACAATTCAATCCCATTTTTGGATGTGCGTGTACATAGGGAAAGCCCAGGTTTTAAGTTTAGTATCTATCGGAAAACAAACAATTTGTCCTACGTACACTTTTACTCGGGACATGACACCCCCACTAAGAAGGCCATTTTTTCATCAATGTTTCTCCGCGCCCTTACGATCGCCAGTCCGGAATACATCGATGCCGAATTGGAAAAAATCAACGGTATTGGAAGTGATCTGTGTTACCCATCTGCGTTTATGGAATCTTGTCTCAACAAGGCAAAACGAACTTTCTATCGTGTCAATAATAACACTCGTACTTTGTCAAAAAATATTTTAGTACTTCCATTTTTCCCGGCTTTTTATGCATTGCTAATGTACTTAAACTTTTGGATATTAATGTAGTATTTTCATATAACAATATTGTGAAAAATATCATAGTAAAAAATAGCCCTACCAATAATTCAGGCATTATCTATAAAATTGGGTGTAAACAATGTGATTCCTTTTACATAGGTCAGACGGGAAAGGATTTGCACACACATATAAAACAGCATCAATATTCCGTTAGAACAGGACAGTTGTCCAGTGCTCTTTTTGTCCATTTGTCAGAGTTATCCCACTGTATTGATTGGAATAATGCTTCAGTTTTATTTCATTCGAGCAACATTGTCAATAGAAATATTCTTGAGTCTGCCATTATTCAACTTTCAAATAACTTCAACATAAGCAAAGGTCTTTTTCAACTCGATCCTGTTGTTTTGAATTCCTTCAAAACAAATTTAGATAAAAAGGGTAGGACGCTAAATCTTTGGTAAACTTGTAAGCTACTTTATTAACTTTTAATCTTCAAATTTATTTTTATATATATCGAAACTTGACTCTAAAAAGGCAGTGTTAAAACCCGGGCGTATTTCCAGTATAAATTTGTATTTTTATAACTCATTTGATCTTGTGCTAAAAATCGATATGCCTCTTTGTTAATCCTCTAATCTTTAATTTTTAATTTTTATTTTTACTTCTCCGTTTATTGCATATATATATATATATATATATATATATATATATATATATATATATGTTTGTGTGTATGTATGTTATTTATTTATTTATTTTTTCTTTCTGTAACCTATATATAGGCCGTAACCTTTTATGTACTTCAGTGTTCCTGAGGATGTCATTAGACGAAAGCGCTTGAGCACCTTTTTGTGTTTCCTTTCCTTCGTGGTTTTATTCATCATAAATATTTTTCACGTGTTACTTTCATGAAATAATTTTCATATATATATATATATAAATAAATGGAAAGCAAACAAAAAATTTTCATTACTAGATCATCGATATACAAAAAAAAGTTAGAAACTAGAAGACTTAAAACTTATTCTAGGGAACCAGAATGGATGTGTGCAGGATTAAATATAAAATTAAAATAAGTACATTGAGCAATTATAAATGCAGATTTAAATGAACTAGATTTGGAATTGCTATTTTGCGAAATACTACTTATAGTTGAAACGAAACTAAACCTACATTATTGATACATGTTCCAAAGAAAGGAAAAATCAGAACATTACTTTGACAGAGGAAACAAATTGTAAAAAATATCTACAGATGCAGAACAGAAGCTGGGAGACTCAGGGTAGAAAAAAGATACGTAATAGAAAGGGGCCTCAAAAAAAAATTTAGCCACAAGGCAAATGAGGCCGAAAAAAGGTAGCAGAAAACCAAAAATAACTCAAAATACCTTTACGATTTTGCGAAAAAAATGAAATGCGAAGAGAGGATTGGTTCGTTAAAAGATGAAGTAAACTAATTCACAAATGACCCAGAAAAAACGAGCGAACTGCTTAAGGAACAATTAAACTAAGTGTTCAGCATCCCTAAGCTCAAGAAAGAGTAAGAAATACGGATGAATTCCAAATAAGTACAAATCAATCAAGAACAAGTACGGACACGAATCTTTTAATAGATATGATAAATATTGGGAGGGGAAATAGTTAAGTCTCTATCACAAATACAAGAAAATTCAGGACCAGGGCCAGACTCGGAGTGCTATGTTTCTGAACAAATGCAAAGAGAGTACTGTACTATACTTACTGTAGAGGACATCACTTGACACAGGAGAAATTCCACAATCATTAAAGAACAAGAACACCGCTTCCTTATTCAAGGGAGGTAACAGAGCAATGCCTCGGAATTATCGCCCAGTAGCTCTTACCTCCCACCTTATAAAGTGTTTTGAATTTATAACTGGAGACAAAATTGCTTACTACCTACAAGAGAAGGAAATATTCAATCGGAATTAACATGCTTCAGGGCTGGAAGATTATACCATCTACAGTTACTGGATCACTTTGTCAATACTGATGTAATCTATACCAATTTTGCTAGTCTTCGATAAATGTGACCATAGACTTATAGCACACAAACTTAAGAATAAAGGGATTACTGAAAAGCTGGAACGGTGAATATTTATTTTCTAACCCAAAGAACACATAGTATTAGTAAATAGAGTTAAATCTGAAGTCCGAGAGGTTGTCAGCTCTGTTCCACACGATACAATATTAGTTCCTTTGTTGTTTATAATAATGATTGCAGACATAGATACAGATATTAAAGAGAGTGTCGTTTCGTGTTTCACGGATGACACAAAGAAATGCAAGGAAATATCAAATGAAGGTGACAGAAAAATTACAAAAATAACATTGAAACATTATTCAAGTGGGTGGAAAACAACAATATGAAGTTCAATGAAGAAAAATTCCATCTCATAAGATATGGTAACAAAGAGTTACAGAATAAAGGGTACAAAGTACTACAAAACTAACAGATAACGACAGCCCCACAAATCGGGTATCTTGGAGTCAATGTCATCGGATACAGAATTCAGGGAACACCATAACATTAAAATTACAAGAGCTAGAAACATAATGGGAATTATTTGGAGGAGTTTCCATAGCAGAAAAGCAAACATTACGGAAACGTTTTGTCCTACTGCACCATTTATTCCACACATAGAACACAAGACTGTTACGTCTAAATCCTTTAACACTCTAACCTGAATAATTTCAAGAACCAACTGGACGGGTTCTTGTGCAGAAACCTTGACCAGCCATATGTAGGGCAGGATCAAAATGAAAGAAAACTCTCCCCTACGAAATCCCACAAATGAGTCAGAATTCTGCAGGTCGATCTGAAACGTCGTTGGAGGACACTTCAAGTAACCCTGAAGTAAGTAGCTTATTTTTAGATAAATTTGCATTCCGAAGATAATTTTGAAAATCCTATTTATGACCCATCAGACTGATGCCTTTCTTTCTTCAAAATTTGAATTGCTGTCGGAATAATGGCCAACTCATCAAATGCTTTCAAACCAAATATCAAAATATAATTTTAATTTAAAATGCATATTCCATCGTTTCCCTTTTAAAACCCCACTGGTTCTACCTCAAAACACTTTCCATTAAAAATTCCTATCTCCATCCTTAAATAGCTTAAAACTTTGGAGGCTAAGTTATGCTTATCATGATTCCCCCCAGATATCTTTAGAGCTAAGGGTTGATTTCTGACAACCTATTCCTCATTAAGAATAAATGAATCATTAAATTTCACCTAATTTTATTTTTGTGTAGCTATGAAATGCTCAACATTAAAGTCTAAGTTAATAATTAATATACAGGTCAACTAAGCTTCCTTTGCCTGTTGTTACATATACTTATGATACCTGTATAAAAATATATAAAATAACTGTTTGTATAAATTCCCTTGCACTAATTTTAAACATTAATTGTTTCTTGCAATATTCCTTGATTCATTTTATTTAAGTTCAATCCAAAGAAAAATTAATTTGCATCAATTCTATCAGTTCAAGGTATAATTTCTATTAACTTCTAACCAACAAAATTCACTGAGTCACAAAACTTGGAGTGATCAAGTTAGTTTTTGTACCAATCTTCAGGTGATCCTACAATTCTATCCCAAAGGCTCAAACGAAAGAGCTGATATTATTTTTAAATTAAGAGACGAACCAATATAGCAGGTAGAAGAATTTAAGTATCTGGGTGAAGCAATCACCAGCTCCTTTACTGCTTCTTTAGCACTTACTGTGCTAAGGCAAACATGATTATAAGAAACTTCGGAGGAAGTGTAGTTTGCGTTCCCCTACATTATCCTAGTGTAGTTTGAGTTCCCCTACATTATCCTAGTGTAGTTTGCGTTCCCCTACATTATCCTAGTGTAGTTTGCGTTCCCCTACATTATCCTAGTGTAGTTTGCGTTCCCCTACATTATCTTAGAGTAGTTTGCGTTCCCCTACATTATCTTAGAGTAGTTTGCGTTCCCCTACATTATCCTAGTGTAGTTTGCGTTCCCCTACATTATCCTAGTGTAGTTTGCGTTCCCCTACATTATCCTAGTGTAGTTTGCGTTCCCCTACATTATCCTAGTGAAGTTTGCGTTCCCCTACCTTATCCTAGTGTAGTGTGCGTTCCCCCTACATTATCCTAGTGTAGTTTGCGTTCCCCTACATTATCCTAGTGAAGTTTGCGTTCCCCTACCTTATCCTAGTGTAGTGTGCGTTCCCCCTACATTATCCTAGTGTAGTTTGCGTTCCCCTACATTATCCTAGTGTAGTTTGCGTTCCCCTACATTATCCTAGTGTAGTTTGCGTTCCCCTACATTATCCTAGTGTAGTTTGCGTTCCCCTACATTATCCTAGGGTAGTTTGCGTTCTCCTACATTATCCTAGTGTAGTTTGCGTTCCCCTACATTATCCTAGTGTAGTTTGCGTTCCCCTACATTATCCTTGTGTAGTTTGCGTTCCCCAACTTTGTCCACGTATACCTAATTAAATAAAACATTAAAACTAACGAAAATATTACGACTTTATATAAACTGGCGATTGGTTAGGTTAAGTCGTAATATTTTGGTTAGTTTTAACTTTTTATTTGATGGATTCATTTAAAATATGTCTCCTAAAGATCCTATTGTAGTTTACGTTCCCCAACTTTGACCTAGTGTAGTTTGTGAGCCTTTTTGCGTCAGGGAGCTGTAAACTACACTTGCTCCGAAACTTCAAGTTCTGTACAAGCCAAACTAAAGACACTCTTTTTGGATCACCTGAAGATCAGGGCCCCCAGCCTTCTCTAGTTAGCCATAAGGCTAACTAACGAAAATATCACAACCTAATAAACCAATCGTTAGGCCAACTGTACGCCTTTGACGATTGGTTAGGTTAGGTCGTCATATTTTCGTTAGTTAGCCTTATGAAGCTAACTAAAGAAGGCTGGGGGCCCTGATCTTCAGGTGATCCCTCATTTTTTGTAATTTCTGCAGTAATATTTATGGGCAGAGAAACTTTGGGTTAATTATAAAGAAGGCTCCTGCAGAACCCTCAGTTTGCTTTACAACAGATTCTATAGACTCCTATACAAGCTACCTCAAAGATGCTCAGCTCTGAAATGTTTGCTAACTGCAACGTTCCAAGCCTCCCTGAGGTAACAAGATATGCTCAATATAGTCTAATACGAAGAATTAAAACCTCACACAATCTAATTGTCCAAACTATTCATCAGTCCTGCTTTGTCTTCTAGACTGTGGACCTCTGGCTATGAAAGTGTGTCCTCGCTCCACTTAACTCCTGCATTAGCCATCCCATTAAATGTACTTCTTATTTTTATGAAACTGTTATTACTATTTTTTATTATTTCTCGTCTCCTTACATTTATCATTGTTATTTCTTTATTACCATAGTCCTTTTTTATTAATTTACTGTTTAATTATTTGCATCATTGATTACCTTGAGTGATACTGGATCTTTTCCGTTTCATGTACTGTTTCCGATTTTGTTGAAAATAAGATTTTTAATGTAGATATTTACGCTGATTTAAAAAATAAGATTTTTTTGAGAAATGAGCGGTCCAAAGTTAGGTTAGGTTAACTGAATGCCAGGTTAGGTTAACTGAATGCCCGGTTAGGTCAACTGAATGCCCGGTTAGGTTAATTGAGTACCCGATTAGGTCAACTGTATGCCCTTGACGATTGGTTAGGTTAAGTTGTGATATTTTCGTTAAAACTAACGAAAATATCACGACTTAACCTAATCAATCATCAAGGGCGTACAGTTCACCTAATCGGTTACTCAATTAATCTAACCGGGCATTCAGTTGACCTAACCGGGCATTCAGTTAACTTAACGGACAGAAAAATAACAGTCGAAATCTATTCACACAAATACTTAGTGACATAAGCCAATATTACTAAAGCATACAATAACACTTGTATTAGTTTTCACTTGTATTGTTATAGTTTTTTACCTAATTCAAAATTACAATAACAAAACTTTTGAACCGCTCATTTCTCCAAAGAAAGACTTACATTTTTTTAAATCAGCGTAAATATCTACATTAAATATCTTATTTTCAATAAACTCGGAAACTATACATGAAACGGAAAAGATCCGTGATACTGCACCTTCGTTTTTTCGGTCGGAGAATCTGTCTACTGCCAATTAAAAGCATTATTATTATTATCACTATCATAATTTTTGTAGGCTTAACGTGGGTAGTTTATTATTATTATATACCCTATTCATGACGTGTTTTATTTTTATCTCTCTTAAGTCATAATTTTTAGTTTGTTCGTTTTCAAATGTATTATTGTTTGATTTATCTTACCACTTATTACCTTCAAAAATATTGTACTATGTTATGGTATTTACCGTATATCCTGACAAGAAAGCGTATCATTATCATCATCACTTATATCCAAGTATGTCTTCTCACTCCAACTCATTTGGAAAATCTGTAAGGTTTGCAGATGACAAGGCATTTGTTCGTAGTACTGAGGATGGACTACAAAGAATGGTCAACAGCTTCACAACAACGACGGAAGAATTCGGAATGAGAATTAATGAGACCAGGAGAAAGGTAATGAAAATTGCAAGAAGGAAAGGAGCACAAATGAACCTAACGATAGGAAATCGGACCTTGGAAGAAGCTGAGCAGTTTAAATATCTGGGAAGTTTATTAACCAACAATGGAGATTGCAATAAGGAAATAAGATCAGAATTGATATGGGTAAGGTAGCTTTTCAGAGACAGAAAAGACTATACCTTACAGGTAAACTCAACTTGAAACTGAAGAAAAAGTTAGTAAAAAGCTTGATATGGAGTGTGGTACTGTATGGAGCAGAAACATGGACACTGAAAACAACTGAAAAGTTCTGAAATGTGGATTTGGAGAAGAATGCTAAAGATAAGCTGGAGAGAACACCAAAGTAATGAGGAAGTACTGCAACAGGTGAGGGAGGAAAGAAGACTCATTAAGGTGATAAGAGAAAGACAGAAGAAATGGATCGGACATATGTTGAGAGGAGAAGGATTGTTGAAGGAGGTGATAGAGGGTAGATATGAAGGTAGAAGGCCGAGGGGAAGGAAAAAGAAAGCAATGCTGGATGATTTGAAGGCAGGCAGGAGCTATCGTGAGATGAAAAGGATAGCTCAGGATAGAAGACTTTGGCAGGACACACGAGTTGGACCTGCCTGATAGGCAGAACACGATGGATGGATGGATGGGTATATATATATATATATATATACATTTCAACTGCAAAGAACACGCAGTATAATTAACGTAAAGAACGACGCTTGTATAGGAGAACATTCCGCGCAAGATGAGGAAGGAGAACGATCAAATGAAAAAATGAGGTAACCACCCGGGAATCGAACCCGGGATCTTCCGATTGCCGGTCAGATATGATAACCACTACACCATGGTCCTCACTCTTCCACATTTTTCCATACTTTTTATAGACACAAAATCGTTAATAATGTATACCTAACTTTGTTTTCTCTGCATAATTTCTTTTTCCTCAGTAGAGAAAATATTCAGATTTTACAGCCTATCCACGAGTCATTGCAGTTGACGTCCGGTTTGAGCAGCAGGAAGTAAAAGTCACTTTGAAGCGAAACAGGCTAAAAACAAACAAAGTTACAGTAAGTAATCGAAGGCTAACTAAACTGAAGTAAAACACGAATATTAACACAAAAATCATTCAAAACGTTTTCACAACGATTTGAGGGAGGAGTTCCCGTGATATAAAAATATTTGACATATTTGCCGGCCAATGTGGGGGGTCCATGTTTGTGTATATATATATATATATATATATATATATATATATATATATACAGTGCTTTTTTTTGACGGTACGCTCCGGAACGTCGTATGGGCACCTTGTTTTCAGAGCGACGTTGATACACGTCCGCTCAAATAAATTAACGTTCCCATCTCGACTGACTCATTTGGCACGAACAACAAAGTCATATGACAATTCGTTGGCTGACATCACATGAACCCCCCACCCTCCCTCCGCTCCCGCCAAATGAGTCAGTCGTGATGTGAACGTCAATTTGATCGGAATGTGTTTTCTGTTTTTACAATACAATTTAGGGACGTTACACGATTGTCACTAGGGGCGTGTTTAAGTGCGTGAGTTTCAAATTTTTAAATGCGAGAACTCAGTCTAGTTTTTTGTGAATATGTTACCGCAACTTTGAAAATGAAAAACTCACTAATTTCTTTTCACCTCCCGTGAATAAAAAAGCTAGAACAAGTGAAGAAGTGACAGGAAAAATTGAATTAACGGCATCAGTTTCTGTTCCTGTTTCTGTTTCTGTTCATGTTCCTGTTTCACTCATTCGTCAGCCAGACTGTGTATTCATTCGTCAGCCAGACTCTGTACTGAACGGACGCTTTCCTGAGCTCTCTGATATTGCATCTACTTTTGCATATTGCTAAGAATTTTACTTTTGGAAAGTTTTGAATTTTATAAACTTGCGTTTATATTCACATTGTTATAGTTAAGTAATTGAATATTAGTGGTTTTTAGCGATTTAGAAGTATTCATAGCGTGCCGGCTTAATTTAATTTGAACTTGTGATGGTTATAAACTAATTTTTAACTGCGCGATGCCGTCGCGGAAAGCGTCGTGTGTTAGGTGTAGGTTAAACCGGTGGTATTCAGAATTTAAAGATTATAACGGCGGTCCTATGGCGATTACCGAGAGATCAGTTTGTTTCTTTTGCGAGTTAATGGAGGAAATAGTTGACATAAAACGCAGTGTACGTGAGGTACCGGAAAGACTTGCAACGCTCGATGAGGGCAGGGGTAGGGCTACGGTTGACGAAAGCCGAACCAATACTAACGTTGAAGACGTTAGTAATTTGAAGGGTGAAGTGCGTAACCTAGTTTCTAGTTTAGGTAGCTTATCGGGAAGGTTGGATAGAGTTGAGGAAGGGGTTAAGGTTGGACCGAGATTAGTAGGTGGGGAGGGATTTAGAGAAGTTAAGGGTGGAGCTAGGTCGCGTACGTTAGGTAATACGATTCCCCCACCTATCGAGGTTTCGAACCCTTTCGCCCATTTGGAAAGGAACGTGAATGAGGGGGAAACTATTTTAATTGGGGACTCTTCAGTGCGCCACATGGACAAAGAGTTCGTTGAACAGCATCCAACCAAGAGGAGGAGGGTCTGTCTCCAAGGGGCCAGGGTTGACGGAGTTAGAGACGAAGTGGAAAGGATTCACGTTGCCTCCCGTCACTCTATGTTGGTGACGATGGTAGGAGGCAACGACTCGTGCAGGCCCGATACGAGAGTGCCTGACCTTTTGGAGAGATATAGGGGGTTAATTAGGTCCCTAAAGGCGAGGTCAGATAGTTCTTTAGGTCTAGGTATTACCCCTAGGCACGGGTTGGGCAATACCCTTCGTAAAGCTGTGGTCCGAATTCAGTGATCCTAGCCTTTTTATAAAAGATGGGGGTGCATTTTAATGAAATAGGTAATGCTAGGCTAGGTAGGTTAATAGACGAAAACGTGCGAAAGCTATACAGGTCGAAGCCTTCTTTAAACGTTGTGGGTCCGAGGAACGCGGGCCCGACGTGAAAAATAGTTTAAAACGCCGGCCCGTGGTAAAAAATAACTTAAACGTCTTTTATTGTAACGCGCGTAGTATTAGAAATAAATTAAATGAATTTAAGGCGATAATTTATTCCGGCAACTACGATATAGTTCCTATCATTGAAACGTGGTTAAATACCGTGACTCGGGGCATGTTGGGGGAACTTGATATACCGGGTTTTAAACTCTTTACTAATGATAAGTTACATAGGTTTAGTGGCGGCGCTTTGCTGTAAATTCGTAATTCCCTTAGAACTATCGAAGTTAAGATAGATTTTCCGGCAGCAATTAATGCGATATGCGTCGAAGTTAGGGCGCGTACTATTAGTTTTAATTTTGTTGTTTATAGACCTCCCGTTCAACCCTTCGATACCGATACTAGATTTTACTCACTTCTTGGTAACTTTATTGACAATCGGAATAGTATAATTGTCGGAGACTTTAACTTCCATAATGTTAATTACGAGACTTTTACTGGTAATGAGGAGGGTTTGAGATTGATTGAGTTCATGGAGGATAATTTTTTACGACAGATAGTTACCGAACCAACGCGCGGTGATAATATTTTAGATTTGGTGATGATGAACGGCGAAAATATAGTCGATAGTTTAGAAGTAGGCGAAGTTTAGGATGTAGTGATCATCAAATTCTTAGGTTTAAGTTATTGATAGAAAACGCTAAGGATAGTAACGTAATAGAAGTCCCTGATTTTCGTAGGGCTAATTTTGATAGTTTTGCGGATAGGATGAGAGTAGTGGACTGGGATAACTTATTTTGGGTAATGACACAAATTTGCATTGGGAGGCGTTTAAAGAAAGTTTTATGAATATTGAAAGGGAGTTTATTCCTCGTAGGCCCAAGCGCGCTAGTAATCATGGTAGGCCCAAGTGGTGGACTAGGGAAATAGGCGAGTTCATAAACGAGCGTAACAGAGCGTATATACTTAATAAGCGCAATGGCACGGCAGCTAACTTTAATAGATATATCGAGCTTAGACGTCAGGTTAAAAGATCAGTTAGGAATGTAAGCGTAATTTAGATATACTTATAGCTGCGGATAGTAAACATAATCCAAAAACGTTTTTTGAATACGTCAATAATCGTAAGCCGATAAAAGATAACATAGGCCCTCTAGTGGATGTTAACGGCGATGGCGGGTACTTTCAATAACTTTTTTGCGACAGTTTTTACCGTAGAAGACGTAAATAATGTCACCGACGTGGACGCTGTCGTTCCATTTAGTAGCGAGACTATTTTGGATGAAATAACTATTTACGAGGGTGAGATTGCGCATTATATCGATAGGCTAAAAGTTAGCAAGGCTCCAGGACCTAACGCTTTTTATCCCAGACATTTGAAAGATTTGAACGACGTTATCGTAGGCCCCTTATCGAAGATTTTTAATCGGTCACTCGAAATGGGGATTATTCCTGAAGACTTCAAATTAGCCAACGTCATACCCATTTTTAAAAAAGGCGACCGCACAGTAGCTAGCAATTATAGGCCCATTAACTTAACGTCAATTGTCGGTAAACTTTTGGAATCCGTAGTTAGGGATCGTATCATCGATCACTTAGAAAGTAGAGATTTGATTAATAGTAGTCAGCATGGGTTTCGACGCCATAGATCTTGTTTAACTAATTTGTTAGAATTTTATAACGAAATAGTGCGCGAATACCATAGGCATAGAGCGGCTGACGTTATTTATTTAGATTTTAAAAAGGCGTTCATACAGTTCCGCATAGAAGATTAATTGCGAAGGTTAAAGCGCACGGTATACGCGGTCAGGTTCTAACTGGTTAGAGGAATGCCTTCGTGCTAGGATACAGAGGGTCGTTGTTAATGGTAGTGAATCGGGGTGGTTGGATGTAGGTAGCGTGTCCCACAGGGTTCAGTGTTAGGCCCATTGCTATTCGTAATTTACATTAATGACATAGATGTAGGATTGACTAGTAACGTGTCAAAATTCGCGGACGATACTAAAATAGGCGGTAAGGTTGTCAACGAGGACGATAGAAATAGGCTCAAGATGATGTAAATAGGATTATGGAGTGGACGGATAAGTGGCAGATGCAATTTAACGTAGACAAATGTAAAGTTTTGCATATAGGTTCTCGTAACAATAATTACACGTACACGATGGATGATAGAGTTAGCGAGCGTTAACGAGGAAGTAGATTTAGGCGTACGCGTATGTAAGGATTTAAAGTTAAGAACCAATGCCTGGAGTCTTGCGCAAAAGCTAATAGGATGTTAGGCTTCATAGCGCGTAATTTAGAATTTAAATCGAAGGATATTATATTGCCTTTACAAGTCCCTAGACAGGCCTCATTTAGAATATGCCGTTCAGTTTTGGTTCCCGTATTTGCTTGAGGATATTGATAGGTTAGAAAGGGTTCAGCGTCGTGCCACGAAACTAATTCCGTCATTGCGCAACAAGCCTTATGAAGATAGGATTAAAGTTAGACTTGCATTCACTCGAAACTAGGAGATAAGGGGGGAGCTTATTGAAGTTTTCAAAATTGTTAATAACATCGATAACGTAAATTTTGACAAACTGTTCACTTTCGATAATAGCAATACTCGTAATAACGGATTTAAGTGCGTGGCAGACGTTTCATTACTAATATCGCTAAAAACTTTTTTACGTTTAAAGTAATTGATAAATGGAATAATCTTTCCGCGTCAGTCGTTAAGTCTACCAGCGTTATGTGTTTAAGAACCGTCTAGATAGGCATTTTAAAAATATTAACGTTGTTTAAAATAAAAAAAACAATTAGCAACAGCAGCTCTGGTGGTGGTGGTCGAGGATGAGTCTGTTGACGATAATGCCAGCTTGTGACATGCCAGCGTGTGATGCCAGCAATAAAATTCAAAAAATAAAAAATGAAAATAATAAAAATAAAAAATTCAAAAAAATTAGACTAACACGAACGTAGATGTAGCTTGTAGCGTAAACTAACCGACCTTTTGTTTAACTTTACCTACTTTTTTTTTTCTTTTTCTTATCCTCTCCTTGTATGTCTGTAGTTTGCATGGTATGACAGTGAGTTACGGCTGTGTTTGCTTGTTTGTAAGCTTCTTATTTTACTTCTTTTCATCTTTCACCCCTCTCCTATTCTCTTCGGCTATTTTTCTGACTTGTCGGCAGTTGCCGGCGGATGATGATGGTGAGTCTTTTCTTTCTCTTTTTCTGAATGAATGTTAACCCACGAGTGATTGGTGTTGCTACTTACTTAACCCCTTATTCTCTTCTCTTAACCCCCTACTCTTTCCTTTCTCTCAGGCTAACCTTAGAGTGGATCTTAGGGTCTTTGTTAGCCTTAGCTTCTGTAGATCTGTAGATCTGGTGTTAAAGAGCAAACTGATGACAACTGGCTAACCTGCTGAAGTTTGGATCAAAAAATTTATTTTTGTGAGGAATACGATTGGCTATCTATTCGCAATAAGAAACTTGGATGTACGCCGTGCCGAAAAATTGGAACTCTCGGAGTCGAAAAAAAGACAAAGACAGGAATGAAAGTATCTAAAGAATGGGGGAACAATGAGATAACCTACTTTGGCGAAAATCGACAGCAACAGCTGATGTCTTTGCCAAAAAAACTTTTCGATCACGAGAAAACTACGGGACATAAAGCTGAGTTAAGGTTGGTTGCAGACGCCCGGACATTTTGTCGGACGAAAACTTGATGAAAATCTAATTTTGGTATGTTTTCATTTTTTAATTCTTTAAAACTCAAAGTAATAAACGTCAGTAGTATGGGTGCAAAATGGACGAGTGCAAGAATTTTGCAGAGATAATGATAAATGGTGCAAAGGGGTGGGGGCATGTTGCAAAGGGTGTGGGGTATGCAATGAAGGGGAGGGGAGTATGCAATGAAGGGGGGAGGTGTATGCAATGAAGGGGGAGGGGTATGCAATGAAGGGTGAGAGGGGAGGGTATGCAATGAAGGGGGAGGGAGAGGGAGCTTCGGGGGGAGAAGGGAGGAAGACCTCCCCCCAAAGGGGTAGCCTTAACCAAAGAGAGGAAGAGAAAGGAGAAACGGAGGAGGTCTTTTGGGGAGAAGATGGGATGTCCTCACTACCCCAAAGGGAAACCTAACCTAAGTCTTAACCTAAGAAGGAAGGAGAGAGTTCTTTATTCCGCCGAAGTTCGCATCATTATGAACCTTCTGAAGCCAAGCAGGTCTTATATAGAGGAAGGTTGAGTTGCCAGATATCACTTTTTATTTTAATTGTTCAGGTATACATTATTAGGGTGAGTTGCTAGATACCACCATTTATCTTAATTCACACGAGTTGCCAAAGAGACTTTTTATTTATTAAAAGCAAGAACGATAGGTATAACTTATTAGGGTGAGTTGCTAGATATCATCATTTATTTTAATTTTTATTTATATTATGGAGAGTTGCTAATTACCACCATTTATTTTAATTTTTTATATATATGTGGATAGTTGTCAGCTACCACCATTTATTTTAATTCACACGAGTAGTCGTTTCTAAAAGCTTGCGCAACTTTCTCCTTAAAATGGTTCAGAAAGAGAGTTCATTATTAAAACGAAACCCAATATTAGCTCTGTCTATTTACTTTTGACAATCCTTTCTTGTGATTGAAAAACCAAATTCCATCAGAAAAATAACATTACACACTTTTTATATATAAAGAAAAACAATAATTATTTAAACGTCGTTCTATTTACTTTTAACAATCCTTTACACACGATGGAATGATCAAAATAAAAATAAAAAATAGTATAAGAAATACGAACGAGTTATATATATGATCAAAAAATAAAATAAAAAATGTATAAACATCAATACAGGTGAAACTATATATATATATTATATATATATATATATATATATATATTATATATGCACACACACGCACGCACGCACAATTATATTAAATAATAAATAAATTGGAAATAAACACAATCACTTTGTTCTGTCTATTTAATTATGACATCAATTATTTTAACTAACTTCAGCTAAGGCGATAAACGAGGAATATACAGGGCTCCAATAAACCTTAGCCCCCCGCCCATGGCCTAAACCATTAGAGGTACAGTAAAACTAAACATACCTTATAAAAGAGAATTTAATCCTGCATTTAATGAGAAACAATTAAAACTTGGTGTTCCCGCCATTGGCTTCGAAGACAGCCTGAATTCGCTTTGGGTAGCTTGCCAAAAGTGACGTGAATAGATCTTGATCGTTACGCAAATTTGCTAAAACAGTTTCAATGTGTTGCGTCATTGTAGTCTTCGAAAATCGATTTGCTGCAGGTTCTTGAAACAAGAGACATTCAACCTTGTCCTTTACTACTGATCCAATGTGTTCACAGACGTTCAGGTCAGGAGAATTTCTGGCCATTCTTCATTTCCAAAGAAATCGATCTCATGGTTCGCAACAACTGTTGAGTGGCTAATGCCATAAAGCAGGGGGCCTTGTCGTGCAGAGTGTGACCTGATCGACATCCATAACATTGTTTGGGTTTCTTAGAAAAGGAATGAGATGCTGGGATAGAATAATATCACGAAAATACTGTCCATCCCAACTCTGACCATTTGGCTTCAGCACCCACATGAGCTTCTTTGCAGTGAACAAAACAAACACACCAACACAGTCTGGATTTTTTAATAATTCGTGAGAATGTTCATTGTCATCGATTTCATCTGGTGTTGGACCCACACTCGATTATGTTGGTAGTTAGGCCGACGTGTTACGTAAACAAAAAATTCATCGGAGACAGCTAAATGCATGAAATCATCCACATCCCAATCTTCAAGATAATGGGCAAACCAAATTGCGTCATCGATGTTAAGTTGAATTTTTCTTGGCTTTGGAAGTTCATGCCAAGGCTTTAAACCTTGCCTATGACGGTACAGTCGAATGATCTCACCACTAACGATCTTTCTTCTCAACACTTCGATCTCTCTAGAAAGTTTAGCACAGCTATTTTTCCGCTTACGTGTACCGCTTTCAAAGATGTCCTTTGTTTCCTGAGAGAGTGGCAAATTTGGGCGCCCAGATTTGGTTGTATCCATTTCACATTCATCCAAAGTTTTATTCCAATCTCTTTTGACGAAGTCCTCACTTCTTCGCAACTTTTTGGCAACCCATGAACGTGTTATAAAGGTGGCTCCAGCATCACGAGCTTCCCGAAATGATATTGCTCGTATGCGATCTATCACACGTTGCCTCTCCGAATTACCAATTAATTGAGAAGCCATTATATTATCACTTTATCAGCTAGAGTAATTTTAATACCTGCAATAAATAAAGAATTTTATATTTTTTATAATCACTAAAAACTATTTCGATATAAATAAACATGTAAGCTGCAAATGGGGGGGGCTAAGGTTTTTTGAAACCACTTATATGATCAAAAAAAAATATAAAATGTATAAAAACAATACAGGTGAAATACACACACACACACACGCACACACGCACACACACACACACACACACACACACACACATACAATTATATTCAATAATAAATAAACTGGAAATAGACACATTCACCTTGTTCTGTCTATTTAATTATGACAAACCTTTCTTTTGAGTGAACAAATCAGACTGCATGACAATACATTCCTGATATATATATATATATAATATATATATATATAAACAATATTTATTTTAACTAACTTCAAAAACTTCAAATAAGATGATTGCATATGGACTATACACTAACAATAAACCTTTTCATTTTATTTCCATCTCATTTCACTTCATTTACTCATCTCATATCATCTCACTCATTTCATTTCATTTACTTTGTCATTCCTCTGTATAGGAGTGGAGGCAGGTACGGAGAAGGTTCAACCATATTTAGCCCGAAGCTCTTTGAAGGTCTCAAAGCTTAACAGCAAAGTTCCATTTTACCTAAATTCTACCATTCAGCTCGAGAAATTCTCCACGCGCATCAAATATTCTTAGCATTATTATTATTACTACTGTAGTTAAAACTTGATTTTATATTATTTATTAAAGAGAGAGAGAGAGAGAGAGAGAGAGAGGACGACACACACACACACACACACACACACACACACACACACACACACACATTACTGATTTTAAATCACTATTAAAAATGATAATTATCAGAAATCAACTTAAGGGGTTTGCATCAGACAATCGGTCAGAGCATCGCTCAACTCAAATAATGCATACATTTGTCCTAATCTTGATTATTATTATCCTCATTATTACTACGTGCAGTGATTTACGAAGTTCAAGCTTATCCCCCCTCCCCTCCAGTTGGACTGGTGAAGTAATGAGTTGGCTTTTTACATGCAACTTCTAAAACTTACTACATTATTATCCTGGCCATCCTTCATCCTTTAACGTGGAATTCGAACTAAGCTCCACCACTAGTGGGATGAAATTACATTGTCATCGCTCGATCTTTCAACCAGTACCCCAGCGTCTTAACCACTAGGATACCTAGGGTACCCATTTATCTACCAACCCAAGCAGACAATCAATAACTAAATAGAAATTAATCACACTTCTGCATCCGAAAAGTTGAGACTCAATTAGTATGGGAGCAAAATAATAAAATATTGTTGTGTTAGTTGATCAATGTTGCGAGGGATATTGCATAAAGGGGAAGGTTGGGGAAAACTGAGAAAAGTATGGGCGCAAATATTGTCGTGGTATTGATTTTGCAAGTACCAATACGGAGAGAAGTTAAAGACACCATTATTCGTCCAAAGCGTGGACCCGTTATATCGGTGTTACGAATGACCAGAACTGCGCAGCATACTCCAGGGAACCAGAGAATTGTACAGAGAGAGCACATTCTCCTTGTTTCCGTCTCCTAATATAACCAGATCTCTTTTTCTGTTTGTGGTATTTACTTTACCTATAAGTTCTTTGGCGCGTGAAACAGGCTACCTTCAGAGAAGGAGAAAAGTTCCTGTGTGGTTCAGTTTAAGAAAACGGATAGGCCGAACCTTGCACACTATTTGCAGTGTAGGAATTTTTCCATGGAACGTATCCACTGATACATCCTTGGTATGGGATGCATTACTTATTGAGGTACTTCTTGTCCTTGTAACGCCCTATCTTTCATGTACACTTTCCACATTGTGTCCGGCAACTGATACAGAAACTCTTTCCAAAATTGTTGTGAAAGAAGCTTTATGCAAAAGTGTAATGAAAAAAGAACAGCTTCAGAGTTCATTCACACCATGCGTACACTTATCTTGTGTACACAGCTAGTGGAAAATAAAACGCACCAATGAAACTTTAGACTCATTTAAAATAACCTAAAGTAAGCATATATCATCCCTCAACTTTGTACAATTTTTTTCTACAACGCATTCTCTCATCTCTCCTTGGACTATCTCGTGATGGGAGGCCGTTCTCTGCGCCCAGATGATCTACAGAAGCTAAGGCTAACAAAGACCCTAAGATCAACGCTAAGGTTAGCCCGAGAGAAAGGAAAGAGTAGCGGGTTAAGAGAAGAGAAGAGAATAAGGGGTTAAGTAAGGAGGAACACCTATCACTCGTGGGTTAACATTCATTCAGAAAAGGAGAAAAAAGACTCACCATTATCATCCGCCGGCAACTGCCGACAAGTCAGAAAAATAGTCGAAGAGAATAGGAGAGGGGTGAAAGATGAAAAGAAGTAAAACAAGAACGCTTACAAACCATGCAAACACAGTCTTAACTCACTGACATACCATGCAAACTACAAACATGCAAGAAAAGAGTGTTACAGACATGCAAAGTAAGGAGAGGATAAGAAAAAAAAAGTAGGTAAAGTTAAACAAAAAGTGGGTTAGTTTACTCTACGTGCTACATCTACGTTCGTGTTAGTCTAATTTTTTTTTTAATTGCTGGCATCACACGCTTGCATGTCACAAGCTGGCATTAATCGTCAACAGACTCATCCTCGACCACCACCCCCAGAGCTCCTGTTGCTAATTGTTTTTTTTATTTTAAACAACGTTAATATTTTAAAATGTCTGTCAAGACGGTTCTTAAACACATTAACGCTGGTAGAGTTCACGACTGGCGCAGGAAGATTATTCTAACCTATCAATAGCCTTACGCAAATACGGGCACCAAAATTGAACGGCATATTCTAAATGAGGCCTGACTAGGGACTTGTAAAGGGGCAATATAATATCCTTCGATTTAAATTCTAAATTACGCGCTATGAAGCCTAACATCCTATTAGCTTTTGCGCAAGACTCCAGGCACTGGTTCCTAACTTTTAAATCCTTAGATACGTGTACGCCTAAATCTACTTCCTCGTCAACGCTCGTCAACTCCCTATCATCCATCGTGTACGTGTAATTATTGTTACGAGTGTATTTGCAAAACTTTACATTTGTCTACGTTAAATTGCATCTGCCACTTATCCGTCCACTCCATAATCCTATTTACATCGTCTTGGAGCCTATTTCTATCGTCCTCGTTAACACCCTTACCGCCTATTTTAGTATCGTCCGCGAATTTTGACACGTTTCTACTCAATCCTACATCTATGTCGTTAATGTAAATTACGAATAGCAATGGGCCTAACACTGAACCCTGTGGGAAACCGCTACCTACTTCTAACCACCCCGATTCCCTACCATTAACTACGACCCTCTGTCTCCTAGCACGAAGCCATTCTTCTAATCAGTTAGCTACCTGACCGCGTATACCGTGCGCTTTGACCTTCGCAATTAGTCTCCTATGCGGAATTGTATCGAACGCCTTTTTAAAATCTAAATAAATAACGTCAGCCGCTCTATGCCTATGGTATTCGCGCATTATTTCGTTATAAAATTCTAACAAATTAGTTAAACAAGATCTATGGCGTCGAAACCCATGCTGACTACTATTAATGAAATCTCTACTTTCTAAGTGATCGATGATACGATCCCTAACTACGAATTGCAAAAGTTTACCGACAATTGACGTTAAGCTAATGGGCCTATAATTGCTAGCTACTGCGCGGTCGCCTTTTTTAAAAATAGGCGTGACGTTAGCTAATTTGAACTCTTCAGGAATAATCCCCGTTTCGAGTGACTGATTAAAAATCTTCGTTAAGGGGCCTACGATAACGTCTTTCAAATCTTTCAAATGTCTGAGATAAAAAGCGTCAGGGCCTGGAGCCTTGCTAACTTTTAGCCTTTCGATATAATGCGCAATCTCAGCATCGTAAACAGTTATTTCATCGAAAATAGTCTCGCTACTAAATGGAACGATATCGTCCACGTCGGGAACATTATTTATGTCTTCTATGGTAAAAACTGTCGCAAAAAAGTTATTTGAAATACCCGCCATCGCCCGAGCGTCAGAAGCCAAAGCGCCATTAACATCCACGTAAAACTGTAGATACCCTTCATCAAATTACCTAGATATTGCGAAGGGTGTTAAACAGTCCACAGCAATCAATCGACAGAATGCACTGACGACGCAATGTTGTATACATCCGGTTACAACAACCAAATATGAATTATATGACAACTAAGTCTAATGGTTGCTTTGATCACGACACAATTGGATTGAAGTTTGTAACCCAACCACGGTTAGTGAATCAACTTTTGGATTAACCTTTTGGATTAGTTGTACAAATTATTTTTATGTACGTACGTACGTATATATGTATGTATGTATGTATGTGCGTATATATGTATGTGCAGCAGTTGTACGAGTACATTTTATGCATAAGAGACAGATTTGTGACTGAAGATATGCTAATAATTTTTAACTAAGCGTAACTATCGTATGCAACGTTATTTCTGTAACCCTTCTAAACTATTTTCTCTTCTTGTATATAAATGATTTGTCATAAATAAATTTATACAAATAAATTATATTAACATAGTGATGGTATGTATTGTATAAATTATACCATTGTTGCGAGTTATCATTTAAACTAAACATGCTTCTAAAATCGACATCGTTGAACCCATGTAAGAACTTGAAAACCTTGATGAATTGACCTCGCAGCCTCCGAGTTTCCAGCAAAAACAATAGGATGCCCATTTATCTACCAACCAACTAGATATTTTCGTGCATTTTCACGAACTAAACACATTTTATTCACACTCCGGCACACTGTTTGAGAGAAACATGTGCCTATTTTTCCTTTTGCATAGCAAACGATACTCGTCTCTAAATTCTATTAAATACTCACGCAGACCTTTAACCACAATCTCACTACAAACCTCGTCATGATATATTAATGTAGTGGTAAAGATACTTAAGATTCTCCATGATGACAAGATTTACATTCTCAATCGCAGGGTACGAGTACTCGGTATGATGCAACATGACATAATTTCGCTTGTCGCACCACTCATCAACAAGACTCACTAACCATTTCCGTTGCTTCTCTTCTGCACGTGTTGTTTCTTTTACTTCACGGTATATGTAAGCTTTTATAAAGTTTAGTCCTATAACATAGTTCAATACATCACTTGTACCACGAAATCCAGCAATGCTCTCGCCAGATTAGCCGTAGAGTATTTGTACCTCTTGTTCCTTCGCACGGTTCAATGTAGCCTTAAAAACATGAAAGGAGTGTAGAATAAGGGTGTTTCAGTGTTCACCACATCATCTCACTTTACCGAATATCACTTCATAAAACTTGAGTATGCAATATTAAAGGTAGACATCACTATTTTTCTTCTACGTGAGAGAATACACATCTGAGATCGACGGCTTGCACCGCTCAACTGAGCACGCCGGGGTAGAGATATGCCCAGGTAGTAGCAGGAGTCACGTGACCGATCATACAGGGCGGAGCTTAGGACAGATAATTCAAATGAATGAATTTATTAATAATATCTTACCACCTGTTAATTTCTAGGAGAAAGAATAAGCGCGAGATATCCCATTATAAAAGTTACGCCAGGAATTCCAGGGGTACTGGGGCACAATAGTACCCAGGGTAGAGTTTAAGGGTTAAACTTACAAAAAACTCTTAATAATTTTGATACTACGATTTCAAGGTTTTACGATAAAAGCAAGAAGAAAGGAAAGAACACGAACAACAGAAAGAAGCAAATTCGAAATTTTTAATTTTCACACCAAAGGTATAAACTAGGAAGATGTTGCGTCCAGCATGAAAGTAATAGATTGGATTTCCATCTTCATGAGATCATTGTGGAAGGAACAAAGGTACAGGAATCGAATATCGTAGACATACCAATATTATCTTAAGGAAATGCCTAATTCTTAACGTAACTTAGCTGAACCTAACCTAACTTACACTTCTTTAGGGTGAATTTCACAAACACATGAAATGAATGAATGACGCAAACCCACAAGGAAAAAGAAGAAATGTCTCCAAGTCCTTTCGTGTAATCAGCAGTACACCTCGTCGGGGAATGGAGAAGGCGAGTGACGAAAATATATACATATGTACAACGAAACAAAGAAATAAAGAGATTAACACGTGGTTAACAAGCATTGGTTAAAAGCGAAAGACTTTTTAACAAGATATTGTTAATTTTATACACTCCATATTCTATTCCTACTAGAGCTATTGGGAAAAAAACATTGGTTTAACTTTACTTGTTCTAATGCTACCAGCAACAGAGGAGTTTTTCAGAAATTGCCGTCGCCATCCATCTCCTGTCTCACATTTGTACCCGGAATCGTACAAAATCTGTTCTTCGAGTCGCCAAAATTTCCTTCATGCAATAAAATTGTGAAAATCTATACAATTCTAAGTCTTCTCGCTCTTTCTGGCATCTAGTTAAGAACCTCTCCATCAACTTTACATGTTCTTCCGCTCCTCCCCTTTTCCAATCTGGCTCAGTTGCCATCTCTTCTCTTCACAAAGCTGAACTATTCGCTCGAACTTTCGCTTCCAATTCAACCCTGAACGATTCCAGTGCTATTCCTCCAACATAATTATGTCTGAAACAACCACAATCGCCTCATTGTGCTTTACTGTGTTCAAGAACAAATTCATGCCTAAAGACATCTAAGCCGTGGAAAACTCTTTCGGCTTTGTCTTTCTTCTGATACTACTCCTTCCTGCTCAAAGTACGCTTTCATTCAGCATGTCCTAAAGAAGAGTGATCACTCTCAACCCTCCAACTATCTTCCATTTGCTTTTATTTCTTGCCTTTGTAATGTTTTTGATTCCATCCTTAATAGGAAAATTCTTTAATCACCCCTCTTCTTACAGTCTTCTTTCAGATCGTCAGTATGGGTTCTACATGGGGAACTCTACTGGCGATCTTTTTGCATATCTCTCTAACTCCTGGTCATCCCTTTTTGGCATTTCGGTGAAACCTTGGTTACTGCGTTATACATATCAAAAGCTTTTGATAGAGTCTGGCACAAATCTTTAATTTCGAAACTGCTATCCTTTGGTTTCAATCCTTCTATCTTTGCAATCCTCTCTATTTTCCTTTCTGGACGATCTATCGATGCGGATGTAGCTGGCCACTGTTTTTCTCCTAAAGCTATTAACAGTGATGTTCCTCAGATTCTGTACTGTTACCCGCTCTTTAACTTTCATTGATCAATGATCTATTATGTCGCACTCTCTGACCTATCCACTCCTATGACGATGATTCCACTCTTCACTTCTCCACCCGTTTCATAAAGCGTCCCACCAACAGCCACTCCGTGCTTCGCGTAGGATGGCAATGGTGCAACTGGCCTCTGATCTTTCTGCTATCTCGGACTGGGGCAGAGAAAATCATGTGACCTTCATTGCTTCAAAAACTCGGTTTCTCCATTTCTAACATTCTTATTGTTTCCTTCTCTTGTGATCTTTCCTGGAAAGAACACATATACCCTCTTTCTAAAACAGTTTCTAAGGGGTTAGGTGCGTTGTATCGGTTTCGCAGTTTCTTCACCGCACTCAGTCGTTGCCTCTGTACGGGGGTTTTGTTCGCCCATGTATGGGTATGCTTTTCACGTTTGGGGTGTTTCAACCCACCCAGCCGTACTTGACCGAGTGGAATCAAAGACTTTTCATCTCAAATTCTGCGCCTCTTACTGATAGCCTTCATTCCCCTTCCCTTCGCCACAATATTGCATCACTCTCTCTTTACTATCGCTATTATACCAGACATTGATCTTCTGAACACGCCATCTGCATGCCTCCGCCTTTAAGGAGAGCACGCAGTATCAGACTTTCAATACAGTCTCATTCCTTTTCTGTCCAACTTTCTAAAGCAAGGGTTATGCGGTATTTTCAATCTTTCATCCACTCAACCGGTCAACTCTGGAATAATCTTCCTCATTCCACCTTTCCCCCTGTCTGTGACCTCCACTCTTTCAAACGTAGAGTGTCCAGGCATCTCAAAAACCCTGGACTTTGATTTTGGGTATCTTCTTCCTCAATGGGAGGAACTTTTCCCGATATTCGCCCCTGGCCCTTCATTCCTATATAAAAAAAGTAGGCTGGAATGGAGGACGTTTGTTAGAGATATGTAAGTTCAGGACTATCTCCTTTGGGGGGAGGTCATCCTCCCTTCTCCCCCGAAGCTCCCTCCCCTCTCCCCCCTTCATTGCATACCCCCTCCCCCTTCATTGCATACCCCTTTCCCCTTCACTGTATACCCCCTCCCCCTTTGCAACATACCCCCACCATCTTTGCGACATTGATCATTATCTCTGCAACATTCTTGCACGCGTCCATTGTGCGCCCATGCTACTAACGGCGTCTATAAATGTTAAACATTCTGATTTTTATTATGTATTTTTATTTTTATCAACTTTTATATTAAAAATTTATCACAAATTCAATAGAGAAGGGGGAGGGGCCACAGGAAGAGGGGAGGGGTGGGAGAGGGATTTTATAATTTATCAAATCTGAGTACCGGCACCTCTTTTTTGACAAAAAAAAAGCAATATATATATATATATATATATATATATATATATATATATATACCCCTGAAAAAAACTGAACTCGAAACAAACTGAAATAAAATAAAATTAAAAACTTAGAACTGAAATTGAAATCGATATGGTTTCTTTAAGTTTTAAGGTTTTAAAAATTATCCGATTGCTCTCAAACTTCACATGATGTTTTTATGGCTATTCGCACAATATCCGGGGACGCATTCATAACAATTAAAATCGCAAAAAAAGAACAACCCTAATATATATATATATATATATATATATATATATATATATATATATATATATATATATATTAGGGTTGTTCTTTTTTTGCGATTTTTAATTGTTATGAATGCGTCCCCGGATATTGTGCGAATAGCCATAAAAACATCATGTGAAGTTTGAGAGCAATCGGATAATTTTTAAAACCTCCCCTTGGCATTTTTATATTCTCTCCCTCGTGAACTCGGTGAACTTTTGGGTTGCTTCTTCGATTGCTCCTCCTTCTAATGCGTTCGGTTTTAGTAAATAATATTAAGCAGTAACTCAGTTATTGCCATCCTAGCGTCGGAGTCGGTTATGCAGACATTTTAGTTTCGTCTTTCCTTATAGGCCTAGAAGCCAAGCCTCCAAGGCATTGATTTCTCAAATAAATTGTGGAAAAGTAAACTTGTAGATGACAATGTTAGTTTGCTAGTGAGGGAATCATATTTTAATTTTATATCATTTCATTTTAATTCATTATTTAAATCTACAGGGTGGGCCGTAAGTTTCCATACATAGGAAAAATAAACATTTTTTTATGGACAACCATTTTTATTTATATAATATGCTCTACATGGTTGCCATTGTTTTGAAAACACATTTCAATACGTGTTCCCCACTGTTGATGAACACGCATTAGCACAGTTGACGTTATGCTTGTAATGGCGTTGGTGATACGTTCCTTTAGATGATTTATGTCTCGTATCTTTTCCTGATACACCATGGCCTTCAAGTGCCCCCAAAGATAGAAATCAAGGGGGTGAGATCTGGGGATCTGGGAGGCCACTCCACAGGACCACGCCGACCAATCCAAGCATCCGGAAACTGCTGCTGATCCAAATACCGACGCACGTGAAGACCATAATGAGGTGGAGCTCCATCTTGCTGGAAGTAAACTGGGAAGTTACCTTCCTCGTTTAGCAGGGATGGGAAAATCTCTTCTTGCAACATGTTAAGATACCTTTCGGCATTAAGATTTCCACTGACAAAAATTGGTCCAATAATTCTGTCACCCCATATCCCGGCCCACACCATCACTTTACCGGCACCTTGCATCTTCGTCGGACTCAGCCAGTTAGGGTTAGCATTACTCCAATAACGTATGTTTTGCCGATTAACCTCTCCATTGACGTAAAAATTTGCTTCATCAGTAAACAAGATCTTACGTCAAACGCATATTCTTAGGGTATCTGAAACATAAAAACAAACGTTTAATTTTTCCTATGTATGGAAACTTACGGCCCACCCTGTATATCATTAATTTATATTAGTCGTTATATTTCAAGTTATAAGGTATCTATTTTTCTTATAAGTTTTAAAATTTTTCCCTTCACAGACTTGAAATCATGTCATCGACTGTAACTGTTAAGCTTACGACGCGGAAGTCAACCAAGATGTTTCTGGTAGGCCACCCATCTGAGTCCCTGACCGGCTCAAAGCTGCCGTCGAAAGGAGAGGTCTTGCGCCGCTTCTTCCATGTGCACATCATCGACAAACAGAAAATACGGAAGGCGGCTGATATCGTCATCAACGAAGTCCGCGAGATTTGGGAAATCGCCCGGATCCCGACCTCCGTTCATCACCGTTGCGCCCAGAAGCTCATCAAGTTGCACGAGGAGTGGAAGAACCTGATGTGCAAGAAAACGCAGGCGACCACGCCGTTCCTCGTGAACAAGCGGAACGCCTGGATGCGCGGTCTCAACAATCTATTCGACATCACCCACGGGAACGCGCTGAAGATGCGCGTCATTCAGGAGGTCAAGGTGTTTCTCTTGGCGCAGCGCGATTACGGTCGGCGTGGGACGATGCTCGGCGTCGACCGACTCCTCGCCGAGCGTGAGGCGCGACAGGCGCATCGCATCGAAGAGGATCGCGCGCGCGCCAGGAGGAAGAGGCAGAACGGAAGCTCGCTGAGGTGGAAGTGACCAAACTCAAACTGGACTCCAGCTCCAGCGAGGGCAGCCCACGGCACCCTCGACAAAGCAACGACGCCCACGCTCAGCCGTCGACATCCAGCGCTGCCAGCCCGCCGCCGCCGAAACGCCGCGGGTGACGGCAGGGCATCACACCGAAGGTGGCCGCCGCGCTCGAACGCGCGCACATCACAGACAACAAGGCGGTCCACGTCGTGGCGGCGATTGCCGAGAGTCTTGGGCACAATGTTGCGGAATTCACTGTTAACCGGTCGTCGTTTTACCACTCGCGCATCAAGCACCGCAAGGACGTCGCCGCCGTCATCAAGCGAGCATTTGCGCCCGACACCCCGCTCATCCTATACTGGGACGGGAAGCTGGTGGCCGACGTGACGGGAGGCGCGAACAACGTCGAACGGCTGCCCGCCCTTGTCTCCGACGAAGGAGTCGCCAAGATCCTCGCTGTCCCAAAACTCGGCACCGGCACTGGTCAAGCAATGGCGGACGCTGTCGTCGAGGCGCTGGAGGACTGGGGCATCGCAAACCGCGTCGACGGCTTGAGTTTCGATCGACGACGTCCAACATCGGTGCGCGCGCGGGCGCCTGCGTGCTCATCAAACAGAAGCTGAGCAAGGATCTGCTCAACCTTGCCTGCCGCCACCACATGCTCGAACTCGTCAACGCCAAGGCGTTCGGCGAGTGATTCTGCGCCTCCTCCGGTCCCAACGTCGAGCTCTTCAAGCTATTCAAGAAACGGTGGGATTCCATCAACACCGAGCGCCACCTGGTCATCGACGACGAGGAGACCACGAGCGACGACCTCATCGCCCGCTACCATTTCCACCTCTCCCAACAGCAGCCGTGCGATGACAACCGCGAGCTCTTGGAGCTGTCCATTATCGTCCGCGGCGGCGTGCCCACGCGCGGCATCCGGTTCATGCGCCCAGGCGCCCTCCACCGCGCGCGCTGGATGGCGAAGGCCATTTATTGCCTCAAGATGTTCCTGTCCCTCGAACAGTTGGTCCTCACCGCGCGGGAGCGGACCGGTCTCAGGCGATTCATCAACTTCGCCCTTGCCTTCTACGTTCCGGCCTGGTTCGCTCACCGAACTCCGCCGCCACGGCGAACGACCTTGCCCTCCTCCAGGACCTCGTCGGCTATGAGGACAAAGCGC
Source organism: Bathynomus jamesi (assembly GCA_023014485.1). Classification (NCBI taxonomy): domain Eukaryota; kingdom Metazoa; phylum Arthropoda; class Malacostraca; order Isopoda; family Cirolanidae; genus Bathynomus; species Bathynomus jamesi. Next base: position 65,199 of record JAJOZX010005657.1, read on the forward strand.
TCGCCAAGGTTCTGGCCAACGGCTTCGCGCGCCGGCACCTGTGTTATCTGAGCGAGCCACTCGTGTCGCTCGCCTTCTTCGACGACAACATATCTGCGGAGACAAAGAGGATGATGGTGAAGGCGCTCGAGGAGCAGGAGTGCTCGGACAGTCCACCGAAGAGCGTCGTCTTCGAGCCGAAGCCGGCTGTGGTGAACGGCAAGACCCTCGCGGATTTCGTCACCCAGTCATCGAGGCTCTTGTTCCACGTGCTAGGCATCGACGGCGCCTTCCTGTCCTCCGACCCAGCGGAGTGGCCCAGTGACCCAAGGTATGCCGCCGCCGCGCGGAGGGTGGCGAGTCTCCGCGTCACTAACGACTTTGCCGAGCGCAGCGTCGCTATGATGCAGGACTACAACCTGTCACTGTCGAAGGACAAGGACCAGCGTCAGTTCCTCCTCCAGGTCGTCGAGGCGCACCTCCAGCACTACCCTGACGCCCGCAAGTCCACCGTGACTTCTGCAAACTAGGCAACAATGAGTGAGAGGTGGGCGCCCATGAGACTCCCCACATTGAGGGGCTAATACTCGAGTAGAGAGGGACCTAGTATACAATTCAACTACAAAGTACTGACATGCCGAAGACAATTTTCAGAAAACGTACAACACTCCTATGATTCACCCGGGGTAGAATAAAAAAGTATGCGGGGGAAGTAGTAACAATTATGCGATCGCTTTCAGGATTAGTTTTTATAGCTATTCGCACAATATCCGAGGGTGCATTCATAAAAATCGCAAAATTTTAAGTTTAAGCCCAAATAGAACAACCCTAATGTGTGTATATATATATATATATATATATATATATATATATATATATATATATATATATATATATATATAGTAGAAGGGGCGACAAGCTTGACCTTTGTGAAAGATGAATCATCGCACGAACATTTGAAAGGTTGAAAGGTATATACTAGGGGCACTCAATATATTTTGCCCCACCCTTTTTGCTGAGCTAAATAATAGGTCATGGGGCTGAAATGACTTTTGGGTCGAAAGTTTGAATTTTCTGTGCTTCACATAACCGCATTTTTCCAGTTTGAACCTCCCCTCCTTGTATAAAACCGCTTTTAAACGCCCTTGTATAAAACCGATGGTTAACGCAGTTTCAAAAATGGCGTCTGACAGTGATGTGTGTCGTAAAAAGAGAGCTGTTATCGAGTTCTTAACCGCAGAGAAGGAAACAGTTGGAAATATTCACAAACGTCCAGAAAACGTTTACGGAGATGCTGTTGTTGATCGCAGCCCAGTTGGACGATGGTCTAAACGTGTGAGATCATCGGAGAGAGGGAGAGCCAGCCTCGATAATGAGCCACGCAACGGTCGTCCGGCATCGGCTGTGACATCTCACACTGTGCAACGTGCTAACAGCATCATTCGATTAAATCGGCACGTCACATACAAGGAGCTATCACTGGAGCTAGGAATTAGTGAAGGAAGTGTGAATACGATAATTCAGCAACTGCGATACTCAAAAGTGTGTTCAAGGTTTGTTCCTCGCCAGCTGACTGAAGATAAACAAAGCCCAAAGAAAAGAAATTGCTTCTGAGTCGTTGGTTCGATACGAGACAGAAGGGGACGACTTTCTTTCACGAATTGTGACTGGGGATGAGACTTGGGTACACCACTTTGACCCTGAAACAAAACACCAATCCATGGAGTAGCATCACGCAGACTCCCCACGCAAGAAAAAGTTCAAAATGGCTTCCTCTGCAAGAAAGGTTATGGCCACCATCTGTTGGGACATAAAAGTGGTGATTCTGGTGGACATTATGAAGAAAGGACAAACAATCAGCTCAAAGGCACATATTGCTACCCTACAGAGACTCCAAACACTTATAAAGCGAGTTCGACCGGAGAGAAAACTGGAAGACGTCCTTCTTTTGCACGATAACGCAAAACCCCACAACAGTTTTCAGACAGGAGAGGCCATCACAAAAAAGCGCTTTGACTGTGTTACCCCACCCTCCATACAGCCCGGATCTGGCACCTTCAGACTTTCATTTGTTTGGGCAAATGAGGGATGCTTTTCGTGGAAGAAACTTTCAGTGACGATGAGGTTATTCAGGAGGTTAAGAGGTGGCTCAAGCGGAACTCAGCGGACTTTTACCATCAAGGAATAAAGGCCCTTGTTTCGAGGTGGAGAAAAGCCGTAGAAAGGTATGGGGACTATGTGGAAAAATAAAAACTTGTAAAAAACGTATGTAACTACTCGTGTACAAAATTTCTGGACCTTAGAAGAAAACTTGGAAAGAAAAAAAAAGGTGGGGCAAAATATATTGAGTGGCCCTCGTATATAAACGGGTATGATGTAAGAAACACGGCGATACAATACTTAATACATTAATGTATATTAATTAGTTGTTTGCATAAAATATTAGATAAATATTGTTTATAAGAATATTAATGCAAAAGAGGTGGAGGCCTTGCAGAGGGACACGAACAAAATATAGATGGTTAGAAGACAACAGCATGACATTTAACACCGAGAAATTTCAGCTCTTGAGATATGGTAGAAATGAGGAACTTAAACAACATACTGTGCACCAGAGAGACAGGAAATTCAGAGAAGCACGAAAGCGATTGATTTGGGGGTTAAATGGCTGATGATATGAAATTCGAAACACAAAATCAGATAGCAATAAACAAAGCAAAAAGAGTCGTGGGACAGTACTAAGAACGTTCAAAAGACGGGACAAGACAGTAATGATTCCCCTGCTGAAAACACTAATCATACCAAAATTTGAGTACTGCTCAGTCTTCATGTTTCCATAAAAGAAAGAAGAAATTAATAAACTAGAAGAAGAACTCAACTACTGAGAAAGACTATGTAAACTAAATCTGTACTCCCTGCAAAGAAGAGAGAGGTACACCATAATCTACATATGGAAAAAGAAACTGATACCAAACCTCAAAGTAAACCCAATTACCATCCAAACAACGTTAGAAAATAGTAAAGGCATAATTTGTAGTGTTCCCAAATTAAAGGCCAGACAAGGGACCTCCTCAACTCTGAAGGAAAATAGCTTGGTTGTCAGGGGGTCAAGACTTTTTAACCAGCTTCCAAAGGGCCTAAGAAACGTTACAGGGGTCAAAGTTGAAGTATTCAAAAAAAGAATAAATGCCTGGCTCAGGACGGTACCAGATGAGCCTGGTGTACCTGCCTATGTGCGATGGAGAGCGCAAGAGAGCAACTCGTTTCTCCACCAAGCCAGGCCTAGAGGCGGGGCCACCAGCTTGATCTTCGTGTGAAGAGAAACTAACGCAAGGAACTAAGGGTGTCAGGAAATGATTGCCCTCCCCTGTACAGAAGAAACTGAAAGGAATAGAAAAAAACAGACAAAACCACGCGAAAGAGCGTTTAAATTTGAATAAAAAACACTTGTTTTAATATCGGGTGTTGCCCCCATTTGCAGCTCTGACGGCCATTAATCGACGGGGGTATGATCCCACAAGTGTCTCAAAGAGATCGGTATCATGACTCATTTCTTCAAGGACTTCGTTGATCTTTGCAGTCATAATTTCTGTTGAATACCGATTCTGAATGGGTTGTTCCAGCATTAAGGACTCCACTCGATCCTTCATGATGGATCCGACATGTTCACAGACATTAAGATCGGGAGAATTGCCAGGCCATTCATTATTTCCGAAAAAATCAATGTTATTGTCCTTAAGCAGTTGTTGAGTCGCAAGTGCTTTCATACAGGGGGCTTTGTCGTGAAGAAAGGTTGCCTGTTCAACATCCAAAACACACTCGGGGTCTTTCAAAAACGGAATTACATGTTGGGCTAAAATTACATTTCGAAAATAAGGCCCATCCCAACTGGTTCCTCTTGGTTTGATAACCCAGATGAGCTTCCGAATAGAGAACATAATGAAAACACCCACACATGCTGGATTTTTACTATTTCTCGATACTTCTGGTCGTCTGGGACTTCATCAGGAGTTGTTGCCCAAACCCGATCATTCTGAAAATTTGGTTTTCTGGAGACATAAACGAAGAATTCATCGCTGACAACCAAGTGAAGGAAATCGTCTTCCGTCCATTCCTCAAGATAATCACAAAACCATAGTCGATCTTCAATATTAAGATCACTCTTCCGTGGCTTAGCTATTTCATGCCAACACTCAAGCCTTGGCGAACTCGAAATTGATGCACAATTTGCCGATTGACTATCTTACCACGACGGATAAGTATCTCTTTCGTTACCTCAGAGTAGCTCTTCTTTCGGCGCCGTGATGCAGCAAGCACAATGTCTTTCGATTCTTGAGATAATTTCTCCGGTCTTCCTCCTCGAAATTCTGTTTCACAATCTTCAGGATTCTTATTCCAATTCCTTTTGACAAAGTCTTCTGATCTTTTTAATCTCTCAGCCACCCAGTGTTGAGTTATGAAAGTTGCACCAGCTTCCTTTGCTTCACGAAATGTGACAGCTCGAATGCGGTCAAGAACTCGCTTTTTCTCTGAATCGTTCAAAATAGATGATGCCATGGTTTCTGTGGGGAAAAAAATGGTAAGAATTAAAATCACAGGAATAGAATATAATGGTTTTTATTCAGATTTTAACGCTCTTTCAAGTGGTCTCGCCGGTTTTTATCTATCTCTTCTAGTTTTTGCTCTACAGGTGGGGGCAATCATTTCCTGACACCCCTACAATGAAGTTACTGTTATTGGAATATTAAATGGTGTTAATTGCTTTTGTTATAGTGTTTCAAGTTTTATAAGTCTATTTATAATTCTACTTTCAACCTACTCTTAAACAATATTAATTAAATTAGTCTAAACTAGCTCATGTATTTATTAAATTGTTGCCTTTAATAAAAAGAGTAATTTTAGTTTGATTTAATTTGTACTTTTAGCTTCGATTAAGTTGTAATTATTTCATGTTATGAGGCCTATTCCTAAATAATTGTTAAAGCGTGATGTACAGTCGGCTATAAATAAAAAACCTACATTAATTTATTGTAGATTTTTATATTTTTGGACCTTTTCCAGTTTGTGTACCGTTTTTCATATAATTTATTTTTGAGAATATTTTTGTTAAAACTAACGAAAATATCACGACTTAACCTAACCAATTAATTATCGTTGATCTATTAGTAAAGAGTAAATACTATTCCAGAAACAAACAATGTTATAATTAATAATAGATCAACTGTACGTCCTTGATAATTGGTTAAGTTAAGTCGTGATATTTTCGTTAGTTTTAACAAAAATATTCTCAAAAATAAATTATATGAAAAACGGTACACAAACTGGAAAAGGTCCATATTTTTTAACGACTTTACTGACACAATATCAACTGCGACTTACAATATGATACAAAATCAGATCAATAACGGAAGGCATCATAAAGAATATATGAATTTACGATATATACTGCATATTAAATATCTGAGTTTACTCTACCAAATTAAATGTCGATATAAAACTGGAACTGGAAAAAACTGAAATCGGGAAAAACTGAAACAATTAAATTGTGAATAACCATCATAAAATCGAAAGTGATATTTTGCTTTAGCAAAAACTGAAATAAAAAATTGAACCGATATTGTTATCAGTTTCCCACCCCTGATATATATATATATATATATATATAAACCGCATAACTGCACAGTTTTGTATGTGAAAAAATTTATCCTGTCGTAACCGAATGGCCAACGCTCGTGTCTCCGAGTCAGAATGTTCAGGTTCAAATCTCGGTGTAGAATAATGTGGGGGTTAGTTCGGAGAGAGTCCGACGATAATCGTGGTCTGCATTGTCTAAAATATTTGGGTAATACTGTTAGTGCAATCTCTGTAAATAAAGGATCTTTTCCAAAATCCGGACCGTTCTTTATACCTAGAAAGTTGCATTATTATTATGTGGTTTTGCGTGCTGAGTTAAAAAATGTTATTCGTTTTTTGGAGAAAAGAAAAATGAAAAAGTAACAGCAATTTTATTACCATTACTTACATATATCGACCAAATATTATAAATAAAAATTGCTGACTTTAATTTTTCATTTCTCCAAAAAAAAAAGTAACTTTTGTGAACTCAGTACGCAAAACCACATAATAGTAATGTAACTAGATATAAAGAACGGTCCGGATTTTGGAAAAGAACCTAAATAAAATGTGTAGTTAAATAAAATTTAGTAATAATTAAACCCGAAATAGACATGTAAAGGCAAATAAAGTACTAAAATTTAAAATATAACATTAACCAGTCTGGTTGTTGTTGCTAGGCCCCTGCCTTCAATGTCTTATTTGCTTTGCCGTGTTACTGCCGTACCGCTTTATCAAACGAAGCGTCAACAGTATATTCTAATATACACATATACAGTATGTATATATATGGGGCATGAGCAAAATGATAGTCTATGTGCAAAGATGTTAAATTCTTCTTTCTACACTCGCTTGGAAAGCATCGCTTAATATATATATATATATGTTGAAAATTCTTTTCCACTCTTCTTAAATGTCATACAATTTATCCAAATAAGCGCTTTTGTTTTTAATAACGACCTCTTCTTACTTTTCGGCGTTGAGGTTTTTAATATGAATGGAAAAAAATTGTGAAATATATACGAACTTTAAATAAAGTTTTTACTTGAAATTTGGGGGATAAATTCAAACGTAATCTGAAAATTGGATCGGTTTAGAAATAAGATTTAACGAGAGAAGAATAATTCATTTTGTGTAACCTTTTTGAAGCCCAAGTCGGACCATATTTAACTAATATATATATATATATATTAGGGTGACAATAAAAATCGAAAGTTGGAGTTTTTTATTGGCCATTTGTTCAATGCTGCTACTATATGAGAAAACAATGTACTGTAAATATTAGGTCATTTAGATAATATTTAAGGGTGTCTCAAGTGAGGTAAATAATTCTCCTTATAACAAAAATTAATTATTCATTACCTAGTAAAAATAAATTAATATTTTTTTTAACTAATGTAAATACACGTTAGTTTTAGTTCATAAGGTTTAAGTGCAGGCGTACTCCAATCGTAATAAGTAAATAATATATTTATTAAATATATTCCAGGGTGTCTTTCATTCAATTGTAGACCACCCATTAATTCTTGCTTTTCCTCAAGCCATACCCTTTTTCAATGTACCAGGCTGAGACTTCCTATGATCCTCAACAACCTGCAAGAGATGTTGGCGCTGTTCTTCATTCTTCGGTATTGAAGGCCTGGATCAAGGCAATTCCCCTCTCTGCCCATGTCATTGACGACTTTTGTCCTTCAACTATAGTCAAACAGTCTTGAAATCTTCGTCGTCCGGCCAGGTCTCTGGTTCCGTGGACAAGAAACCATAATTAATTTTTAGAAGTTCAAAGAGAAGCTTTGATCCTTTCGAGGCAAAGTCCGAGAGCTGCTTTGTTGAAATGGAAGAAACAGCAGGTATTGGGGCTCGCTTTGGAGGATCTTCAGCAGCTTCTTTTCGAGGATTGATCGAGCGATATTCTTTTTCGTCGTTGCATTGATACCTTTATCAAAGAGTGCGAGACCAATCAAGTATTCGCTGAGGTACCATAAGTGACGACCGAGGACACTAAGGCAGGATGCTGAGATCTTTTCATCGTGGTAGTTTGCTAGGTCTTGAAGAAGCTTCAAATCGTCGCGGGAGCAGATGAAGGACTGCTGGCCGTGAACCACGCGCTGACATATAACTCCGGGCAAAAATACAAATCGTTTTAAGCCAGACATTTCACGAGTTGTAAATCTGAACTGATGAAAGCAGCAGGATTTTTTAATGAATAAATTACTTTTGCCATCCAACGTGCTCGGTGAAGTGCTCCAGGTCGCCGAAACCTAAAGTTAGGTAAATTACCTCCAAGGATTGTAATCGACAACTCCAAGAATTCACGGTAATCATCCCTCGGCTGATGTTTTGTCAGATATAGATTCCAGCAAGCGATCAGTTCTTCTCGATTCTCATTCAGACTCGATGGAAGGTCTGACAGGGTCTTGTACTTACCTTGGCAAATTGTATTCCACGTCTCTTTGAAGCGGGAGAATAGGAGGATATCTGGACCAGATGATGGTCCCATGCATTCCATGTACGCCTTCTCAACGACAAGTTCTAGGATGTGATGGCGACATGCAAGGTATAAGAGTCGGCGGCCGAGTTTCTGCTCCAAAATTACGCATGCCCCAGACAAGTAACCAGTATTTGAAGCTGTAGTGTCGAAGCTCATAGCTGATACCTTTTCTGACACATTCCATTCTTTGAGCGCAGCATCTACCACCGAGGCGATGACCTCACCCGTTCCTGATGTCAGCTTAGGTACACCCAAGAGCTTCTCGGTATCAACTCCGGTTACGAAAATGGCTAGTCGGTCATACCGACCACCTCCATCGTCTGGTAGAATTTTTCCGTCCCAGTGAACAGTGAGCACTTTGTTGGGTGTGAACTGGCCCCCCCTGACCGCCCCTCTCGATGGCCCTGTGTATATATATTTATACTCGTATATATGTTATCATAGGAAATCAAATTCAGTTCCAAATTTATATAATTTAAACATCAAACTATGCCAACAATTAATGAAACTTTTCTAGAACAATTTCCAATAATAATATAATCAATGTATCAAAATAAAAAATATTACCTTAGATATCTTAAAAGAATCGGGAGAGAACTTCTAAGCGTTGTTTTCAGTCAGGCAGTCGTATGCAAAATGAACTTCAAGCACCAAAAGCTGATCATCCAAAGATTGATACACATCATATTATTTAACGATTTATTTATGAAAATTTTAATTTAATGAAATAAATTAATCGATTTGCATAATCTATAGTATGAAATAAAGGAAACAATTCTATTAAATTATATAATACACTTGCATTCTCGAAACATTTTTGTTTTTGAAGCGTTGTCGAAACTCGTTCATTCTTGAAATTTCTTCCGCGCGACAGTTTCATTCATGTGACTCGAGGCACCCCTAAATGCTTTCCGAATTCCATGAGATTTCGTCTACGGTGTTTCCTCATAGGGTGGCAGCATTGGACAAATGACCGGCAAATTTCTTTGAATTTCAAATTTTATCCCTATAAGAAGTTGTCACCCTCATATATATATATATATATATATATATAATACCGGGTTGGCCAGAAAAAGTAAGCTATTACTTTTAAGATTTTATTTCAGTTTTTTTATGAAAAATCTGCAACAAAGCTAAACAGAGTACATTAAAAACAAATATTATGAAGACATGGAAGTGCTACAAATAAAAGCAAATGATTTATTTAAATCGTTGTAAAAGCAAGGAAATCTTGACAATAGCAAATATAATAGTTGATAAAAGCAATAGCTTACTTTTTTCTGGGCAACCCGGCATATATGGGATGAATTTCACAATTAAACACGTGAAATGAATGAATGATGCAAACCCACAAGGAAAAAGAAAAAGGATTCCAAGGCCTTTCGTATATTCAGAAGTACACTTCGTCAGGGTATATATATATATATATATATATATATATATATATATATATATATATATATATGTCGGCTATTGATTGATGGCGTGGAAAACGCAGTTTAATAATAAACAGGAACACCAGAGAAAAAATAAACATCCTTCAATGTTTAATAGTACCAACGTTTCGGAATGCACTAATTCCATCTTCAGGGCTAAAACAATAAAATGCCAAATGACATAGAAAATACAAATTGCTTAATAACAATTTAAAATAAAGTTAAAAATTATAAAAAGTAGCTAAGAAAATGCAAAACATTAAAACTAAAAGGTAAATAAATGTGAAGTTAAAAAGTTACAATTATAAAGTAGCTAGGAAAAATATAAAAGCATTAAAACTGAAAAGTAAATAAATAAAATAAACTATAGGGTGTCCATAAATGATTACCCTGATTAAAGCATGCTATAACTTTTAAATAAATAGTCGTATTCAAACACAGTTTTAATCATAAGTAGATAAACATACAAAGTTTTGATACATAGTTAATGAACTTAATAAGCTTCCACAGGTGCACCCCTAGTGGCACGTAAAATGTCTAAACGGTATTCACTCACGCCACACATTTTCCAACATTTGTGGGTTAACTGTTGCAATTGCATCCGTAATGCGTTCTCGCAATGTCCTGATATCTGGAGCAACTGTTGCATAAACCAAATCTTTAACATGACCCCAGAGAAAGAAATCCAGCGGGGTAATGTCTGGTGATCTTGGGGGCCATGGGATTGGCCCGTCCCTGCCAATCCATCGATTTGGAAAAGTTGCGTCGAGAGTTTCACGAACAACATGCGCCCAATGAAGTGGTGCCCCATCTTGGAAGATGACAGTTGAATGTTTTCCACCGTCCCATCGGAAACTGATGGTCTACCACTGCTCTTTCCCTTTTCCACGTTTCCAGTTTCCAAGAATTTTTTCATCCACGACTTAATTAACTTCACATCAGGTGGATTCTTTCCATACTTTGTTCTGAACCTTCGCTGAACACTGACAGGAGATTTTGTTTCTGCAAGCCACACAACACATTGTGCCTTCTCTGTCACAGACGCCATCTTAACTGAACAGCTACTACAACGCTCCTAGCGGCGAATGCGGTAGACGAAACACACCAGAACAGAAACTGTATGCGTGTACGAGATCACCTGAAAAAAGAAAACGGATGTAAGATTCGAAATTAAAACATGAAAGCATACTCTTTTCAGGGTAAACATTTATGGACACCCTGTAGTACCTTAACCAAAACATAGCAGATCTACCGATGATTCATCAGAATTTATGTCTGGTTTTAATTTATAAATAAACAAAGATTCCATAATTTTGAGCTTAAGGTCAGAATTTCCGGCAGCAAGTACAGCGAAATTAAACTGAGAAATTGGGTGGTTATTGTTGTGCGAGTGGTTACGTATGAGAGAATTAGGTGGTTTGCCAAGAGGTAAATTTGTACGGACGATTTATCGAGATGTTCGTAAATACGGGATTTTAAATGTCTTTTAGTTTTATCTAGTGTATATATGACCCCATACAGTGGTCACACTTGTATTGGTAAACTATGGATGACTTAAGAAGTGGAGGAATAACATCCTTGTATTTAAATAAATGATAAATCGATTTAGACGGGGCAATATAATGTTTATACATAGTTGTGGGTAGAATTCCTTGAGCAATTTTAAAAGTTTGTTTCTAATGTTAAAACTTGAGGATATCTTTGGGGACTGTAATTAAGTCTCTAGTTGTGGGTTTATTAGTCTATTTAAGGTTCTGCCTATTGTAGTCGCCACCAGTCTAGAAGGGAAATTATGCTTGGTAAGGAGTTTTCGGATGAAATCTAGTTCATCGTGTAGTTTAAAGTAATCTGAACAGATATTGAAAGCTCTGTTAGTCAGAGTCGAAATTAAATTTCGTTTGAAACCTAAAGGGATAAAGGAAGAAAAGTTTGTAGTAAGATTGGTGAATGTCGGCTTTCGGTAAACGGAAGTTTCAAAAGAGGAATTAGTTTTTATTATCTTAATGTCCAAAAAGGACAGAGAGCTATTAGATTCAGCTTCTGAAGTAAATGCAATATTAGGGTGCTTAGAATTAAGGTAATTACGAAACAAAGGGATGTGGTCTGGTGATTTGAACAGGAGAAAAGTGTCAGCAATATATCTTCTATATAAAACCGGTTTGAAGTTGGAAGGACACTCATTCAGCCATTTGACCTCAAGATGACAAAGAAACGCGTTAGCTAAGGTGTGACCAAAAGGCAGACCCATTTGAACACCTTTAGTCTGTTTAAAATATTCACCGTTGAATATAAATATAAGGTCTTCCACGGAAAATTTTAGTAGTTCTTTCATTTGACCTCTATTAAAACCCTGCACAGTATCAGTATTATTAAAAAGATTGTCAATACATATATCAATAGTTTCTGCAACAGGCACATTGGTAAATAAAGATTTTACTTCGAAGCAGCCATTGTGTAAGAATTATTATTTAATGAGGTGATTTCTCTAACGAAAGAAAAAGAATCCCGTGCTGTATACAAATTATAAGTTATAGTTGATAGTATGGGAACCAAGAATTTTGAAAGGTTATAACTAGAACTTTCTAGTGCCGATAAAATTGGCCTAAGTGGACAATTAGGTTTGTGTGTTTTAGGGAGTCCATACATAATACCTGGGCTGGATCCAGAAACAAATAATTTAGAAAAAAACTGTGTCTGAGATTATATTATTAGATTTAAGTTTTCTAAGATACCTACTGATTTTATCTTCCTCTTTTAAAATTAAAGCAAAAATGTCACCAGTGACTTTAGCAAATCTAGTTGCACCATTTAAAATATCTAACATTTTATCGACATAAACATTCCTGTCCAAAAGAACAACGCTATTGCCTTTGTCTGGTCTTGTAACCACCAATGACTTGTCCGAAGACAGATTTCTTAGACTTTGAAACTCTTCCACCTCCATATTAGGTCTTTTGCCACAAGGGTTAAAAGCATAAAATGAAGTAAAAGCTAAATTACACAAATTATTAGATAAAAAGTTAAAACCTTTACTATGTGTGTCAAAGAATGAATGTTTAAAAAGGTCCTCAAGAAATAACTCAAAGTTGAGGAAATGATCGCAAAAATTAAGCTTCTTTGGAGTAAGGGAGAATTTCAGGCCTTTACAAAGGGCACATTTTTGAATATCACTAAGAACTTTAGAAGAATAATTAAAGATGAGATCATTAGCTGCTAGATTATTAATCGTTTTATATCCTAATTTTTGGAGTTTCCTGTTCTGAACAAAATTAAGGCCTCGCAGCCTTCTTGCCCGAGACCTTTCGATACCCGTCGCCACCCGTAGACCCAGCCGCACTTACAGCACCCGACCCATCCCGACCGGCAGCCACATCCTTCGGCTTCTTTGGGCCATCAGTAAGCCCCTTCCCACCCTTTTTCTTTATCGGCTCCTTCTCACCCTTTTCTATCAGCCCCTTCTTTGCGCCCTCCCTTCCCTCCACCTTGCATCGCGGTTCCGTGAATTCCACGTGGGTCGCTGGCGATTCCCGACACTGAGTTTGCACTCCGGCCTCCGGTTGCACCTCTACCCTTTCTTCGCTATCTCAAGCTCTGTCCAGTCGGCTGCTGGACCGCCTTTCCAGGGCGGCTATCCTATCAATAAGCTCCGGGGTGGAGGGCGCAGCCGCGGCAACGACCGTCGCGCCACAACAGCCGACCTGGACGACTCGAGCCGCCGGACCCTCTCCTCTAGCTTCTCGTACAACTGCAGGAGTTCGCAAAAGCGGCACATGCTGGAGTGGTTGATCTTCTCAAAGCAAGCTTCTTTGAAGTTCGTCACCCACCGGTTCAGTCCACACCTCGCGCACTCGGACTTCAGTTTCTGCGGTTCAGTCATTGTAACTTATTTTTCTAACTCCGAATACACTGAATAAGATAAAGCGTTCTAGAATGAAAACTATCGAAACTTTCTGACCAGTACATAAAAATGGAGGGGGTCGGTGAATTCTTCCCGCGCAAGCTGCATCCGCCTAACTGGCAGTGACGTTCATCCTATTCAGAAGACTACACCTCTCGCTACTGTTGCACCGACCAAGGGTTTCCCCACGGCCGGACAGTCCCAAACGTGTCGCAGTTACCAACTGACAAACACTCGCGACGCAGGCGTCATGGATTTCCCGCCAGGAGCGACAGCGAGATGCAGTTCCTTACTAAGTCTTACTAGCCACTCACAAACTGCCAGATTCTTAGAATGAAGTGTTCAAGGGATATTCCACCAGACCAAGCAGCTACGCCCGAGACTTTCCGCTGGCCTGGCAGCCAGCTGTGCAGTGAAGATCTCTCACCGAAGAGCAGTACAGCCAAGCACCATTAATTGGTCACCAAATAACGGTCGCAGGGGTCTGGTCAGGCTATTACGCGTTAGGAATGGGATTAACAGGGCACTAGCCACACTCCATTAATCGCGACCCTACCCTAGGACCCCTCCATCCCATTCTCTCACGACCTACGAGCGTTAAATGGTGTTATTTATAGAGGACAGAGTAGGGATGGGATAGGGTCCTAGTAACCCACAGGACAGGATTGTGCAACAGACTTCACCCGACCTCCCGAAAGAGAGAGAGAGAGAGAGAGAGAGAGAGAGAGAGAGAGAGAACCTAAAGGGCCTGGCAACCAGTTTCTCTAGAATCCCACGACTCGGGACCGGAGGGCTGTCACACCCCAAGTATATAGTTCACAACACCCAGAAGAAATGTACATAACCTTTACACCCCTTGCGGAGAGAGAGAGAGAGAGAGAGAGAGAGAGAGAGAGAGAGAGAGAGAGAGAGAGAGAGAGAGTCTTATTTGACGGTTTATAGATACTTCTCATTTCTAACTTTCGAGCTTTTCATTTTTTAAATCGATTCCTTCGAGAAAATAGTTTGCAGTTTTCGACAATTTAGTTTCAATGATGGACGCAGTAGAGAGTTTATGTGAAAATTCTTTAACCATCTTCCAACCATCTGCCAACGATCTCTTAACCATCTGCGAGCAAAAGAAGACCGGAGAAAATAATTAAAAGTTTGACCATTATTTCAAGAAAATCATGATGGTGAATTTTAGTTGAAAAAGTATTTGTGTAATATATATATATATATATATATATATACAATTCACGATTTGTGAAGTTTCTTTCCGGAGTCGCTTTTAATTAGAGATGAGCGGAAACGAAAGGCGAAAAAGAATGGCTGAAATTAATTCAGATATTTTAAATATTATTAAAGACGTGAATTCGTTCACACCTTTCTATTATATTTTAATTTTATCATAATTTCATTACTAATTACCACGTTCACTTCGAAATTGGATCAAGTGAAAGGGGTGAAAACAAAATGCAAATATTAAGAAAGAATATTTTAATTCCTTACTTCTTTTGTGGTTTAAACTAATATAAAAAACCGTAACGTTCCTTTTTAAAATTTCACACACACACACACACAACACCACCACACACACACACACACACACACACACACACATCCTCAGGAACACTGAAATTAATACCAAGATTGAGACTATATATAGGTCACAAAGAAAAATTAAAAAAAAAATGATAATATGATTGCAAAGGAGAGCAGGTCGCACAACAACTTCTGCTCCAAGAGCACCCAAGTTCTAATCGGGTGGCCTGTATTGGAGGCTGTCATATCAAAGCACATCCTTTGACTCGTTCGCTGACAACCCCACTCTGCAAGACTCGCCTCCAAGCTGAAGCCTGAGCTTCCCGTGTTCTGGATACGATTTAGGGACGCCAAGCAGTTTTTTTTCTCGGTGAGGTGAAGGTTGAGAAAAAGTCAGAGAACCTGCCTGTTCGACGGCAGCTTTCCTCCGTTCACCTTTTGACCACAGTTCCCAGCAAATACACTTCGGTTTTAGACCTGGTTTCCATCTGAAGAGACCCAAAAAAATAACATTACACGGTACTAAGAAGTCTTTAGGAAAAGATGCAAATGACGAATACAGGCCTCCTATAAGAACCTCTTAATTATTAATTTAACAGAACAAACTACTTGACGTTATAAATACCACTTATATAAATGATTAGCAACCAATATAATTCAGGATTACAATAGTTACATTTACATTAAAATATAATGAACAACCACAATATTTCATGATTATTATAATAACCCTACCAAATACAATACAACCTTACCATTAAAAGTTTCGAACGATGTTATTCCGTTCAATTAATTAAATCTTCCTTCTTCACAATACAATAATATTTCGTTATTATTATATAATATATATTATATATATATGTATATGTAAAATGGGAATAATTCTTACATTCATTTTGCATATAAAGTCTAAACTTGCGTAATACTCTAACTCTATGTAAGATGGAAGTTGGAAAATAAATAAATTTTTAATTTTATTGGAGCTATTGAAGAATAGGGACCCAGCCTTCTTTAGTTAGGCTTATAAGGCTGACTAACGAAAATATCACGACCTAACCTAACCAATCGTTAGGTTAACTGTACGCCCTTGACGATTGGTTAGGTTAGGTCATGATATTTTCGTTAGTTAGCCTTATAAAGCTAACTAAAGAAGGCTGGGGTCCCTATTCTTCAATAGCTCCATTTTCTTTCCATTTTATTTTTGTCAAGTAATTGATGAATTATTTCTTTTTTAAATTACCGAATTATTTTTTACATTAAGCTTAATCATGTAATAGTCTTAAATTCTGCAATGTTAATTTTTTTATACATTCTCTTAGTTGTAAAAGATGAAGTCATATGCCGAAACTCTAAATTAACACTTAATTTTAAATTTTTAAGCATTTAATTTTGCTCATATGCTATTTAATTTAATATAAAATGCTGATTTCAATTTCCAGTTCTAGTTAACTCGGAAATCATGATAACATCAGATATGTCAATATACGGTTTATGACACTGGTATGCATATGAAATTTTTTGTCTGCTGTGAGGGTTTTTTCAACTCATATTATATAATTCGACCATGCTAAATTCGAAAATTACATTGGTTTTCCTCAATCAGGTCAGGTTTTTTCTCTATTGGCCATTTATTATAAGTCCAATTTTATCCCCAAATTTATTGATTTTTTAGCTTAAACACTGTAGATACGAGTAATATTAAACACTCGTGAAAAATGAAAACATTGTGTGAATAAATACTTTTATTCATACAATGAATATGGAAAAAGTTTATTGAGGAAGGAATGAAGTTTTTTTGGCTTTCCGTCTGTGTTTTTCTTCAGGCACGTCTCGCTTCAAACACCAGCAATAGTCCGCCAGCATATTGATATCCTAGTTTCCCTGGTACCTCTCTTCCATTATTTGATATCTTGGTGAAATCGTTCACCCTGTTCCTCACTATAATCCCCGCAATTTTCAGGAAAATAGTCCAAGTGGGACCACAAAAAGTGCATTTTTATGGACATGCGCGACCCATGAGCTTTGAAAGCTTCCATCAAGTTTTCGACAACGGACTCGTATTCTGGACTTTTACGCTTGCCAAGAAAATCAGTGACAACTGATTTGAATGCCTGCCAGGCATTCTTCTCAGTGGAGTCATTGCGTTTTCGAACTGAGTATCCTTGATCAAAGTTCGAATTGAGGACCATCAAAAACCCAAGCATTTAGTTTAGCATCAGATATATGAGGAAATTTACTCTCGAGATATCGGAATGCTGAACCCTCCTTATTCATTGATTTGATGAAATTTTTCATCAAGCCCAGCTTAATATGAAGTGGTGGGAGCAAAATTTTTGTTGGTGGTACAAGGGGCACTGAAACGACATTATGCGACCCAGGTTCAAAATTCTCTCTGGATGCCCATTCACGCTGTGCATAGTGCTTCTCATCCGCTCGGCTATCCCATTTGCAGAGGAAACATGGGTATTTCGTGTATCCCCCTTGCATTCCCAATACAAATGCCACAGTCTGAAAAAAAATGAAAATATTTAAAGAATTTAGAGAATTTGTTCTATCAGATAAAAAAATCTATGCATTGGACTGTATCACTTCTGTGGGGAAGTTAAGTGTTCTTATACGCTCTCAATAACCTTTGGAAAAACAACATAGTCAATAGCAATAGTTTACTTATGATATTAGTATTACCTTCAAATCTCCACAGATCCTCCAGTTATGTTGGTCGTATACGAGAGCATCCAGTAAAATTTTCATGTTATCGTAGCTCTCAGTAAGTTGTACGGAATGTGCTACAGGGACTGATGCAACCCTATTCCCAATGTTGAGAAGTACTGCTTTCAAACTTCGTTTAGACGAGTCTATAAATAGCCTCCATTCTGATGCGTTATTGGCAGGCCCAAGGATTCGATTAGCCCTCAACATTGCAGCAGTACACTAAGGAAGAGGTATTTTCGTGCACTTCAAAAACTTGCGGAATTCTTCCTCTCGTTTCCTATACCAGGAGAATGTTGTTCCCGGAGCAGCAAGTTGTCCTCTCGAAGTCGTGAGCCCAAGATCTCGGCAGATAATTTGGAAAGTCCTAAATCCCTGGTAAGATCATTAAGTTTGGCCTGGTTGAGAGGCCTCGGCTCATTTGAAGCGGTATTTTGAGGTATATACGACTGGGACTGGTCATTGGCATTGGTCATTGATTCATCATCAGAATCATCGAAGTCCAGGGTTTGAGGTGGGTCGGGTATTGGAATTCCAGGACCATGGGGTACAGGTCTCATAGCAGAAGGAATGTCAGGGTATACAACAATGTGTTTATTCTTCTTGTTAACTCCTGAAAATAGAAACACAGAAACATGGATTAAAACTTGCATATGAAATAGAAGAAGCATTCAGACAGTGGCGGCTCGTGAGGGAAGGCTGCGGTCTGTAAGATATGAAATAGGTCGATGGAGACTGTATATTTCTTTCTTTTTCATTCATATGTCCCTTCGGGGACAATATAAATGAAAAAGAAAGAAAATATACAATCATTGTATATGTAAATGTAACTTGTATAACAATATGTATGTGTAAATGTATTTTCTATAACAATATGTACATGTAAATGTATGATTACCATTATGGTGAATATTATGCTATATATGGTGAATATTACATTATGGTGAATATTATGTCAAGTTTCATACGAGGATTTCAAAATATTTAAGAAAAATAAATTTATAAGCCCACCTTGGAGGTTTGTCATGCAGAAATAGCAATCTGTCACGTGATCCTTTCCTTCTCTCCAAATCATGGGAATTCCAAAAGGCAAAGATTTCGCTCTGCCTTTGCTCCATCTTCTCAAATTTTCAATGCACGTCTTGCAGCACATATGTGGGGCGAAATTTTTGTCCTAGTCCCCTAGCTTAATTCCAAAGTATGCTCTATACATTGTCTTCACAAATTTAGTGGTTTGGGACTGGTTATTTGGCATGGTAACCGTCCCACATATGTAGCAGAATCTATTGGGATCATTTTTACACGCTCTATTCATTATGAAATATTTTATCTATATGCCTGAAAATTAAAAAAAGATATTATACAAGTGAAACAAGTGATGATAGATGTTACTGTTCCAATTCCGCTTTGACAAAATCACGAAAAATTCTATTTTACTTATGAGGCCATAGCCGGATAACCTGAGCTGATTGAGAAAAACGGATTGCATATTCGAAATCAGCAGGAAAAACTCTATAAGAATCACTTACAAAACCCTTGACAGCAAAATTGATGCATACCAGTGTGAGAAAAATATGCCTTCATCTTCAAATATTTTGCTTATCTGTCAATATGCTGTTACAGCCAAAATTTAACTTTATCTTCATATATTTTGCAAAAGAATTCAGCTTATTGAGAAGAACAAACAAAACAGGTCAACAATAAATAATAATGATGTCACCAAATTATAAGTACATAAACTCTTGTAATTTTTCAAATTATTCTTCTGATTCTGATCTGACCAAGACGCTGAAGCAATACTTTCAATATTTTAGAAGCAGTAAATTACAGGAAGAGGATATCATTGTCTTCTGCTTTGAGCCCTGCCTTCTCCAGAGAATAGTTTTAAAATAGAATAAATAACTTCTCCGATCCGCTACTGCGATTCCCGACACGGTACTAACTACGCCAGAGTGAGAAATCCGTTGCTGCCACCTAACCAGAACCCTCGTGAACCTCGAAGAACCACCCAAGGCCATAGACAGAGATTAACATATATATATATATATATATATATATATATATATATATATATATATATAAAATTTTATGTGCTGTATAGAATAATTGCTGAAAAAACAAAATAGTTATATTATTGCAAATTGCTAATAAATGCTATGAGGGCAACTTGGGCCGGTCACATAGTGAAACTTCATAGACCTTGGTTGACCTTTCAATGTTCATCAATTAAATAATATTTCACAGGAACTGTTTTTCCTAATATTCGAACAGATTTATTGGGTGAGAACAAAATTTCCAGCTTTCGTTTTTAAGGACCACCCGAATATATATATATATATATATATATGTATATATATGCTGGAAGGCATGCCAGTATGCTGAAAGGTATCCTAATAGGCGATTACCATCGAGGCCTACATTTCTTTCAATTGACCGTCGACTACGTGAGCAAGGCATGTTTCGACCAAGACATTTGAATGATGGACGTCCACGAACTCGACAAAACGTGGATATAGAAGAACAGATTCTTCTAGCTGTCCAACAAGATCCGAATACAAGAACAAGGAGAATAGCTGCAAGAGTAAATAGGTCAAATTTTTTTCAACGACGCGTTGAAGCATGTACTCTGACTGTCTCTGATGCAGGGAAGTCATTTTGAGCACTTGCTGTAAATAAACCTTGATAAACTTTAATGACTTTCATTTTAATTGGATCGTCCTCAGCAGAAAAGCAATGTATCTCGAAAATGAAGCAATTGCGGATTTATGTTCATAGGAACTTCTTTGTTTACTTTGACATCCTGAATATGTATACTAATTTATGAAACATAATGTGATAACACCCTGTGTGTGTGTGTGTGTGTGTGTATATACATATATAATATATATATATATATATATATATATATATATACACAAGGGCGGACTGAAAAGTAATGCTTCTACTCAAATAAATTTTAAACGGTTTGAAGGATTTTATCGAAACAAAAGCAGATATGTATGATACCTTAGAGATTATTCTTCAGAACAATACATTTACTTTTCCATAAAATCACCCTCTACCTTGTTACATTTACGCCAACGATAAAAGAGTTTTTAAATCCATCCCGGTAAAACTCGGAGCTTTGACTACAAAACCAAAATTTCACAGCGGCCTTAACTTCTTCGTCAGACTCGTAGCAATTTCCACGGAGATATATTCCTTAAGCTTAGGAAAGAGGTGAAAGTCGCATGGTGCTAAATTGGGGCTATATGGTGGATGCAGCAAGACGGTGGATTGCAGATCCTCGATTGCTTCTCGCGTTTGAACACTGGTGTGAGGCAGTGCGTTGTCATGGTGAAAAATGTCTGCGTTTTTGTGGGTGCGAACCCTCCTGATCCGTTTTTTCAACTTTTTCAGAGTTTCATTATAACGTGCGGAGTTGATTGCTGTCCCTCTTTCCGTAAAGTCTTCGAGAATAACACCATTGATATCCCAAAAATCAGTCATCATCACTTTTCCAGCCGATTTTTGAATTTTGAATTTTTTTGGTTGCGGTGAATTTTTGTGCCGATATTCCATGGGTTGCCGTTTATTTTCAGGGTCATAATGGTGGACCCACGTCTCATCTCCTGTCAAAATGCTTTGGAGAAATTCAGCTTCATTTTCGAAGCGCTGCAGATTTTCTTGGCAAATACGTAGTCTCTCAGTTTTCATCTCAGCAGTGAGCCTGCGAGGTACCCATCTGGCGCAGACCTTTCGGTAACCGAGAATACTGATAACGTGTCCTATTCGCAAATCTTCTTGCCCTGCCTCTCCTTCTTTACACCGCCTCGCTCAACGTCCAACGGTACTCACATCAACACACTCTTTTGCCGTACACAGCTTGCATTCACCAAGGAATGTCCATGGAAGCAACACTTTCCGCGGTCAAAAATTTAATTACAGCACGTTGCTTGAAGCGAACGTCTTTACTCCTTTCCATTATAATCTGGAATAGGGTGGGGAAATTCAAGTTACAAGACAAAACTGGTTTTACCTGGCTATCTCTACACAATCCAGAATTATTCAAGTGGAGGCATTACTTTTCAGCCCACCCTCGTATATGAAAAAAAATGAAAAAAATGAAAAATGAAAATGATTCCAAGGCTTTTCGAGTATTCAACCTTGTTACGAAATGAAAGGAAAAGGCAAGAAGCCGAAAATACACATCTCTCTACAGCGTAAACAAAATAGGAAGGATTAGCAAAAAATTAACAAGTACAAGTTAAAGAAAAAATGTATGTTAACAAGATGTGGTCCACTTTATATGTTTCCGAACTGTTATTGGAATTATTAAGAAAGTATATGAAGTAAATCCAGGATATCCTTCAGTTTATTTTGATTTTTAACAAGAACTTTAAAACTTTCCACTTTATAGTATGAGTATATCTACAGTATTTACCATCCTACACGCATACTTATACTGTTTAACTCTGACGTTAAAAGTTTTTCGAGTTTGACCTATATAAACTGAGTCACAGTCTTTACATTCAATCGAACAGACACAACCAGCATCATTATCAGGGCTGTTCTTTATTAGGCGAAAATTAACAGTATTTTTATACTTAAAGACCACGTTAATTCGAATCGTTTTAATCATGATTTGATGCTTAAAATTTACATGGCAAGTTTGGCTAAGTATACTTTTATGATCAAATTCCTTTTCAATTACACACTTACTCGTATAATACCTTTTTCATGTTTGCTTAAAGAATTTTCCGATCACCTGAAGATCAGGGACCCTAGCCTTCTTTAGTTAGCCTTATAAGGCTAACTAACGAAAATATCACGACCTAACCTAACCACTCGTTAGGTCAACTGTACGCCTTTGACGAATGGTTAGGTTAGGTCGTGATATTTTGGCTAGTTAGCCTTATAAAGCTAACTGAAGAAGGCTGGGGGTCCTGATCTTCAGGTGATCCGAATTTTCTAGAAATGGAATGTGTAGGATAGCATAGCTTAATATCAATGTTCATAATATTGCATATTATTGTTAGTCCCGAATATTTGAATATTGTGATTTGTCGACAGAAATTTTTCCATTATCTCGAAGGTTAATAATCACCTGTTTTAAAACTTTTGGACTTATTACGAATATACTCGTACTTACCCCTTTAATTAACCCTATATAGGTACACCCCTTCCGAAACATATCGTGATAGTGGTAGGACCCTGGGTATGGGCCATCCGGGTGTACCTATCTAGTTTTAACGATGACCGATACAAATTGATAGCGTTTCAAATACACGCATTCATAACTTAACCCTACGAAAAATTCCGACATTGAAGGGTTAACTTTCTACTGCAGCTATTCCTTGTCTTATTTTAATAGACACATATAAGGAGATTATTAAGGAAGTCATTTTTCCTGTTTCAGAATGAACACATTAACTTAAGATAGCATCATGCATTACTGTACTTATAAAATTCCTTCTTACCTGTAACACACAGTATGCAGTAAACGTTTATGTCTTATAATCATCAGCGAGAAAATAATTTCAAACGACGCTTGGCCTGGCATTCATAACATGACCTTGTAGCTACTGAAGCATGGTTTGTAACCTGATGGACAAAAGTGATCATTTTCCTTCCACTGAAAACCTTTAGGCTTTTTATTTGGATGTTAAGTTGCCTTTTTCTTAGTTTATGTTATTGTTGTAGAATAAAAGTTCTATAGTTCTTATCTGAAATAGAATGATTTACAGTCTCTGTACTAAAAGCTAAACTTTTGAACCATAGTTCGCTACATTATCTGAACGCATTGCTGACCTTCAGAATCGTTGTAATAATAACATTGTTCAACAAAGATTCTGTTCCTCTGGTAGTGTTGGGTGTTCTTTACTGACTTTTTAGTGCTGCTTTCGAAAATGATAGTGAAATTTTTCTATCACCACAGTTTTTGAGAAAATTATCATTTTTATTTTACAAAGAAACCATGAAAATAAGATAACTGAGAGTTACTATTACAATATTACAGACTCGCCTAAAATTTCTTGCTTGTTGATTTACGATTATATGATATATCTTTGGCTTCCCTGATGAGCATCCAACAGTAATCAACAAGCATACTAGGATTCCACTTGCCTTGATACCGCTTTTCCACCGTAGATAAATCTTGGTGGAATCGCTCTTCGTGTTCGTCGCTGATGTCCCCGAGGTTTGGTGCGAAAAATTACAAGTGGGAATGCAAAAAATGTATTTTAAGAGACATGTTGCAGCCCATTATTCTGTAAGCCCGAAGGAGCTCATAAACCAATTCAGCATAGTTTGGTGATCGACGATTACCTCAGAAGTTCTGAGTAACTGCTTTGAAGGCTGTCCAGGCTCTATTTTCAAATTCATTTAAGGTTCCATCAAAAAGAGGGTCTTTCATCAGCTCATTAATCTGAGGGTCAACAAAAATACCCTTTTTTTTTTTGCTTCTGTGATACGGGGAATTTTCCTTTCAAAAACTGGAAGCCAGCTCCTTCTTTGCCCACGGATTTTAGAAAGTTCTTCATTAAACCTAATTTGATGCGAAGAGGTAGCAAGTAGATTTTTTGGTGATCAACCGGATTTCGATGCGTAACGTTCTTTTGTCCAGGAATTAGAGCTAGAAGACGTGGCCAGTCCTTATCATTGTAATGAGAACGCTCTGCTCGGCTATCTCACTCGCAAAGGGAACAGCACTATTTTGTGTATCCGAGTTGCATACCAAGAAGTAACGCAATTACCTTGAGATCTCCATAAATGTGCCAGTTATAATTTGCATATCCGATTTTGCAAAGAAGTAATTCCATATTTTCATACGACTCGTTCATGTGGACTGCGTGTCCGAGAGGAACTGATGGGTAAGTGTTGCCAGTGTTTAAGAGAAACCATTCTTGTGGGTTGTGCTCATGCCCTAAGGCCACCATCAATATCATTATAAAAGCAAAGATATCCTCTCATAGAAGCTATGATAAGTTCTTTCGTCGTTTCTGGAAAACAGAAATATTAGCATCATTAGCTAGCAACTTCCAGCCTTATAGTCTAGACCCTAGGAGCTCTGCTTGATTTTTAGACAAATTTAAATCTCGTACCGGATCATTTAGTTCAGGCTGAGTAATTAAGTGAGGCTCTTTTGACGAAGTAGGAGGTTGGTATTCTTCATCCCTGTGTGGCGCATCATCAGCAGTTTCATGATCATCATCGTCATCATAGCTTAACGTAAAAGACTCGGGAGGTTTTGGAACTGGAAGTGTTTCACAATGAGCTACCGGTTGTATAACAGAAGGCAGATTCGGATACACAATTTTATTCTTATTGTTAAATTTGAAACCACAAATGTTAGTTAAGCAAAAGTAGCAGTCGGTTACATGATCTTTTTGCTCCCTTCACACCATGGGAACTGAAAATAGCATCGACTTTCGCTTGCCCTTTATCCAAGTTCCAAGAGTCCTCGCACAATGTCTGTAACAGATATGAGGAACCCAACTTTTGTCCTGATCCCCAATTTCACATCCAAAATAAATTTATAAGCTTTTTTAATTTGGGGAGTAATGCTTCTTCTCAGAGCTTTGAAAACATAACAACAAAGAATAACAGAAAGAATCAGATAACACAAAACAAATGCGTAAAATGCACTTCACAACACAAAACTTTGTAGAAGATGAGCATGTCATACACTGAAACTGCATGAGTCACGCTCTAACAAGTCTTGACAAGTTTTGACTGGACAGAAGTGTTTATGTGTGACGTAGTCAGAGCTGAAACTTTGAAGCGACATCCAGTATTATATGATTTGTTGGCTTCTGTACCAGTCATTTTTACTGACGATTCTTTAATGATTTGTCGATTAGCGATTGCATTTGAGACATCTGGACGAAACATTAGTTTAATTTGTAGTTATTCAGTAATTTTAACTTTATATATATATATATACTGGGTGGACGATAAAAACCTGGACACTTTTGTTTTTCCTACAAATTTCAAACTAGTCAAGCTAATACACCCAAATTAGTACAAGATGTAGCCAATAGTAAAGTTATCATGTGCTAAAAATTTCAATGGAACTCATATAAAACTTACCCTATTGAAATCGAGGTTGTATTGGCCCCCAATTTTCTTGAATTACGGCCAGTACTCTCCTTTTCCACTGATCTATGGATGACTTGATTTTGTCTTGGGATACCATAGGGCTAAACAATCTCACTTCTTTGTCTAAGTCAGGGGTCACCAACCTTTTTTTTTGTTCACCGCCCACTTTTCCGATTTTTTGAAAATTAAAAAAGCTTATCACCCACCTTAGATCAAAAAGAATAAATCAACATACTCGATAAAATAAATAATGAAATAAATGTTTAATTACCTTTAATGTGAGCCCACTAGTGGGCGCTACCGCCCAGGTTGGTGACCCCTGGTCTAAGTGCTTCCAGTTTGAAAATGGCTCCCTGCGACCATGGTATACCTATGACTTCAGCTCATTCCACACGAAGTAATCAAGAGGATTTAAGTCAGAAGAATTTGGTGGCCATTCTTCACTTTTTATGAATTCAGGAATGTTCGCCATCAAAAATTCGTCAAGTTAAATTTTTTATAATTAAGAAACGGCCAAAGATAATTAACTTAGGTTTTCAGAACATGATAATCATACTATTCGCTACATCTTCTACTAATTTGGGTGTATTAGCTAGACTAGTTTGAAATTTGTAGGAAAAACAAAAATGTCCAGATTTTTTTGTCCACCCGGTATATATATATATATATATATATATATATATATATATATATATATATATATTAGTGGTGGACCGGATATCAGTTTTTCAACATCTGCGGATGCGGATGTGGATGCGGATATTTAGTTAATCTATCAATATAATATAGAATTATGAATATATGACATAATTTTTCAAATTTCGTGATATTACTATTATGTCAGGCAATGCATAAGAATTAAAATTAATATTAATGTTTTCATTATGACAAAAATAATAACTTTCGCAATAGTTTCAGCCACAGAAAATTCAATGAAACAAATTTCATTCAATTTTCTGTGTTACCAGGTATTTATATTTTGAGGTTTATATATTTGTTTGTTCATTAATAATTAATACTTTACATGAAATGTGCATGACTGGGCCTTGTAAGCTACTTTATAAGCTAATTTAATTGTAATTGCATAATTTATTAAAGGTAATATCCGCATAACATCCGCAGTCAGAAGTGCGGATGCGGATGTTAAAAATGATGCGGATGCGGATATCCGGTCCACCACTAATATATATATACTCTATATATATATATATAAATATATAATATATATATATATATATATATATATCCGTAAAGAACGACGCTTTGTATAGGAGAATTATCCGCGCAAGATGAGAGCGAAAGAACGAAACAAATGAAAAAATGAGGTACCCACCCGGGAATCGAACCCGGGATCTTCCGATTGCCGGTCAGATATGATAACCACTACACCACAGGCCTCACCCAAACAAATGTCGTAATTCCTCTACATACGCGCAGAAACCAATGCCCAAAGGGGCACCTCCCGCATGCCGTAACATATATACATTATAACTGCAAACACCTCGTTCTTTACGTTAATTATACTGCGTGTTTGCAGTTATAATGTATATATGTTACGGCATGCGGGAGGTGCCCCTTTGGGGCATTGGTTTCTGCGCGTATGTAGAGGAATTACGACATTTGTTTGGGTGAGGCCTGTGGTGTAGTGGTTATTATATCTGACCGGCATTCGGAATATCCCGGGTTCGATTCCCGGGTGGGTACCTCATTTTTTTCATTTGTTTCGTTCTTTCGCTCTCATCTTGCGCGGATAATTCTCCTATACAAAGCGTCGTTCTTTACGTTAATTATACTGCGTGTTTGCAGTTATAATGTATATATATATATATATGTATATATATTATCCCACACGACCACTCCCGTTCCAGGGTTTCTAGTTGTATGCTTGTATCCCTCATTTTCT
Source organism: Bathynomus jamesi (assembly GCA_023014485.1). Taxonomy (NCBI): domain Eukaryota; kingdom Metazoa; phylum Arthropoda; class Malacostraca; order Isopoda; family Cirolanidae; genus Bathynomus; species Bathynomus jamesi. The sequence continues at coordinate 92,831 of JAJOZX010005657.1, forward strand.
GGCAAACCACTTGTCTCCCCATTAACTGCAATTCATCTAACTGCTATTTTAGCCATTTTCAGTGCTACAGTACTATCTTCGGCCCCAGTACCTCGCGAAAAGTGTAGTTCCAATGCTGCCAATTATACCTACATATTCCTGTTTTTTAAACAAAATTAAAATTAAATTTTTTTCAAAAACTGTGGGTGATGGAAACATTTCGCATCCATATTCGTATTCTGCGTACAAAAATCTACCACCATCACCCTATTTTACTTGAGGAACAGGAAAAGAGTTCTAATTTGTTGTCCAATGTAATCATTCAGGAAGGACCAGGCACTGGCACAGAAGCCAGGCCAACTAATGTGGCCGTTACTCTAAATCCCGTATTACCAACATCATAGGGGTTCGAAACTTCATTTATAAGGAAACGCAGTTACCCACCTAGCTATGGACGCTGGCTCACAATCGGTGTAACATGCCCACAACGTAGTCACAGTCATGTAGTTACTTTTTTAATTCTGATGGATTTTTTTCAGAGGTAGAAGAAATCGGGTGAAAACGTAAAATATGAAAAAAAGATTTATTATGCAGCACGAACTCTCAGTTAAAACTGTAATAATTTTCAGTAACAGATTCATACTTGAAGATAATTATAGTTTTAAAGGAGTGTGTTCATCATAAATCTTTGATTATCACTTGTAATTTGTGTATTAGATCTATAGGCTATATAGCAAAGGGCTAGACCATTTTAAAGCCTGAAGTTTCCTCTTTCGGATGGAGTAGAGGACATATTACCACTTTTTCGTATTTCTTTCATTTTAGCAAATATTCAGATATTCACGAAAAGGTCGCACTCAGATATCTGATGAACAACGTAGTTGGAAAAACAATACCGACGAAGTGTCATCTGATTTTTTTCTTTTTGAGACAACGCCGAACGGCGCCAACAGCTAATCCATCCATTTGTATTTTACTTAGATAGTGACGAGAGGGACGTTAGTGGCAACAAGAGGGCAATGATTCATCATCAAAAGGTCCATGACTACCGGACTTATTACTACTCAATATTTTTTGGGGGGCATACCTCAATGACAGAATTATCACAAATCTTAGGACACCAAAGAACAATATACGCATGTGAAGTGTGACTACAACAGAAGCGACTTTTAAACAAATGACCGCAAACATGATCAATAACTCCACAAGGGTGGTAGACACTGGCAGTGTACGTTATAGGCCTAGATATTTAAGACTTTTCTGGTAATCATTAAATATTTAAACCCCTTTAAATTAAATTCTTTCCCTTTGTGACAGATGGACTGCATGCTCTTTCGTCTTCTTTTGGCGTTTCCGTTTTGGTAACGCAACCTTGTTTTGCTAAAGTGGAGGACATCAAAATCTGATGAAGTGTCTTGTATATCATCACAAGTTAAAAATGTCGACCCTTAAAATAGGACATAGCTAACTAGTGTTTTACTCAATAAATGAATACAGGGTGTAAACCAAGTCATTTCCCGATTATATAATTTAATAATAATTACATGAAATCCAAAGAAGACGCAGTAATGCTTTGTTTCGCATATTGTTGCATAACACATCAAGTTTATCATGTTTTTCATTAAATCTTAACATGTGTGCCGTTAGTTACATGTAGCACATCCAAGTGAAATTCGGGTTCACGCTATACGTTCGCAAGCATATCTCTCGTGACATTGTTGATGGCGTCGCAAATCCTTGCACGAACAGTGTCAATGTCAGCAACAGGAGTATGATACACATAACCCTTTACATATCCCAGAAGCAGAGGCGGATTAAGACATCTCGGGGCCTCGGGGCAATGAAGAATATGAGGGCCATTTTCTATAGCTTTTTAATAACAATACATGTACATGTACAGAACATAGTACATTTACACAAATTATATGTATGGTGCTTAGGCTAATTGAGAAACAAACTTAAAAGAACCTTAACACTGTATTTTCCCGTTTGCCAAAACCAAACAGTATTAAACGAACTTTATTTTAGGGCCTATAAAACATAAAATAAAACAGGGAATGTGTCAGTTTATGTACTGTGATATTTAATCAAAGAAGTTTGCGAAATCTCGAATTATATCATCGAAACTCAGTTGATTGAAGGGCCCCTCAAGCATGAGAGCCTGAGGTTTCAGCCTCAATAGCTTTAGTGATAATCCGCCACTGCCATTAAGAAGAAGTCCAGGGGCGTGATATCAGGGGATCGTGGAGGCCATGGCACCGGCCAGGCGCGCCTAATCCATCTTCAGGGAAAAGTGGTGTTCAAGAACTCACGCACTATCAAACCTTAGTGTGGAGGCGCACCGTGTTGCTGTAAAATGATGGCTGGTCTAAGGTCTTCCAACTGGGAGGCTAATCACGGTAATCACGGACTTTGACTCCGCAAACCAAACAACACATATTGCTTTCTCCTGCGGAGTTGGCGTTTTGTTTCGGTCAGTCACCAATGGCTCGCAATCAGGCACAACAGGATCTGCAAATAAAAGAGAAAAACTTGATGTGTACATCATATATATATATATATATATATATATATATATATATATATGTGTGTGTGTGTGTGTGTGTGTGTGTATATCTATATATATATAATACCTAAAATACTCAAAATTTAAAAAATAAAATATTATTAACATTAAAAATTGCGAATCTTTTCGAGATAGGTACCCCTCTTCATTCGGGCGGTGGAGAAAACCGAAAGAAGTGGAGAAATTGTTTTTTTCTAGAGAATCGTTATGCCTCCGGCAACTCAAAACGACACAAAGTGTTCCAAGAACGTGCGATTTTGAGTTTCATTTTTAATATCGAAATTATCCATATTTCTTATCATGAAGGATTCAGTGAGTTTTCTTTTTTCATTATTGTTGATATTTAAAAGTAATTGAGCCTTCTTTATGTCTATGTCACGCATAGGTTGTGCGAGCCTCTGCCCGCTTGCGACTTTTTAGGGTTAATGCACTTTGGACAATCCAACGAAGGTGGTCCTTGTTGGGTAAGCTCGGCCTTAGCCGAGAGCATCCGAGTACCATTGAACAGTTTCTACTAGGTTTTTTCCCGAAGGGGTGAATGGAAACACTTCACTTCAAAAATTGGAGTTTTAGTTCACTCAGAAATTTTTATTCACAAAGTATATACAGAACGAGGCACTGATAATCAGAAGTTTACAGGGGGAGAGGTTTTACCTCTTACAACAACCGCTCAAGCAGGAATTTACAGGGGTAGAAGTTCGACCCCGTTTGACAATAGTTAAGGTAGAAATTGAAAGCGAGGAGGCTTATCCTCCTCGAGTAAGAGTTACGGCAGGAATTTAAAATGAGGAGGCTTGGCCTCCTTGGTCTAAGCCTCAGGCAGGAATTTAAAGGGGGCGAGGTGCAACCTCTTGCAACAATGACCCCGGCAGGAATCTAAAATGAGGGAGGTGCAACCTCTGGTAACAAGGGACCAGGCAGGAATTTAAGGCGAGGGGGGCTCGGCCTCCTCGGGTAAAGGCTCAGGCAGGAAATCTAAGGCGGGGAGGGGGGTCCGGCCTCCTCGGGTAAAGGCTCAGGCAGGAATGAATAAATGTACAATACAAGAAATAAATAAGCCTCAATTTTGGGGGAATGCAGTTGAAGGTTAAGCTCCCACTTTAGCTGGAGAGCTGAAGAATTCTGACGTCAAGCATAATTTAAGCAAAAAGTTAATAAAAAAAATATAAATTTTTGTAAGATATACACTTTTTTGGATGGCGACATGTACTGAGTACATTAAGTACATAAATTACATTATATTAAGTACATTAATTACCGTTAATTACAATTTTAGCAATTTGTTAATTGACATATCTAATACTGAAGTAATCTGAATAGGTAATACAATTTAAATAATGAAGGAGAGTTCTCCGTTGTTCTATAATTTACAGGGGATTAACAATAATGTTATACTATATTTATAGTTAACAATAATTGCGCCAAATTATGTCTAATATTATTAGAGGAATGGTTGGTTATCATTATTTGAAAGCCTAAAAGCTAGCGATGATGAAAACGGAGAAAATACGGTGTACTTTTCATTTGGAAGTACACGGACATTAATGATAACATAATACAGACAATATAGTATAATATAATAATATACATAACATCTTAATGTTATAAATTTGTAGCAGAAGCAAGAGAGGAGATTTTCGAATTCAGATGCTTGCTTTTGGCGACGACATCGGAATTCGAACACTCAGTCAGCATTAACGAGTACCTTGCGAGAGGTGAAATAATTAAAAGAAAAAGTATAAAGAATACACGTGGACGTGTTTGCATGTACGTAATCATGATCGTCAAGGGACATGTAAGACTGCACAAAGTAGTGTACACAGTTGTCACACAATAAGTTGTGTGCGTAATCTAGACACGAGCAAACATAGACTGATAAGTTGACAGGGCATAAGTAGACAATAGGTAGATGAATGAATAAGTAATGAAATTAATAAAGGATAGCGGTCAAGAAAGAACATGGATTATGAATGAGTATGGTTGAATAATGAGTATAGTTGAATAATATTTATATTGCATAACACCAGACAGGACACAACATATAAATAATGACTTATAGAGAGTGAAGTTTTTATTATTATTAAAGAATTTACCATACATTGAATACGAAAGATATCCACATACTAAACACGTGATTCAGTATTCAAGGTATGGAAGGAAATTAAGTTACTTTATGACGTCAGAGTGATTTACTCTGTACGTACAGTATAAGTCATTATTTGGGAGAAATCAAAGGAGACGAATTAGAGAGGCACAGCTAAGGGAGGGACATTCGCTGTTTACAGCGAACTTCTAATGGCACAAACATGGATACTGTTCAACCATAGAAATGGTAAATCGCATGGTTGTGACACTGCTCTCCCCTGTGAAAAAGGATGTAATGGTGGGGTGGAAGTTTATTTACAATATATTAAAAAAATGAAACCGACAATTTCGGGTTGGATTAATCAAGGCAATTTAGTGGGAAGAATGATAATTATATTAATAAAATAAAAAAAAGAAATCAAGGGGAAAATTTTAAAATTACAACAAATAAATTAACAAGGTTGAGGTCTGATTACTAGATTGTAGTGGAAACTCTAATCAACAAGGTATGATAAGTCCGAAGTTGTCACCTTTAAAAAAAATTATAAGTATGATTAATTGTGGCAATCATACTACATAAACAATCTTATAAACTAATGAACCATCTAAGTTATTTCTGGCATTTCGACCTAATTATTTCAGTTAAAGTTCCAATTACAGGATTGAATCTAATTTAAGTTAAATTTTTAGTTTGTCCAACATTATAGTAACAAGATTACCTACTGAACCGTGATAAATTCGGAAAGATTTCCTGGGTTAAGATAATTTTAGGGAAAAAGATACATACATAGTAAGTAATGGTTAAAAGGAAAATTCAATTTTTAAGGTCCAGGAATTTTTAAATTCATATGACCATTTAAAGTGAAATTTAATCCGTCAGACTGACAGAGATAAGAATTTCCGAAGTTCTCATGATCGTACAGTTAATAAACTAATCTTATTCACTATGGTAGGTAAAAATTGAATTAAATTTTATTGGTGGACGAAGTCTTCAGCGGTGGGAGCACGGTTGTGCAGAATGTAAACTTATTGCAAGTCGAATAAGTTGGTAAAAATTTAAAATTGGTTTAAAGAAAAGTAAAATTAATTTAGTGAAAACATGAAAATTTATCTAGTTACCGTTTTAGATACTTAGATGTTGTTATCCATTAAGAATATCCAGGGAGAAGGAAGATAGAATTTCGTAATAGACGATGTATAGACCTTGGGTCACGTGTGTATTGATGTGCATTAGGTGCAGAGTGTAAGTGGTAGGTGATTTGCCCAAAAATGGGGAAAAGGAATTTATAGTTGAAGTTATTCGTAATCGCGTATACGTATGTATAAATATGGGTAATAAGTGTGTATAGCTGAGTAGGTATGTACAGTAGTGTGTAGAATATGAAAGTAATTGGTTCATCCCGTGAAGAACTACATCCTTAGTGATCAGTGGTAAATCATGAAATTTTGAAGAACGGATTAGCTTAGAGGTTGGTTAAAATTAACTTAATAAAGCAACAGGCAAGATTATATATTGTAAGCAGCAATTAAGTTTAAATAAATTCAAATAATCCAGAGTAAACATCAAACAGTTAACTGCAATTAAATATAATTTATCGTGATAGCCAATGATTTTAGAATAAGATTTATATGATAAAAATAAGATATGAGTAGTGAATTTCCTTTCCAATAAGTACGCCAATGATTTCAAGTGTTTCAGAGTGTGGGTAAGCGTAATTGGGTGAAAGTATAATCAGTAGGAAAGTGATTTCGAATAGGTGTCAAAAGTAATAAAATTCAATCGAGATTATAGATTTTACGTAATAAATCGGTTGCACGTATTAAGGTAATTAAAATAAATACGCACTTAAAGGAACTTTAAATATTTAAAGTAAATTAAGTGGTATTGAAAACTGAATTTAGGCACAGAATTAAATTCGACTAGTAACCTTCATAGCGTTATATTAGCAGTATCTCACCATTAATATTTACCAGAAGTATCAGTACGGCAATTGAATTTTATTTGACGAGTTGATGGGGCATAGATAATAACAGGTTTTAGTGGAATTCATGGTAGGGGCACAGTTATGTAATTAGCAATATTGACATGGTGTAACAGAATTATTAGAAGGGGAAAGAGAATGGCATCCTGGTATAGTGTGTCAAAATTGGCTATAATTTTGGTTGATACCCTTAACAAATGGTAGACTAACAATTTAATGACAATTACTCAAGATAAATGAATAAAATAAAAATCAAGAATAAAAAGTTGGAACTAGAACTCAATTATAGACCATACTGAACTGAATAATTATAGACCATACTGAACTGAATAATTATAGGTTATAAGTTCTGTATAATTAAGAATAATTTTAAACAAATGAAACAGAAAAAACAACTTAACCTAAATTGAGGGTATGTTCGGTCATACGGGTGAATTTCACAAACATACGGAGCCAGATAAATCAACCGCATGGTTAGGTTGTCTTGCGATCGGGCATGTGGGTCATTCGGTCAAAGGGTTTCGCAACATGCCGGGAAGCAATGGACTGACCATACGAGCCTTGCTCACTCAAAAGGAGGTGGTGTATCGGGATTAAGAAGAATAGCTTTAACTGGTTTCAGAAGAGGATCCAGGAAGAGCCAAAGAGTAACATTTGCAAAGTAGAAGGCAAGGAGGGCGAAAACATGAATTCGCGGAAGAAAAATGAAAATGATCGATGGAACGATCATATTATGGTAGTGAGGAATATTCCGCGCTTGCCCTTCCGTGCGTACAACTTCCGACGGAGGAGTAGGTTCGGGTTCGCTCCCGGTACCTATGGGCTTAGCCTCAGAATTAGGTGGAAATTCCTCTACCTTTGAAAACAGAATAGAGTCATCTTCCTTAAATAGGGATTTAAGCGAAATGACCACATCGGAACTTAAGGGAGATGAGTTTTCAAATTTATTTGGAATAGCCAGAACACTGGGAACTTCAAGTTCCGGCCTAACTGTCACTGAAGGGGGTGACTCGCTCTCGATGGAGTCACAGGGGTCTACTGTGAAGACATTCGAGTCTTCATACTCAAAATTACCAAAAGTATGTTGGCTTTCTAGTCCCTCGTTCGGCGGAACTAGAACGGAACAATTGACAATTGATGAAGAATCTTCCCCATCTGGTAGCAGTTCCTTTTTATTTTGAACTGGTTCCAGGGAGTCCGTCGGGCTCTCTGAAACGAGTCTTTCACCCTCAGCTGAAAAGACCGAAGAATAGGGGTGACAAACATACTCGAAAGGTGGGTTTTCTCCTCGAATTAGGCCTGCTTCTCTATCGGCCCAATAAAAATCGTGCGTAATAAGGAAATTCATCCCCAGGAGTAAGTCTCCATCCCAATTCAATTCAGATACGACCACAAATGGGGTCAGATAAGGGACTGAATCAAACTCAATAGGAAGGATGATTTCTCCGGTACTGTATTCTTCCCAATCATCATCAATGCAGGTCAAACGAGAATGCAAATCGAATTTTTCCGTAGCCACCTTGAGTAACTTCTTGTATACGTGTTGTTGAATGTAATTCGCCTGACAGCCAGTTTCAACAAGAGCCAAAACTGCTTGGTTGTTAATAGAAGTTTTCATGAAAATTTGTGGGCGTTCTTCAATGCCCTCGCCCAAGAACTCGTCAACAAGCTCCATTACATGGGCCCAAGAAAGCGTCTCCGAAACATGTGGACATGCTTCGTTTGCGCCATCGATGGTTTCGCGCGGGGTTGGGGTATTGGAAGAAAAGACAAAATTTGGAATATTGCAATCAGGGGAATTGGGTGACCAACTGGAGAGACATGATGTCTGCAATTGACAATACGTCTTTACGTGAGCACTTTGCCCTTTAGGAAGAGATTGCTGGCCACACTGCTCAAACACAAATTAACGGAGTTTAACAAGAAGTCGTTGGGACATGATCGATTAGTTACTAGACTGTTACTGTTATCATAAACATCACAATGATTATCAAAATTCATAAAAACTGACTCGCCTACAGGACCTTGTGGGGCATTCTCCCCAGCTGCTACTACAGCAGAAAAAGCATCATCTGAAGCAAGATGACGGTCATCATGACCAAAAAATAAAAACAGGGTCATCTTTTGACCACTTAAACGAGACGGCATGGCCGATTGGCCATTGGCCGAAATAAACTCAAAACAATTCGGGTCCTGTGGAGAAAAGTTATCCAAAAACATGGTCATCCTGACCATCTAAAACAATGTTAGTAATAAGATTCACGTCTTCCTTAGGACATACATGGATATCTGATCCATCTGAATCAAAAACAACATCAGTAACAGAATTCGCGTCCTTTCTGGGACATGTATGGATATCTGATCCATCTAAATCAAAACACGGTCTGCTTGACCAAAGGTCACTGAATGAACTATATCAACTGAACTAACTGAATCAGTTGAGTCAATGTCCGAATGACAAAAATTACTAAATTTGAGGAGCAGTGTCTAAATCATCGTACAAGTCATTGCCATCGGGACCAACATGCTTGTCCTGACCAGGGTGAGAATTAAATAAATTCTGATTTTCCACATCAGTTACACAGCAATCATCCAAATAGTCTGAATTCACATCTAATAAAGAATTGGTCACATCCCCATTTACATTACAACAATTATTAATGTAGGTATTACACTTACTTTCAACAAAACTTTCATCATAAAAACTTTCAACGAAAGTTTCATCATAAAGACATTCAACAGAAGTACCTTTATAATTACATAAATCAACAATTTCATTGTTGTCGTTACTGTTTTCAACATTAGCATCACAAAAATCATCATCAGGAGAGGCTGTGAGTTCTAGCCTCGAAGGAAATTCATTTGAAGAACAAGCTGAAACAAACGGTTCAGAGACAACTGAGTCAGAGAAGAAAGTTGGGTCAGAATAAGGTACATTCAACGCCTTTCTACCCAGACCAGAAGGGTCAGCGGAATCACTCCGATTCTCTACCGAAACAACATTATCGGGAGATGCGTTTTCGCGCAACACTGAAGGATGGTTACACGACTCATGAGCAAGGGAATGAAGGAAAATCCGGAACTGGTGTGTTCGTGTTCTGCTGTTTAAACCTTTAACGTCAACGTCCCATTTGACGGATCCCTGCCTGTCACAATATTCTGAGTTTATGCAGACCTTTATATATATCATACCAAAAACGTTTAAATTCTACCCAAGACAATTGATATATTTGTCCATTGGACCAATCGATAAGAAAGGTACGGACGCGCGCGGCGTCACCGAAATTTGGGTCACAAGTGTCAAAAGCAAAACCAATTTTATCTGCATCTGTAGTCAGACAACCTCTAAACGAATCGTCAATTTTACCGAACCAATCCTTAAAGGAGGGTTCTACAAATCTATTATTAACGCGACCGAGAAAATGAGGGACATCAATTGTACGTTTCAGTACGGAAGAGGGAGTTATGAGGATAACAGTTGTGCATGTCAGGGGGGGTAATGGTTTGGACATCGTTAATCATAACACGTGTCGTTGTCACGGAAGTGTGTGTGTAAAACAAAAATAACCATGTAAGAGACAAGCAATAAAAAAAAAATAATGGAACAAAGTCTAAGTATTTTGAATAAAATTGAAAAAAAACGAGATAAACAATGAAACAAATTTTTCCATATAGTTACGAGATAACGTAGAACAAAATGGGCGACTTTGCATTTACTCAGGATGCAGCAATCGACGAGTAATTTTCGAATCTCCCAACGCTGAAGTCTCGTTGGCAAGGGTCGAAATTCGGTCAAAATCACACTAGAAAAAAGGGTTACAGTATAATAACGATAACATAAATTTTCACTAAAATTACTGAAAAAGATTTAAATTGAAAAAAATAAAAAAGGAACCTAACCGGGTTCAACTAAATAAAAAAGTAAGTTATGGGTATATATATCAGGATTATGACGGATCGCATTTATTTCCCACAACAAAATCTAAAATAATAATATTTAATATTCTTAATATACACAATGTGCAGATAATTTTATAAAAAGAATTTAAAAAATTCAGATTTATAATCTGTTTGGAAAAATAAATACGTGAATACTGAATCAATGACAACGTCTGATTAGTACTGTATTTCGTATTACTATCGAACAGTTAATTAAAATCAATTAATTAAAAAAAATGATTAAGTGTTTATAAAGTCACTTCACTGTTTCACACTAAAAAGGGAAAAAATAAAAGTGAATTAAAATTACTAAAATTAAAGAAAATGATAACTAAGGAAATGATTTAAAAGTAGTAATTAATAATTACAACTCATCACATAAACGGAGAAAAACGTTTTGGTGAGGTGACTGAGGAGAGTCAGCTGATGCCTACTCTCGTTTGGTGAGGTGAAGGAGGAAAGTCAGCTGATGCCTCCAATCGTTTGGTGAGGCGACTGATTGCCACGACGGAGCACATAAACGTTGAAGGAAGATTGTAGATGGGAAGACGGTCACACGGTTGATTGGTGAAAAATACGAACAATAATTCAAAAGTTGATTGAAGATTACAAATCGAAGAAAAGTTCTTCGAAGGAAATTTTTGTAGTAAATATTTGGGGTTGATTGGAGAGAGAATTTCAAGTAAGGAATTTCCAAGTAACGAAAGTTGATTGAAGGTCAACGATGAGTTGAATTAAATTGAGGTTGCAGATGGTGGGGTTGGAGTCCAAGTTGAAGAGGTTGCGGTTGACGTCGAACGAGTGAATCCATGAAGTGTTTCAAAAATTGTTCAAAGTAGGGACATCCATTGATGGACGACGGTTTTTTCAGTGGGGGACTGAAACAGTCTCGGAGTTGGGGAACTAAAACAGTCTCGGTGGGACCTCCAGTGTCACGCATAGGTTGTGCGAGCCTCTGCCCGCTTGCGACTTTTTAGGGTTAATGCACTTTGGACAATCCAACGAAGGTGGTCCTTGCTGGGTAAGCTCGGCCTTAGCCGAGAGCATCCGAGTACCATTGAACAGTTTCTACCAGGTTTTTTCCCGAAGGGGTGAATGGAAACACTTCACATAAAAAATTGGGGTTTTAGTTCACTCATAAATTTTTATTCACAAAGTATATACAGAACGAGGCACTGATAATCAGAAATTTACAGGGGGAGAGGTTTTACCTCTTACAACAACCGCTCAAGCAGGAATTTACAGGGGTAGAGGTTCGACCCCGTTTGACAATAGTTAAGGTAGGAATTGAAAGCGAGGAGGCTTGTCCTCCTCGAGTAAGAGTTACGGCAGGAATTTAAAATGAGGAGGCTTGGCCTCCTTGGTCTAAGCCTCAGGCAGAAATTTAAAGGGGGCGAGGTGCAACCTCTTGTAACAATGACCCCGGCAGGAATCTAAAATGAGGGAGGTGCAACCTCTGGTAACAAGGGGCCAGGGAGGAATTTAAGGCGAGGGGGGGTTCGGCCTCCTCAGGTAAAGGCTCAGGCAGGAAATCTAAGGCGGGGGGGGGCTCGGCCTCCTCGGGTAAAGGCTCAGGCAGGAATGAATTAATTTACAATACAAGAAATAAATAAGCCTCAATTTTGGGGGAATGCAGTTAAAGGTTAAGCTCCCACTTTAGCTGGAGAGCTGAAGAATTCTGACGTCAAGCATAATTTAAGCAAAAAGTTAACAAAAAAAATACAAATTTTTGTAAGATATACACTTTTTTGGATGGCGACATAATGTCGGGGGCCGACATGTACTGAGTACATTAAGTACATAAATTACATTATTTAAGTACATTAATTACCGTTAATTACAATTTTAGCAATTTGTTAATTGACATATCTAATACTGAAGTAATCTAAATAGGTAATACAATTTATATAATGAAGAAGAGTTCTCCGTTGTTCTATAATTTACAGGGGATTAACAATAATGTTATACTATATTTATAGTTAACAATAATTGCGCCAAATTATGTCTAATATTATTAGAGGAATGGTTGGTTATCATGATTTGAAAGCCTAAAAGCTAGCGATGATGAAAACGGAGAAAAATACGGTGTACTTTTCATTTGAAGTACACGGACATTAATGATAACATAATACAGACAATATAGTATAATATAATAATATACATAACATCTTAATGTTATAAATTTGTAGCAGAAGCAAGAGAGGAGATTTTCGAATTCAGATGCTTGGTTTTGGCGACGACATCGGAATTCGAACACTCAGTCAGCATTAACGAGTACCTTGCGAGAGGTGAAATAATTAAAAGAAAAAGTATAAAGAATACACGTGGACGTGTTTGCATGTACGTAATCATGATCGTCAAGGGACATGTACGACTGCACAAAGTAGTGTACACAGTCGTCACACAATAATTTGTGTGCGTAATCTAGACACGAGCAAACATAGACTGATAAGTTGATAGGGCATAAGTAGACAATACGTAGATGAATGAATAAGTAATGAAATTAATAAAGGATAGCGGTCAAGAAAGAACATGGATGTATGAATGAGTATGGTTGAATAATGAGTATAGTTGAATAATATTTATATTGCATAACACCAGACAGGACACAACATATAAATAATGACTTATAGAGAGTGAAGTTTTTATTATTATTAAAGAATTTACCATATATTGAATACAAAAGATATCCACATACTAAACACGTGATTCAGTATTCAAGGTATGAAGGAAATTAAGTTACTTTATGACGTCAGAGTGATTTACTCTGTACGTACAATATAAGTCATTATTTGGGAGAAATCAAAGGAGACGAATTAGAGAGGCACAGCTAAGGGAGGGACATTCGCTGTTTATAGCGAACTTCTAATGGCACAAACATGGATACTGTTCAACCATAGAAATGGTAAATCGCATGGTTGAGACCTGGCCTCCCTCTAAACGATGTTTGTACAAGTCCGAGTTATCATCTGCCATGTTCAGACTGTTTATATTGGTAGAGCAGTCTTTTAAAATCAATAGTTTCACCTAAGTAGGATGTCTGCAAACAAGACGAGTGCAGCACAATTGCAATGTTGATCAAATGAGTGCCAGTGCCACCCACCCCACCCCCCTTGTTACTAGGTGCTAAACCCAGGGTGACATAAAAAGGGGGGAATCCCCCAGCTTGGTGTCCACCTAACCTCTTTGGGGGAGAAGTTCGGACGGCCTCACCCCCTAAAGGGGTATACCTAACCTAAGAGAGAGAGAAAGAAGAGAGAGAGGAGGAGGAGAGAGAGGAAGAGACCATCCAGGTCTGCGAGATGCAGAAGCTTAATGACCGCTCAGTTAGCATCACTTGGCTTAGAACTCGAAATCCGCCACTTGGCTTAAGCAGCCAGTGCCTCCAGGGTTTATTAGCCAGTTGGGACAGTGTATATATCGTTTGAACAACCAAAAAGCCCACACACACGCACATAGATCTCCTAATATTACACACACACACACAACGTATATAAACAGATGCATGTAGAACCGCAATAACAAAATATATGCGAGCATAACCACCACACAACAAAACCACATCACCACAACCAGCACCACAACCACCATCGTCTAATTATGGCTTACCATTACCTAACAAACCCACCTTACCCACGGCTTTTACTTACCAGCTCCTGGTAGACAGACAAGGTCTCTAAATACGACCTAATAGACAGAGCTATTAAATATAAACAAATACGTTTATGGCGCCAGGGGGTAGACCGACAAGGTCTCCAAAAAAAGTGCGACGCTAATAGTTTTTCTATTAAGCTTCTCATGGTGGAACACTACAAGGCCAATTTGACATTTGGTGGGCGATCTTTTAAACAAAAATCGAATAAGATAAACTAAGTTTAATACAAAAACAAATTTTCATCATATACAATATTTTCCTTAAACTATTACATAAAAAGCATTAACATGATTTTTAAAACAAAATGGAAATTAAATTAGGGGTAACTATTTCATTTTCCTCTTTCACCTATTTATTGTGTTTCAATACAAATTTGTCTTTAATATACATCTTTATCCTTAAACTATAACATAAAAAGCATTAGTATAACTTTATATTAAAAATAGATTCTATTTCGGGGTAACTATTTCATTTTTTCTCTATTGGCCAGTTATTTTGTTTCAATACAAATTTATTTTTAATATACATTTTTATCCTTAAACTATAACATAAAAAATATTAATATGACTTTTTATTAAAAATAGATTATATTTCGGGATAACTTATTAATTTTTCCTCTTTTATCCAATTATTTTGTTTCAATATAAATTTATCTTTGAGAGACAGTTTTATCCTTAAACTATAACATAAAAACGTTAATATAATTTTTAAAACAAAATAACCTATGGAATGAATAAGTTATATCCCAATGGGGGGGCATGAGAACGAATCCAGGATCTCTGGTTGGTGGAAAGTCTCGCTCTCACACAGGAAACTCGCGAATCGAATATTGGGGGTGGGGCCAATCGGGGTCACGTATATAAGAGGGAACATTTTCAGCTGGATCCACAACAGTGATTTGTCAACGAACAAATACACATTCTCTCATCATGGACACTTCGAGTCAGACACATCAGCTTTACTGCTCCCCGCAATTGTTTGAAGACGGGAACCTCTTTGCAGTAACTACGCTCCATCTTTTCGCAGCGGCCGACAGGAACGCCCTACTTTCAACTCAATCCATTGCAGAAATTTGTGACGGCGAGAAAGAACCAGCGGATGAAGAGGCCATTGAAATGTGAGTAATTACGTAATAATTTAGTTTGTGATTCGTTCTCGGGGTATATACAGTACATCGTATCATTTAGTGCTTTTCCCTTGCAAGTGTTAGTTAATTTATAAAAAGCCATAATAAACGAAGTTGAAAGGATATCTGCCCAGGGGTTCGAGACTCTGCGACGGTGCATAGTAGCCCCGCTAATATTCCTTCATGAGAATGTCATTTAGACAGTGAATTTTATTATGTGATGAAGGTATCCTTTGAAAGTGAAATTTTATTACGCGCTTGTTTCCCTGTACGTGTTAACTTAAAAATTTATAGTAAGTTCTACAGGTTGGTTTTAAGATTTGCTAAAATTTTAAAGGTAGGGAATTGTTGTGGTCCCGGGTTCGTGACCCGGTGCTGGCAGATGATGCGTAGCACATCCAGCTAATCTTCCCTTTGAGCCCAGTTAAGCTAGTTGCATTGTGTTTATTATCTGATCCGGTATTCTATTAAGTATTTAGAGAGTGAATTTTGTTTATCAAATAATTACGTGTTAACATTTATTTAAAATTAGTTTGTGAAATGTTTCATTAAATAGCATGTATCCTCAATTTTATATATATATATATATATAATTTTGTCTACAACCGTATCCTTTTTCCTTATAGGTCCGATGCGGAACTCGATCGTGTTATAGCTACTTTTCATAACAGCTTTGAAGAAAAGCAAATAGTTGAGAGCGATTTGGAGGTTTTACAGCGCAGTCAACCCAGTAACCTGAATACGGAGGTCGAACTATTGGCTCACATCCGGTCAGACGATTTCCAGGTCGTAGGGGAAGTAATGTAAGCTTTTTTCTTTTGGTTAAGAACAAGACACTGTATTTTCATCAATTTATTAAGTGATAGAAATCATGTTTTATAAATTAGTACAATTCAGCTTAAACTAGTTACAGAATTAGCATCCAATAAATAAGCTACAGAGCATAATAATAATATTATTGGGACATCTTATATTTTACACAATATAGTTACAATTATATATTTATATATATATATATATATATATATATATATATATATATACACACACGCGTAAAACTTTACGCAATACATCAAGTGCTGCACAAATGGGAACCTTTTTTTTATCTGCACGCATAGCAATTCATCATTCAGCTCACTTTCACACGAATCGTATAATTTTTTACAATTTATAAACCCCTTTCCACGTGACATGTAAATGAGAAATGAAAGATAATACATCCCGCAAGTATTACTAAAATATCCTTGTAATCAGTGGGGATTCCATTCAATTTCAGGGATATGCAACTGTTCGAGAAATTTTACAATAACAGGGTCACTCCAGGGATGACTCCCCAGTGAATTAAAATAATACATTCTTTCCCTATTTTTAAAGTATATTGCAAACCAATGAATCCCTTCGCCACCAACAACGTCTGTGTTGACAATAATTCCACCGCATTTTCTCGTAGTTGGTAATTTCAATGTTTCATTCTTCGCAAACACACCGATAAATTTGGAGCGTGTGATTCGGTCACGAAACATTACTCTCTGAAGTATATTCGCATCCATTTTAAAAGTCAGTGACTACGTTCCTGAAGCGGTAGACCTCAATTAGGGCTTGTGACTCAAGATATATTAGTACATTAAAAAGAGCGTCTATCGGGTTGGCGAATTCCAATCTGACTGAGATGTTCCCACTTTGTTGTGAACTTAAGTGTGTATTTACACTAGCAGATAAGTCGGGCGTGATATCAAATGGGTAAAGGTTAAATTGATCGATGAGTTCATTCTGCGTTACCCCAATCCCGAGCTCATCACAAGCACTTGCAATATGGGCCAGATTACTATAAGCTCTCGCGCAAAGCGGGAACACAGCATTTGATTAGTAGTCCATATCCATAGACCAGCCCAACGCAACGCCATTGACGTATAGTTATATTTTTAAGGCCGAAATTCTCGAATTTAAAGGCGTTCGTTTTATATTTTCCATTCGTCGAAGGATGATCCTGCATTCCAATTAATAACCTTTTAGGTAGAACTCGCAGGGCCACGTTTTCTATCTGCTTCGAGGCCAACCCTGCGGGCACCGTCTATAGTTTGATCTGTACTCTGTTAATTGGGTGTTTTACTGTTGCGTGTATTAAAATTTTTTAAAGTTCTAATTGTTTAGCAGAGCTTAATTTCACTCGCTGTACGCGCAGATATGTTTCCATAATGTGAATCACGACGGGTTTTGCGCCCTCTTCTTGATCAGGTCCCAGATTTATGCAGATCTCAGGATTCGTGCGGGTGAGCTTTAATTTCATATCCACCCCATTCGTAAGCAGTTTCTCCTGGAATGTGAAGTCCGTATGTAGATGACCATGGCATTCATATATCTTCTTTTTAGAATTTTTAAATTTATTCTTTATACTACCTTCGTCTTTAGTCTGATAATAGCCCTCGGCAGTTAAAAAGGTATTCTTCGCTTCTTTTGAAAAGTTGAGTACATTTTCCAGATAGGCTCGTAGGTGATAATAATCCGTTCCTGCCGAGATGTTGACCTGGTTTAAATACACCTCACAGTGACTGAATATGGAATGCAGAAAGTTGGTTTCAGGGTATGCAGAATAATTATCATCGCAGTCCGTTCCATCTGAATGGGCTATACGTAGTTTAGCGTACATGTGCATGCAGCTTGGATCAAAAAAGTATGGGCCTGAGCTGGGTATCAGGAATTCTATCGGGGCAGTGGGGAAACTAATTGTGTTTAATGGGTTAATTGTAATAAAGTCATTCTGCTCAATAGAAACTTATGTTGGGCCATATGAAAGAGGGACAGCTCCGATTTACAACATTATGAGCTACACGGATGGATGAAGCGTGTCATAACGAGTCAGAAATAGTGCCACCTCTCTCGACAAGTAGTAATCAGCCTATGATTCGTGAGAGCAATGTCCTCAGTCTATATTAATTAAAAATAATGATCAACCATAGGTTTCATTTGCTTAGAACACTTCCTCTTCGATGTCCTTTTACGTTTAACGCCACTTGTTGACAACCCCTTCTTCCGGACAACCCTCTTCTTCTTCCCGCCACCACGCATTTTTCTCTTTGCATCTATGATGATTTCGTCCCGTGTACATTTTAAATGTTTTTTTAGAGCTTCTTTCGGTTTAGCTCCACCCATCATGTCTTCTACCATGTTAAAACCTGATTGTAACGCCTTCCTCCCGAGGTATCTAGCACCTTTCTTCAACAATGGGACCGCCGTGCGTAGTATGGTTGAAAAAATGGATACAAGAACACTCCCACGCTGATATCTCACCCTCGATATACTGTGAAAGGCCTTCGGGTCATTATAACTGACTGCGACGAAAGTGCAACTTCACTGCTAAGCTCCCATCACCGAATGGGAAATTTTTTCCCTCAATCGTTCTTATATATATTGAGATATTGGTTAATAGATTAGTCACAACATTCACATAATGGGGCTTGTCATACGTGCTCAAGCTCTTCCCTCTATGATTGGGAATGTATGCAATGCGCAGCAGACGCGCCTAGGTATCCCCAACAAATTGGTGCTCCACGATATTGCTGTAAATATAGCACATGTCTGGGTATGGATAGCCATCACCCAATTTCTCCAATTTCAACTGATACATTAAGCTGGACAAGTCATGTTGTGCCTCGTGAAAGACATATCTTTGGAACGCTACTCCATATCGGCCCTAGGTTATAAATTTGAACAGTCGTCTTTCATTAATATTTCTATTATCCTGTGATTTTATGGTCAGAGCATGTGCAGGGGTTTCTTTGTTTACGATTTCGTATACTAAATCAGCCGTAAGTTTTGAACTTTTTAAACTTTCGTTTAAGTCTCTCACAACATCCACGGCGGCACCATAACGACTCGGGCCTAGTGTTACAACTGCACTGTAATACAGTGCCTCCCCATTCCGGGCGCCACGAATGGTTTCATCCCTAAGTACCCCGGTATTTTCACACTCATCACGGTCTCCAAGAACAGTAAAAACGGGTTCTTTATATTCAATACTTAAGAAGCTGGTGGATAGCTGAATTTCGCAAAGCCCCACCTCATATGAATCACGTTCCAATTCAATGGACCCATGGAGTTCTGTTACAAAGTTGGCTAGGGTATTGTTAGGATGTACAGACAGAGAAGAAGAGGACGGGAGTGTGACATAGAAGTGGTTAGGCGCCATGTTGTATACTATTTAAGCTTCATTATTGCAGCAGCTTTTATATAGGTGTTGAAGCTTTCTGGGTACCCCAGTCATTTCACCAGGTACATTTTTCTCTTTCCTGAACCTTTGTTGCCTGAATTTTTTTCAATTTTAAACACATTTTTTCCTAAATTAAATGTCACTTTTTGCAACTCCTCGCGGTAAAAGCCTCCAGCGATTTCTTCCCCATTCAAATCTTCAACGTAATACAGCATTATCTCATCTTTAGGTCTCATAACACTAACTTTAAAAATCTCACGTGTCCAGCCTTGCTCAAAGCCATTCGCGAATTTATTTCCCGAACGCGATCGCCTTACATAATCATTGATTTTGAAACACGTAGAGTATGGCGGTGCTCTATGAATATTTCTTCTCACCTCACGCTCTGTGTGTGCGTACCTCTTTCTAAAACCTCGTTAGGTGTTTTCCCAATCGCACGATGGTGCCAACGGTTGTATGACAAGGCCAATGCTTCCGAAATGTTTATATATCTGTATGTGATTTATGTGTAAAATAGCGATGCAAGCGTTCCTTTATGGTACGTTCAACTCTTTCAGCTAAAGAGGCCTTATGCATAGAATTACTAGTGTAGTAGCTGATATTAAACTCTGCCAACATGCTCTGAAAAGCTTGGCCTATAAATTCTTTCCCCATATCCGTACAAAAATAGCCTGGAATCCTGTTTTCTTTCAACATCAGCGTTTTGGTAGCTTTAGCAACTGTTTCAGGCAATTTACTTTTCAGACGAATTAGCCACAGATATCTAGAGAATACATCTATTATGAATAGAATGTAGCAATAGCCATCATTATATAATGAATACCTTTGCATGTCTGTTAAATCCGCTTGCCAAAGAGAATCAATCTAAGCCGCTGTTGTCCTGGCTGTTTTAAACCTTTTTCTCACCGGCTTATGAAGTGTATAAGAATCCTGCTCCTGCAAAAACATCTCAACATCTTTTTTCCCTACTACATCGTTGTAAACACCTCTGTACAGCAGTCTATCAACACCGCCATAGGAGGTTGGGTTAGAAATGCCATAATAGCGTTTTCTTAATATGTCAGCAATTTGTGTATTTTAGATGCATGCGGATAGAGTCGGCCGTTCTTGTTTGGTCACTTCTTTCTCCTCTTCAGAGATGCTACCGTTGGGGGTGATGGCGTACTCAGTTGTGGCACATGCAAGACTTGCTCCAAGTTTTTTAACCTAATCAGATTTCCTATCAATGTTTTGGGGACATTTATTTGTTGTAGTCTTGCTTTAATATGCTTCCATCCTGATGGTGAGGGCCTGTCCCACTTTCTCACCAGATCATGGACAATGTCGACGATATTCGAGCCCTGTACCCTTGTTCCTTCAACACTGACCTCGCCTGTATCAGTCCACTGTATGATGGGGTCCTCACTCAATAGATTATAAAGACTTCAGCCTTTATTCCTCAATGTATGTGGGAGACTGCTTTTAATACATGCTCGATGTGTTGCGTTCCGTTATTCTTTGGTTGGTCATCTCTAACGTCGTTCTCAGGTCCTATGTCGCCATGCTCATCGTTGCTCGCTCTGTCTAATAATCACGGGGATCTCTGCCAGATTCTTATAATCTTCGTACTCAATGAAGAAATTTCTGCAGAGCCTCTTGGTATAAGATCCGTTTCTCATCAGGTGACTTTTCACTTTTTAATAGGTCAATCAATTCGCTTACCATCCTTTTAAGTCTGCTTTTACGGGGTTCTAGAACCTTGTCTGGACTCTTTCAACTTTGCAGTGAAGCATACACCTCGTGCGGAATCACTACCACTTTCTTCATTATTAACTTAGTCAGTAAAGGTCCCAAAACTGAAAAAAATGGGGAGGAATGATCCCCCTCTTTGTACAATAATTCGCTTTTTCTTCCCCACAGTTTGACTTTTACGAGCGAGCGTACGTATTATGTTCTTGTGACGACGTAGGTGAGCCTTCTGAGGAGATTTCGTTGGTACATTACATTTTATAACATTAAGGCAGATTTCACAGATGCATTTTAAAAATCCGAGTCGATGTTTTTAACAAACATCTGCTGCAATGCCCGGTAGGGTGTATCATGCTCAGGTCGAAAATTGAAAAACTTGGAATTTCAAGATTGGCAGTATGTATTCCTATGTAAAATTGAATTTTAAGAGGGGTTCGTCTTCTGCAACGTTTGCAAAAAATCGTATTTAAGTGTTCAAAATCGCACTTTTTTGTTGAAAAATGGGATTTTTGTCCAATTTCAAAGACTTGGTAGCCTCAAATGACCTCCATTTGTTCCATATTGTTCACATACACCCTTAAGTATTTCTATGGGCAGGCTTCGACCCATTTAAGATCAGCCAAAGTGGTTCATAACCCCTAAACTAACCAAAATCACCAAAATGGCCCAAAACTAAGGAATTGTATGATTTTTAGTCTCCTATACACCACATTTCGCGGCTGTTCTCTTCATCAGACATAATCGTTTTGTTCTTCTTTCTTGGTCTTGCAGTTTCTTTTTTTTTAGAAACGCCTCCACCAATTTTTATTTATTTTCTTTTCGGCATCACTGAGTGTGATGGCAGCTGCCCCCACCTTCCCGCAAGCTGCTGTGACATTCAACCTTTTTTTCTGAAATTGCAATTTTTCTTTAATATTTGTATAAGTCCCTCCTCCACCCCCAGCTTGTAATAATATGCTGGTCAACTGAATGTTTTGAGATTTTTTCTTCTGAAAGCATCTTGATTTGTCTAGCAGGTCTTGTAGAGATCTAAAACAAGTTCACAATGTCTTGCTTTGACTTGAAAACTGGCGACAATTCTCTGTGATCGATCCTAGCACGAACAAAACCATCTCTTCTCTCTTGCCCATACACTGCATGAGCTGCAGCTGAAACTTCCTGGACTGCTCTTTCACAGCTTTGAGTGTGAACTGAGAAGTTCTCAACTTCAAGTGGAGACCTGAGAAGCTCCTCAACTTCTCCTCTTCACATCTCACAAGTGAAGAGTGGCTCATACAGTTTCTCCTTATCCCAATTAATCAGAGTAATTGGAGAAGTGGCATCAAAATTCAGTTTACGGTTTCTATGACTTTTCAGACTCATGTCTCCATACTCGGACTTACCTCTGATCTTCTTGATCATCTCAACCCCCCATGCCCTCTCCTCCTCATCCTCACTGCACAGGAGAGCGGCAATGAGGTTCTCACTGTGAGCATGATATGCTCCACGAACTATCACATGAGTGATTATGTTCCTGACTTCAGAGGTCTGGCTTCTCAGTAGTCCCAGAGCGGTCACAATATGGTGAGGTCTATAACTCATGTGGTGCTTCACCTTGATCAAAATATATCTTGAAGTAGAAGTCCAGGCAGAACTTCAGCAGCACCTCCAGCTTCTTCAACACCTCCCCCTTCAGACCATGCTGCCTCATCCACAGCATCAGCAGCACCTCCAGCTTCTTCAACACCTCCCCCTTCAGACCATGCTGCCTCATCCACAGCATCAACAGAGCCTCATCTGTAATCAGCCAGCGTGACTGATTCAGTGGGCCACACTTCAGACCAGCAACTTCCTTGCTGAAATCTCCTGTCTTGAGAGCTTTGATCAGTAGGTAGCAGTTCTTCTGGTCAGTGCTAAGGTTCTGTACAATGTCTTCTGGCAGTTCAATTATATCTTCTTCTCCTGGCAGAGCCTTGAAGCTAAAGTTGACAGGTATGTCATTGATCTTCTCCAAAGGTTTTCCTATTGGGCCAGTGAACCCAGACTTGTGCATGTAGGGACCATCAAGCTTGATGATCATATGCCTGAAGCTGAGTTCATTAATATGGAACTGGCATATCAGCCAGTGACACTTGTGACCTAGCAGTCTAATCCAGGTAACACTATAGTGCTCTTCATTTGTAATATCAGGATGGAAGCGGCCAGTTTCTTCATTGTACCTCATGATCTTTGTCTTCTTATCTAGTTTTCCATCAAAGAAAACCTATTACAGACCCCTTGCCCCTCCACATCTTCATCCTGTCAACAGCTAGATATGCCTTATCAGCAGATAGATGGCCAGCTTTGATGAGATCTTGCAAGAAACCAGTTGCAATGGCTGCTGCAGGAGTGTTTGCTACCTTGAACCTGACTGCAGCCGCAGCAGTGCTTGAACTATCCATGTAGTTCCTCCTGGCAGAGGTGGAGACTTTGCCAGTGTTGACACTGAAGCCTGTGCCTGGTGCAGTACTGGAAAAATCTGTGTCAGCAGTAGGAGCTGCTCTGCCTGGAGACTCTTGCAAGGAAGTCACCTCATTTTCATCATCATCACCATCATCAGCTCTAAGCAGTAGCTCCTTTTCTTCTTCCTCTTTTCTGCTTCTCTTCTCAGCTGCCTTCTGTTCTTCCTCCTTCCTCTTAGCAGCCTTCACCTGCTTCACTGTTTCCTTCACATCAACAGATGCCATCCGGGAGCCAGAAACTTCTGAGGTTTTGTTCCTCTGGTAATGGAGCCACTCTAGCTCTAGCTTTGGAATCTTCTGAGGCAGAGGACAGTCACAGTTGACATGAACTCTAGCAGCACAGCCAGAGCAGACAGATGCTTCAGTTTCACAGAGTGATATCATGTCTGCAGGTTGTTATGTCAAACACTGTATCAAGTTCAGATATTCTCTTCTCTCTCTTTGCAGCCTTCACTCTGCCATTCACCTGCCAATCTTCCTGGCAATGGATCTCTCTTGAATGATCACAGGAGGAGTGAACTTGGCATTGCTTTTGCGCCACTGTGCCAGTAACAGTGATGCCAAGTCCTTAGCCAAATCTTGCAGAGGGTACTGAGCTCTCTTCATATCATCCACAAGCAGCTTCTCTTCCTGGAGGAGGATTCCTCTCTGAAACACAGCTCTCCAAGTTGGAACTTCTGTGGGAAATAACTGCTTGCCTGGACCCATCAGATCACTCAGCTTTGAATCAGAACTTTTTCTGGTCTTTCGTCCTTGCTTAGCCATGGTGGCTACACAATATTCACCAAGCTTTGTACCTGAAATATAGAAAATTATCACAGTGAAACTCTAGTAGCCTATAACAGCTGTTACAATGGTTTTGTTTGGTAAGAAACCGGTTTGTTACATTTGCACGACATTTTATGTCCTGTACAGCTGTGTTTTACCTAACCAGAAAACGAAAAAGTGGAAATTTGAACACATAAACGTGATTTTTAGCAAAAGTTCAAGAAGACAAACCCCTCATATAATTTAATTTTACACAGGAATACATACTGCCAATCTTGAAATTAGCGCTTCAGTGAGCATGATACACCCTAATGTCCGGGGCAATCGATGATAGATTTTTATTAATTCACGGTATTTCTTTAGTCTATTTGTCATTCTGCAATATACACCGTTTCAGGCTCGTTTGGGAATATATTTGTTCTTAGAAGCCCCCTAAACATGTTTCGCGGATGAAGGTCACAAAGCAAGTATCCGTAACGTTGACTTGTAGCTTCTTTATAAATTTCCAAAAACTACTTGCGCTGATTCGGGAACATTTGATTGGCTAATACCCCAATTTGTGACACATCTCTACATTGTGCGAATAAAACAAGATATTGTGTATTTTACGACACATCGCGCATGTATCTATTTTTAAAAATAGATCTGATTGATGAAGAATAAGCTTATGTTAAGATGGTGGGAGAAACTGTAAATGTCTCGGCAAGTTTTTTCCATTTCCAACATGAGATCGTCAATTACACTGACCGTATGCTCATTTTCCTTTAACGAATTAACATCATATAGGCCTCTGTGGAACAAAATATCATCTTGGTACTCATTGAACACTGACTGGTACGTCGAATAGCACCAAATTACTTTATGCACAAATTTTGACAACATCTCCCCCTTATCTTTAATGATTTTAAGCATAAACACAGTTTTACCACATCCTGTAGTCCCAGATATAATACACGTGGACGGGCTCGTGAACCTGAATTTTTCTACAGATTCCATCTCTAACACGTCATACCCTAAGTGGAACATTTACAAAATATAATAAAAATTTAAGTGAGTTCCTTATATTCTACAATCTTGTTTTTCTTCTTCCACAGAACCGTGAATGACGACGATGTACAGCCCCCATCGTCGATATTACAGACGACCCGATGACAGTGTAGTTGTGGTTACAGACCACCCCCGACGAACCCTCACCAGCGATACCTCCACCACGTGGCAGTTCAAAGCGGAGGCACGATGATGAAGAACCTTCCACGTCAGGTATAAAACGTGCCAGGATTGCACCGGTTCTAGACCCCAGTAATAGACCCCAGCCCTCTACGTCTTACGACACAACCTCCACACTAGCTCCCTCCTCAATTAAATTTGTACCCCTTATTCCTGTTCAATTCCGGGTACATCCTCCACACCAGCAGCTTCTCGCTCTGTAGAGGAAGGTATAACATTCAAACTGGTGCGCACTGCTACCCCCACCCCGGCCCTGACTAGAAATCAGTAGAGAGTCAGGGTTGACCCTGGAACCCTGTATAGCAACGGTGTTCAACACGGACTGCGGCGCGTAGTTAAACGTATTGTGGAGTTTGCCCTTCAGAGCAGCGACGAACATGAAGTCAGGACGAGGTTGTCCTTCGGGTTCGGGACAGATGACGGGGATGTAGATGATTTTTGGGTAGTAATACCATTCAGGCGCTTGGCCGCTGTGGACATAGAATATATCTTGGGCCGTATAATGCAGGCCTCTCAAAGTAGTACAGCCTTCAATATGGACAACTTCATGGTAGATATTGACAGAGTATTCCGGGTTGCGGGTCATAGTGCCACACCTTATACTCTTAACTTCAATTCACGGGATATTTACAGAAAGCATATAAACGCCGAGCGTGGTTGCGGCTTTATAGCAGTAGTCTTAGCCCATATGTTTACTGTACTAAATACCTGGGTCAAAAATATTTGGTTGCCTACGGTTGTGCAGCGTGCCGTAAACTGGCTTCAGATTGTAAGCTTGAGTTTGAGTGTAATATGGGTCCTGAAGAGCTGAGAGAAGGTAGAGCAGGAAATGAATGTTCGTATAGTTGTATTTGGAATGGATGATCGTCGTAGGACTGTGTATGTTTTTAAAAGCTGTGTGAGAGATCGTACAAGACCTCTACTTATTTTAGGATTGTCAGGAGCAACGTATCTCCCCATCCACAATATAAGGAACCTTTACGCTAGTTATGATAAAAGTCGGAAATATGGAAGGCATCATGATTTGTGTAAGGGATGTCTCGAGTTTGCGGATGATATAGTGAAACATTGTATGGTATGTGAACAGTGTAAAAGCTCCAAATGTGAAGGTCGTGTAGTTGAAGCTGAGAAGAGGGAATGTAATGTGTGCAAACGTACATTTTCCATAAGTCAATTGACACTTGCAGGAAAATGATAAGCTATGAATGTGGTATATTTCATATGACGGATAATTGAGGGAAGTTCAAGCATAAATGTGATGAAATTCACTGTCCTATATGCCATGAGAAATATAAGGCGGATGGAGTGAAGCATGTATGTTATATGAAAGACGCTAAGCCTAAAAAAAGACCTTGCATAACTGTGTACTACGATATAAAAACTTACACAAACCCTGAAACCAAAGAGGTTATCCCACATCTACTTGTAAGCCAGACTATCTGCGATGAGTGCATGGAGGTTGAGTGTGATGAGTGTCACAAATGTGGTAAACGGACAAACGTTTTTAAAACGATCGCACACGACAGCCCTGTGAAACTCTTTGTGTCCTATATTGTCAAGTTAGGACAAGTTAAAAAAATGACTGTGTATATTCTTGCCCATAACGGGGCAAAATTTGACACACAGTTCCTTTATAAGGAACTGCTTGAGCACGAGTCATCAGAGATATTCAGGTGATCCCCTGAAAAAGGAAACAAGCTTATACAAATGCAGATAAGAGGTAATGTTCAGTTTAAAGATACTTTATTATTCACACCTTGTAAACTAGCCAAGCTACCCAAGGTGATGGGTGTAGCCGCCGAAGTTTCAAAAGGGTATTTCCCTTACACTTTCCTCACTAGCGACACTTTAAATTACGTAGGACTACCTCCCCCAAACAATACTTTAACTACACCAACATGAGTGATAGTGAGCGTGAAGATTTTGACCGCTACTACAACAGTTTTAATGAAACTAATCCATACAATATAGCTGATGAATGTGAGCGTTATTGCGTGAATGATGTGCGCGTGCTTAGAGTATGTTTCCAGGCCTTTAGAAGGATGTACATAACCGTTTCAACTGCGATCCGCTGCAAGTCGCAACCACAATCGCCTCATTGTGCTTTACTGTGTTCAAGAACAATTTCATGCCTAAAGACACCTTAGCCGTCATTCACAGAAACAACCCTCGCAGTTATGGGCACAAGGCTATTTACTGGCTCATACACATACAGCAGCAGACCGGAGTATACATAAAACACGCCCGCAACACGGGAGAAGTACCCATTAAGGTTAATGGTCGTGTTTTGGGTTGATGGTCTAAGCGAAGACCGTGCCACTGTGAGAAGACTGTGTACTCCTTTAACGGTTGCTGGTGGCATGGGTGCCCACGTCCTGAGTGTGGAATCGTAGGAGATATCCACGGTAGATCTCCTGCCGACAGTCTTGCATGGACCCGCACCCGCGATCAGCTTATAGGCACCCAGTTCACTCACAAGATCTTGTGGGAGCATGAGTATGATGCACGGATGGAAACAGATGGACAGTACCGTGAAGAAATAAACACGATCAAGCGTTCAATGGTGTTGGATCTCTCAAATGCGGTGATAGCTTGTTCGGAGGGCGTACAAACCCATTCAAGCTATACTTTCCACCTACGGAGGGCGTGAAACTCCATTACTACGACTTCTGTTCTTTATATCCCTACGTGATGAAGAACAATCCGTACCCGTAGGTGCACCTGAAAAACTGGTGGGACCTGACCTGCCCACCATCGAGGTGTTCTCAACAAATTTGAACAAGTACTATTTCGGTCTTTCTTTCGTAGACGTGCTCCCCCTCGCGATTTATGGATGCCGATCTTACCGTCGTTATAGATCACAAACTCATGTTTCCCCTGTCGTGAAGTGCGCAGAGGAGAATAATGGGTCCTGTAATCATACAACCAACCAGCGGAAGATCAGAGGTGTATATACAAGTCCTGAGCTGTCCCTAGCCGTCCGCCATGGTTACAGAATATTGAAGATATATGAGGTGTGGAGGTTTCAGAAACTCCCAACCTTTTCACGCCGTATATAAATACTTTTTTGAAGGATAAAGTAGAAGCATCAGGCTACCCGCGAGGGGTTGAGAGCGAGGGTGAAAAATCGGCTTATATTCAGCGTTACCGTGACCGTGAAGGGATACAACTTGACCGGCCAAATTGTTAACCCTGGCAAGCGCTTTAGTGCAAAGTTATGCCTAAATAGTCTTTGGGGCAAGTTTGCACAGAATACAGGTAAGGGGAACGTTCATTTGGCCCAAAGTTATAACGAGGTGTGGGATTATGCCAATGCCCCCGATAAAGAGGTTATGGAGATCGTGAATGTTGGTAAACGTATATAATAAAGACATCACCGAACTGGCCACAGATACCTCACGTGTTACAAACATACCTGTAGCCAGCTTCACAACGGCATACGCACGCATCAAGCTTTGGGGACTACTGCACTCTCTTGGGCGGAGGGTGCTGTACGCTGACACAGATAGCGTAATATTCACAGAGAGGGAGGTGAATACATGCGCCTATTGGGGAATTCTTCGGAGACTGACGCTGACTCCTTTGTATCAAGAGGGCAAAAACTTATGGGGTGCGGGTGAGGGTGGGGAAAGAGCTGAAATATATCGTGAAGGCGAAGGGCATCATGCTTAACCTGGCGAACCGACGGGTCGTTAACTTTGACTCATTGAAGGAGCTAGTGTGCTTAGAAGATGGGGCGACCAACCTCCCCAACTGACTAGGAACCTACAATTTTCGGGCAGAGAAACTGGGGTGTATAAAGGAACATAGAGGCACAAAGGTGTGTCGTAACACCTATAGGAAACGTTACCAGGTGCCTGGCACCTATGATACCGTACCCTTTGGGCACCATAGTACCTGAATTATATGTTATAATGTTTCAGACCAACAAAGACCCTAGGATCCACTCATGGCTGGTCTACATAACTGTGTTCGTAATTGTGTATTGTGCATGTCCTCCGTGGTGGCGGAGGGGACCTACAATTTTACGTGAGTTCCGAACCACAAGGAACATAAGAACATAAGAAATTTTTATAGTGGGCACACTAGGGGCCACGTCGGCCCATCGAGGCGGCTCCACTATGTAAAAACTGCCTGTACATTGGCAACAACCAATTTCTACAAAACTAAACAATTATCAATTTAAAACTAATAATTTATCAATCTAAAACTAAAGATATAATCTCTCGATCCAGAGGATCAAGTCATAATAGACTACTATCCACAAATATGTTACACTCTATATCCATTTATAACCGACATGCAATTTTATCAGATCCAAAGAATCCAGTCAATTTCATTACGGTATCCATCAATACCAGTACCTTGCCAACCAAAAATAAGTCACGGTCCATATCACTTGCGGACCAAGTCACAATTTACAACCATATACATTCCAATATATATACTTAGAAGGATAAGTGTAGGTGTGGCTGTAAAGACTGTACAGTAATGTAGAAATGTGTGTGCACCCATTTTGGGTTTCCCATTTAAAGGTGTTTGTGGGGCAAGTGAAGATCATGAGTTTTTCAATACCTCACAGTACTATGGGGGGGCACCGCTCGGCAGAGGAATCTCTTTAAATGGGGTGTGTAAGGACAGAGAGTATCCCCTAACCCAAGAGGCTGCCTCCATATATCCCACAACACTTGTAAAACTATGTTTTCTTAAATTTGTTCTACATCTTAGCTTAAATAATTTCATACTATGACCTCTAGTCTGGTTATTGTGATGTTAAATGAAAAGAGAATCAAAATCTATCTTATCCACCCTTAATTTTACTACCTTAAACAATACCAATCTATGAACATATGCGTCAAATCGATTTTTAAACATGTTTATAGACGTGCTACTAATTACTTCTACCAGCAAACTATTCCAGCTATTTACTATTCTATGCGTAAAAAAGTTTTTGGCAACGCTGTCTCGAACCTTCTACTTATCAACTTACACCCGTTATTTCTAGTCCTATTATATTGAGATATTTTGAAAAAGCTATCCTATCTACGTTATCGAACCCATTCATAATTTTGGAAACCTGGATTAGATCACCCCTTAGCCTCCTAGTCTCGAGTGTAGTCAATTTTAAATCTTTAAGCCTATCCTCGTACGACTTTGACCTAAACCACGGAATCATCTTAGTTGCTAGTCTTCTAACTAATGATTTATAAAGAGGAACTATAATATCGCGCGATTTGTACTCAAAATTCCGAGCTATAAAACCTAACACTTTGTTCGCTTTATTGACCGCAGCTGTACTTTGTTTCGCTACTTTTAAATCACCAGTGACTATAACTCCTAAATCTTTTTCCTGCTCTACACTTATCAACTCTTACCCTGACGCAAAATTACCGTTACGCGAACCTATATGTAAAATTTTGCACTTATCGACGTTAAATCTCATTTGCCATGTGACTGACCAATCAACGATCTTATTCAGATCATTCTGGATTTTACCTCTATCTTCGTTATTAATCGCCCTACCACCCAGCTTCGTGTCATCCGCAAACTTTGAAACTGTACTGACTAGGCCGACATCTAAATCGATAAAATATATAAGAAAAAGCAAGGGGCCCAATACAGAACCCTGAGGAACGCAACTCGCTGCATTAGCCCAACACGACTCTGCTCCATCAAGGACCACCCTCTGTTTCCTACCTCGCAACCACTCTTCTAGCCAATTTATTACTACACCCCTGATTCCATGAGCCTTATTTTTCTCAATGAGCGTTTTGTGCAGTACGGTGTCAAACGCTTTTGAAAATCTAAATACACTACATCAACGGCCCGATGACTATCGTAAACGTCAACCACACTTTGAAAAAATTCTAAAAGATTAATTAATCAAGATTTGTTTCGCCTAAAACCGTGCTGCGTATTTCTAATTAAGTTATGCAATTCTAAGTGTTCGACTATACGATCCCTAATTATTGATTCCAGTAGCTTACCTACAACAGACGTTAAACTGATTGGCCTATAATTTCCCGCCGCACCTTTATCGCCTTTCTTAAAGATAGGTGTTACGTTTACTAACTTCAAATTATCTGGTACGCACCCCTCAGAAATAGACGCATTAAAAATCTTTGTAGTGGCACAACAATGCTATCTTTTAATTCTATTAGTTGTATGGGATATATGAAATCCGGTCCCGTTGATTTACGCGTTTTCATTTTATCAATATAGCGCATTACTTCCCCTTCACTAACCACAATATTATCCGAAATATTACCATCATCAAAAGGTATTATGTCTATGACCGTAGGGATATACGTTACATCTTCTATAGTAAAAACTGACGTAAAAACGCGTTTAACAAGGTAGCCATTTCCTTGTTTTCAGAAACTAGCTCTCCGTTAACATTTTTCAACGGCCCCAAGACACTTTTTACTGGATTTCTATTGTTGACGGATTGAAAGAATCGCTTGGGGTTTTCTTTACCGTCACGAGCTATGGAGATTTCAAATTCGCGCTTGAACTTTTTTATTATACTTTTCGCTTCACTTAGATATATGTAGTTGTTTCGTAACCACAAATTGTTTTTATCGCACTTATGTAGCCTATAAGCCCCATCTCTACTCTTTATAATGTCTCCTACTCTAGAAGTAAAGCACAAGGGCTTGTTATTTACTTTCGCACGCTTAATTTTGTATGGTACACATTCCTCATTTATAGTCCTAAATACTGTTTCAAACGATTCCCACATTAGTTTTGCGTTGGAGTTCCCAATTACGTTTTCCCAATTGACGCGTGACAATTTATTTCGAAATTTACAAAAGTCTGCGTGCTGGATGTTAGGAATTTTAGTCGAGTTAGCTGGTTTCGAGTGACATACTGAGAGGACAAACTCTACCATATTGTGATCGCTATTGCTTAATGGTTCTATTACTTGAAGTCAGTAATTAGCCTATCATCCATAGTTATTACTAAATCTAAAATCATGTACAACCTTTTCAATAAGAAAGCTATCCTCGAGAAAATTAACTAAACGTTACCTTCCGCGTCTACCTGCATTGTATCGTAATTCACGTTGGAGCAATTAAAGTCACCATAACTAAAGCCTGCTCACTACCTATTATTCTCTTTAGTTCACGATATAACGCTTCGTCCGTATCAGCTGTTTGATTAGGGGGCCTATATATAACCGCAACAACAAGTTTGAAATCGTTCAATTTAAGTTCTGCTGTAGTCGAATCTATTGGTTCTGGAATTGTGTGCTTTACTTCTATAACGTTAGCAATATTATCTTTGATATACAACATAACACCGCCTCCTCGCCTACCTATTCTGTTTTTAACAAAAAGTCTATAACCTTTAATTTGATACTACCCTACAAAGTCACGTGTTTCAGTGCTAAGCTACGATTCATTTATCGCAATTAAATCATAGTCTTTACAAGCAATTAAAGAAAAAATTCGTTTATTTTATTTCATAAGCTACGAGCATTTATGGATAGAACCTTCAAATTGTTTGTAACTGCGACACCTTGGCGAGCGCAGGGGAAATTTGTGGAATTTACGCTGGGACCGTTCGAGTTACGGCAGCCTGAAAAGAAGAGACAGTATTATGAAATAGTCTTCCTAAACGCGTAGCTCTAACGTCATTAAGATGAAGTCCATCTCCAAGGAACAAGTCCCTCCTCCCGTAGAAACTGTTCTAAAAATTCGCAAAATGCACTCCTTCCTGTTGGCAAAGAGACTTTAGGTTATTGTTAATATAGGTCGCCTTGCTGTAGAAATCGCTACGTTGGATAATTCGAGGAAGTATA
Source organism: Bathynomus jamesi (assembly GCA_023014485.1). Lineage (NCBI taxonomy): Eukaryota > Metazoa > Arthropoda > Malacostraca > Isopoda > Cirolanidae > Bathynomus > Bathynomus jamesi. Next base: position 126,377 of record JAJOZX010005657.1, read on the forward strand.
CCTGTTAAAACAATCTCATTAGTTTTTTCCTTTAGTCGCTCTAGTAAGTCCCTGTACCTAGTCAGCAGTTCTTCCGATCTAGAATTTAAAATGTTATTAGTACCGACAGGTATAACATAAGTTGTGTCCTCGGCGGTACCGTCTGTGAAATGGTCAACACTATTAGTTATATCCTCCACCCTTGCACCAAGGTAGCAGTAACGGCGTCTACGACAAGGGTTTCTCCACAGAATTCCTCGAGCTGCCCTCGAACAATGGAATCGCCAACGAGTCGTATTTCCGGTTCATCAGCATCTTCGAAACCTAAGACAGAAAACTTATTGTTTGTTATTACTAGTAGACAAATCTTAGGTTTCCTCAATGGGGCTCCATTAAGCACTCGAACGAAGGGTTGGGAATTAGGGGAAGAGAGAGGGCTATTAGTACTATTTATATTATTAGTAGAAACTGAGGCAGGAGGGGTCGTAACTGGAGTTTCAAGGGATTCTAATTTTGCCGTCAGGAGCATCACGTTTCTTCAAGCCTCACTCTGGCCTCCCTCTCACGTTCTAACTCGTTCCTCAGCACTTCCATGCTTGAGCACCACCTGCAAACTAACTGTTCATTATTATTAGCCATTGTAAACGCGTAAGCGGCAAATTTCCCTTCACAGCGACTGCAAGTACTTGACGGGGTGCCATGCTCTTAATTAGTTAAAAAAAAAAAACCGAGTGTTTGGAAATTAATAAATTAAAACGTAGCTCTACCGCGTGCTTATTGTGCCGTCACCGCGTAAACCCGCAAAAATGTTCCTCAAAGGCAGAAACAGGTTCTTGTAACAAATTTTTACTAAGTGAATACTTAATTAAGCTACCGACGAATGCTCTGTAAATGAAAAAGTACTACTAAAACTTATCTGTCCGCTATTCGACCGACTGTTTTCTTTCCGTTTTTCCTTTTTCCCACGGTGTTTGACCACACTCTACTTAATCCCCTGAAGGAAAGGAAAATGAACCTTATGAAAGCACGTTTTCTGATAGATTTGAAAAACAAAAAAGGCAAACAAGGGAATTTCAACCTTATGAGAGCACGTTTCCTGATAGATTTGAGAAACAAAAACGGCAAAAACAGGGAACTTCAACCTTATGAAACCTCGGTTAGTAATAGATTCAGGAAACAAACAAGGCAAGCCACTTGCAATAGCCTTGATTTAATCAAATAATATAGTAATGAATAAAGTCAAGAAATGAAATGTATTCGTTAATGAATGATTAGTAACACGATGTAATTTAGTTAAGAATGCACCAACACTATTTTTTTTAAAACACTTCAACGGAAACCACTTATTCAAATGGTAACACTGGACACTCGATAAAACACGTTTATTGTTAACGATATGTTTATTTATTACGTATATTTGAATATGTATATGTAAATGTTTCAATTAGGGTTTCATTTTCTCATGTGTGTGTGTGTGTGTGTGTGTGTGTGTATGCGCGCGCGTATGTACAGGAAAAAGTCCTAAGCTCCGCCCACTGTAATATCAATCAAATGGTCACGTGACTCCTGCTACTACCTAGGCATATCTCTACCCCTGCGTGCTCAGTTGGTCACTGCAAGTCCTGGAGCTCAGACGTATATTTGAAGAATTCTCACGTAGACGAAAAATAGTGATGGCGACTTTTGATACTGCACGTTCGACGTTTATGAAGTGTATTCGGTAAAGTCGGAAAATGTGGTGAATACTGAAAGGCGGCCTAGCCCCCACTCCTTTGAGACTTTTAAGGCTACATTGAACCTCGCGAAGCTTGAGGAACAAGATGTTTAAATACTCTATGGATATTCTGGCGAGAGCATTGCCGGATTTCGCGGCACAAACGATATAATGGGCTACGTTGTCGGGCTAAACTGTATAAAAGCGTACATACACCCTGAGGTGAAAGAAACAACGCGTGCAGAAGAGAAGCAACGGGTATGGGTGGCGAGTCTTTTTGATGAGTGATGCGACAGGCGTATTATGTCATTGCTGCATCATACCGTGTATACGTACCCTACGGCTGAGAATGTAAACCTTGTCATCATGGACAAGCTAAAGTACTTTTACCACTACATTCTTATATATCATGCCGAGGTTCGCAGTGAGGTTGCGGCTAAAGGCCTGTGTGAGTTTTTAATAGAATTTAGAGACGAGTATCGACTGTTAAACAAAAAGTATAAATACAGGCACATGTTTCTGTCAAATAGTGCGCCGGATTGTTAATGTGTTTAGTTTGTAGAAATGAACGTCTAGTGCGCATTCCGATAAAACATTAAAACCGATATTGCCCCATGTATCGGAAAATTGCCGGGTATAATTGGTACAAGTACTCGCATGATTCTTTCATGCTAGTACAAACCCGTACACGAAATATTAACGCTTGGTATAACTCACTCCTCCACACCTGTCCCCGAGCCAAACAGCGCACTGGTTGCTCAAAGTCATTTCAGAGTTGACCCGACTGGTTGTGCACTCTCACAATAGAAAACGATGGAGCTCCCTTTGAGCAGCATTCTCAATGCCGTATGCGACGTGTCCGTGACGAAGTCATTGCGTGTGTTCAGACGTAAAACCGGTGCCATTAATATGAGCTTGAAAAGACTTGTAGACAAGCAAACTCTGGTAAACGTAATGTTGTTTATTTAAGTGTTGAGGAGATGAATAGAGTCGTCGTGATAGTTGAGAAGTGGGGTGAGGATCGTTATAAAATACCTGCAGGTGTAGGTACAAGAAGAGAACAAATTAGTGATACCCCTCATATGCCATTGTTTGTACGTTGTGTATAAATAACGATCAGCCATGCATTGATATACGACTGATGCGGAAGAATGCATCTGATAATAACGTTCTTGTTCCCACGCGAAACCGCTTCATCCTCGACAGAATGTTTGAAATCGTTGGTTTCCGCAAACTAAAACCTATATTAGCCGCACGTGTAACGGATATGGTTTATTTTGATACGGTTTTTGAATACGCATACACCGCTCTGCTCGACGGGTTTATCGAATGTAGGAATGAACATGGAGAGAATGGCCTAGAGCTGGGTGCTTATTTAACCCTTTAAGGACAGAAGATACCAATTGCTAACGTTTCAAATACACGCATTCATAACTTAACCCTACAAAAAATTCAGGGCTGAAAGGGTTAAATGGTTTAGATTCTTCTAAATATCATGAACTTTGGTACAAAGGACTTGAGCTCGCCTACACTTTTCACCCTGAAGAGTTGTATCTTTATATAATGAGGTACTGTCGTTACGATTTAGATTATTTCAACTGCCGCTATGCGTTGTGAAGAAGAATTCACGATTGAAAAGCTCGGATCGGTAAGAAAAAACCCTCGATTGGAAAGGAGTGTTTATAAACTTGAATTTAATAATGATGTTGTGGCTAAAGACGCTCAGTGGCCTCAATATTACTCCCCAACATCGAGTAGTCCGACTTGGGATTGGCGTAGTCAATGTGTATGACCTTCCATTTACCCAAGTCAAACGGCATTTGCCACTTTTTGGACCACTCTCCTATCCTACGTATGTCCCCACTCCCCACGCAGTTGCTCCATCGCTTCGAGCGTCCCAACATTGGCCCCAAGCTTGGTGTCATCAGCGAATTTGGTGATCCTACTGACGATGCCAGCGTCGATATCATTTATGGAAATGATAAACAACAGTGGCCCCAAAACGGAACCCTGAGGAACCCCGCAGGTGACCGAGGCCCAACCCGAGCTAGCCCCTTTATTTACAACCCTCTGCCACCTATTCTTCAGCCAGTTTCCAATCCAGCTACCTACTTCCCCACCGATACCCAGCGCGCGCACTTTGGCCATTAGCAGGCGGTGGTGTACCTTATCAAAGGCTTTCTGAAAGTCGAGAGAAAGTATATCAATCGCCCTACTCTTATCGTACTCACTTCACATGATGTGGAAAAACTAGAGCAAGTTGGTGAGACGCGACCTATGCCGCCTAAACCCATGTTGGGAGTCCCCAAGCAGCTTGTAGGAATCCAAATGGTCAACGATCCTATCAGCTATTATCCCCTCTAATAATTTACCTACAACCGAAGTGAGACTAATGGGACAATAGTTCCCTGGACTTTCGTGATCCCCTTTCTTAAAGATAGGGGTCACGTTGGCTTCCCTCCAGTCACCAGGTACCTGGCCCGTCTCCAACGATTTGTTGAAGACTGTAGCCAGGTGGGGAGCCACCTGGTCGTGCACTTCCCGCAAGACTCTGTGGCGGAACTGGTCTGGCTCAGGAGCCTTAAACGCCTTCAGTTTGTCTATTCTATCGGCAACGCAACGACTATCGCGGTACACCGAACATTATCCAGGCGAGCACCTTCGTGCCTGACGCCTGGCTCGGGAATGACGCGCAGAGAGAGAGAGAGAGAGAGAGAGAGAGAGAGAGAGAGAGAGAGAGAGAGAGAGAGAGAGAGAGAGAGAGAGAGAGAGAGAGAGATATCTTATATTATCCAGAAATCGAAGACCAAATATAAAGGTAAAAGCCAAGACGACTGATACAAGCTTCATATAATTCACATGTTTCGAAAACTAATCTCATCAGTGAACAAAAATAAAACTCAAATTACAAATAAAATACTGTACATGAAATTAAAAAGATAAATTTAGAACCAAAAACATGACTAGGAATATGGATTACAAAATATTAAGTTGAAATGAGGTTGTACAGTCATTTAAAGTCAATTTTAAATATTTATTATAAATGGATTCAGCCATGAGCAATTCACTCGTTACTTACAGATAAAACTTTAAAATTATCTACAGATAAGGTAGATCCACGTACGTTCACATGATCACGAATATTAGAATGATCGCCTCTGCTCAAAGGAAGGCCAGTCCTATACGACCTACCGCAATACTGATTCACACTAAACTGAAGCTTTTATTTGATAGATCCCACATACGATACACTTTGACAAAGTGTACAACAATAACAGTAAACAAGTGAAGACAGCACCCCGAAGGGCGGTCTATCTTTATAATGGAATAAAGAACCCAAAGGAAAATCATTAAAAAAAGATTAAAATCACTCTGAGGATAAAATTCAATAGAACCCTACACAATTCTTTTCGAGAGTTTCAGATTGAACATCGAAATATGGCAATGAAAAATATAATTTAAGGCTTAGGTACAACTGGACAATATTGTTTAGATCAAAATTTATCAATTTCTGACTCCACTTAATATTTTTTAAGCTTGTATCAATCGTTTTGGCTTTTACCTTATATACACTAAGCACTCTGTTTAAAACTTACTTTATTTTATCGTGGCTGCAGGTGTACAACTGTGATTCTTTTAATTTTGTATAATGAGTAACACGAAACCCGTGTAGAATATTTTAAAAAGTTCTTTTAAACAAAGAACATAAAATCGAGTGCCTCAGGATATTATTATAACAAAATCAAATAATAAAAGGACGAAGTTTATTTTAATTTTAACAAACTTGCGGTGCATCTTGCTTCGAAAAGCCAGGAGTGTCTGAAGTGTTAAACTAATGAGGACAAGCAAGGAAAAGATTGAATTTTACCATTTACTAAATTATAATTATATAAAGCATTGTTGCTTCCAGTGGTGATGAATCACGTGTATGGAAGCCTTATTGCCCTTCTGTACAGGGTGTCCCATAAGTCCGGCATCATAGGAAAAATAATAAAAAAAGGTAAAACAAAAACTTTTATTTACAGAACGTGCTTAATATGTCCACCATTGTTTTCAATACACAAATTCAGACGTGATACCCAGTCAGCAAGCAAAGGTGAATGATGTCAGAAGTAATGGTGTTACATGCCCCAATAATGCGCTGCCGTAAATGTTCAACACTCCTAATTTTCTCTGCGATTACCAGCGCTTTCAAGTGGCCCCAGAGATAAAAATCTAGTGGCGTGAGATCCGTGCTTCTAGCTGGCCATTCCACAGGCCCTCGACGTCCTATCCAATGACCAGGGAATTGTTGGTACAGGTATTCCCTTACTTGGGTGCTGTAATGTTCAGGAGCGCCGTCTTGCTGGAACCATGTTGGGAAATTTCTTCTTCGTTCAAGACACTGGGAAATGCTTCTTCCTTGAGCATACGTAGGTAGGTGCCTCCAGTGACATGTTCATCGAAAAAGAGGGGGCCTATGATGTGATCCTTCCAGATGTCACACCATACCATCACTCGAGATGCACCTTGTTCCTTTGAAGAGGTATACCAGTGATGGTTGTTTTGAGACCAGTAGCGGGTGTTCTGTCGATTTGCCTCACCATTTCCATAAAAAACAGTCTCGTCACTGAACAGAATGGTGGACGGGAAATTGGCATCCCGAGCATATTGTTCCGTAGCCAATTCACAAAATTTCATCCGCCGGTCGGGATCATCTTCACTTAATTTCTGTAAGATCTGAAGTTTATATGAATGCCATTTGTGAGCCTGAAGAATGTGATGGATGCTACTTTTCGACACTCCTGTCTCGGTGGACAATCGCCGAAGAGCCTTATTGGGACTTCTGTTAAAATGAGCCAGGATAGCAATCGCTGTATCATCGTCAGTGGACCTCCTTGAAGGTCCACTGCGTGGTTTATCTTCTATGGCTTCTCTTTGACTCCGACTTCCTATGAGTAGAATTATCTGGATTCAATCTTCCTTGCTCACAGATATTATGGCCTGTAGAAAGAGAAAAATATGAATTATGGTTTGTAGAAATAGAAAAATATGAATTTCTCCTATGATGCCGGACTTATGGGACACCCTATATATATATATATATATATATATATATATATATATATATATATATATATATATATATATATATATAATATATATGTGTGTATATATATATATATATATATATATATATATATATATATATATATATATATATATATATATATATAATATATATATATATATATATATATATATATATATATATATGTGTGTGTATATGTATATATATATACTCTATATATATATATATATATATATATATATATATATATATATATACTATATATACTCTATATATATATATATATATATATATAATCCCTTGAGACTCCAGACACGACCCCTCCTGCCTCAGTTCTACTAATAATATAAATAATAGACTACTAATAGCCCTCTCTCTTCACCTAGTTCCCAACCCTTCGTTCGAGTGCGTAATGGAGCCCATTGAGGAAACCTAAGATTGGTCTACCAGTAATAACAAACAATAAGTTTTCTGTTTTAGGTTACGAAGATGCTGATGAACCGGAAATACGACTCGTGGCGATTCTATTTTTCGAGGGCAGCTCGAGGAATTCTGTGGGAGAAACCCTTGTCCTAGGCGCAGTTACTGCTACCCTGGTGCAAGGGTGGATGATATAACTAATAGTGTTGACCATTTTACAGACGGAATCTCTGAGCACACAGCGTATGTTATTCATGTCGGTACTAATAACGTTTTAAATTCTAGATCGGAAGAACTGCTGGCTAGGTACAGGGACTTACTAGAGTGACTAAAGGAAAAAACTAATAAGATTGTTTTAACAGGTATACTTCCTCGAATTATCCAACGTAGCGATTTCTACAGCAAGGCGACCTATATCAACAATAACCTAAAGTCTCTTTGCCAACAGGAAGGAGTGCATTTTACAAATTTTTGGAACAGCTTCTACGGCAGGAGGGACTTGTTCCTCGGAGATGGACTTCATCTTAATGACGTTGGAGCTGCGCGCTAAGGAAGACTATTTCATAATACTGTCTCTTCTTTTCAGGCTGCCGTAACTCGAACGGTCCCAGCGTAATTTCCACAAATTTCTCCTGCGCTCGCGAAGGTGTCGCAATTAAAAACAATTTGAAGGTTCTAGCTTTAAATGCTCGTAGCCTAAGAAATAAAATAAACGAATTTTTTCTTTAATTGCTTGTAATGACTGATTCAATTGCGATAAATGAATGGTGGCTTAGCACTGAAACACGTGACTTTGTAGGGTATTATCAAATTAGAGGTTATAGACTTTTTGTTAAAAACAGAATAGGTAGGCGAGGAGATGGTGTTATGTTGTATATCAAAGATAATATTGCAAACATTATAGAAGTAAAGCACACAATTCCAGAACCGATAGATTCGACTATAGCAGGAATTAAATTGAACGATTTGAAACTTGCTGTTGCGGTTATATATAGGGCCCCTAATCAAACAGCTGATACGGACGAAGCGTTATATCGTTTACTAAAGAGAATAATAGGTAGTGAGCAGTAGGGTGGATCGATTTTACATTTTTCGATTTCCATATTCTAATAGAGACAAAAACTTGCGCATGCATGATAAAATAACCTCTGCAAAATCTTAGCTTAATATGTAATCATCTTCTGCCCCCGGCAGAGCGATGAAAATCATATTTTAGTAGTCAAAAACGGTAGTCTTATAAATATTTCAATATGCATGAAAATTATTCTAATAACTATAAAGTCGATGAAAAAGACCTCATATGATCGTTTTTCCAAGCGCGTTGTCCTACGTTAATATCTTTTGCCCCCGGCAACAACGTCAAATGTTGAAAAAATAGGTAATTCATATACATATTTTCAGATCGGCTCTTTGTCTTAAATAATGCATTTATATATTTCCAATAGCATTTATATCGTTGCTTAGGCATGAAATAACACACACGCATATTGAAATATTTTAAAAATTATAAGAAAAATACGTTTTTGACTACTAAAATATGATTTTCATCGCTCTGCCGGTGGCAGAAGATGATTACCTATTAAGCTAAGATTTTGCAGAGGCTATTTTCTCATGCATGCGCAAGTGTTTGTCTCTATTCGAATATGGAAATCGAAAAACATGTAAAATCGATCCACCCTAGTGAGCAGGCTTTAGTTATGGGTGACTTTAATTGCGCCAACGTGAATTACGATACAATGCAGGGAGACGCGGAAGGTAATCGTTTAGTTAGTTTTCTCGAGGATAGCTTTCTTATTCAAAAGGTTGGGGAACCTACGAGGTTGGACATTATTTTAGATTTAGTAATAACTAAGGATGATAGGCTCATTACTGATCTTCAAGTAATAGAACCGTTAAGCAATAGCGATCACAATATGTAGAGTTTGTCCTCTCAGTAAGTCACTCGAAACCAGCTAACTCGACTAAAATTTCAAACTTCTAGCACGCAAACTTTTGTAACTTTCGAAATAAATTGTCAAACGTCAATTGGGAAAACGTAATGGGGATCTCCAACGCAAAACTAATGTGGGAATCGTTTGAAACAGTATTTAGGACTATAAATGAGGAATGTGTACCGTACAAAATTAAGCGTGCGAAAGTAAACAACAAGCTCTTGTGGTTTACTTCTAGAGTAGGAAATATTATAAAGAGTAGGGATAGCGCTTATAGGCTACATAAGTGCGATAAAACCAATTTGTGGTTACGAAACAACTACATATTTCTAAGGCGTGAAGCGAAAAGTGTAATAAAAAAGTTCAAGCGCGAATTTGAAATCAACATAGCTCGTGACGGTAAAGAAAACCCCAAGCGATTCTGTCAATACGTCAACAATAGAAATCCAGTAAAAAGTGTCTTAGGGCCGTTGAAAAATGTTAACGGAGATCTAGTTTCTGAAAAGAAGGAAATGGCTACCTTGCTAAACGAATTCTTTACGTTAGTTTTTACTATATAAGATGTAACGAATATCCCTACGGTCATAGACATAATACCTTTTGATAATGGTAATTTTGGATAATATTGTGGTTAGTGAAAGAGAGGTAATGCGTTATATTGATAAATGAAAATGCGTAAATCACCGGGAACAGATTCCATATATCCCATACAACTAGAAGAGTTAAAAGATAGCATTATTGTGCCGCTAACAACGATTTTTAATGCGTTTCAAGTAGCAAACGTAACACCTATCTTTAAGAAAGGCGATAAAGGTGCGGCGGGAAATTATAGGCCAATCAGTTTAACGTCTATTGTAGGTAAGCTCGTTTACGAAAGTCATCGGGCGGTTGATGTAGTGTATTTAGATTTTAAAAAAGCGTTTGACACCGTACCGCACAAAAGACTCATTGAAAAAACTAAAGCTCATGGAATCAGGGGTGTAGTAATAAATTGGATAGAAGAGTGTTGCGAGGTAGGAAACAGAGGGTTGTCGTTGATGAAGCAGAGTCGTGTTGGGCTAATGCAGCGAGTGGCGTTCCTCAGGGTTCTGTATTGCGCCCCTTGCTTTTTCTTATATATATTAACGATTTAGATGTCGGCCTAGTCAGTACAGTTTCAAAGTTTGCGGATGACACAAAGCTGGGTGGTAGAGCGATTAATGACGAAGATAGAGGTAAAATCCAGGAAGATCTGAATAAAATCGTTGATTGGTCAGTCACATGGCAAATGAGATTTAACGTCGATAAGTGCAAAATTTTACATATAGGTTCGCGTAACGGTAATTTTGCGTATAGTATGTCAGGGAAGGAGATAACAAGCGTAGAACAGAATAAAGATTTAGGAGATATAGTCACTGCTAATTTAAAAGTAGCGAAACAAAGTACAGCAGCGGTCAATAAAGCGAACAAAGTGTTAGGCTTTATAGCTCGAAATTTTTAGTACAAATCGCGTGATATTATAGTTCCTCTTTATAAATCTCATTAGTTAGCCCCGTTTGGGGTACGCGATCCAATTTTGGAATCCGCATATGCGAAAAGATATAAAGAAACTCTAAAGAGTTCAAAGACGAGCAACTAAGATGATTCCGTCGCTTACGTCAAAGTCGTACGAGATAGGTTTAAGGAGTTAAAACTGACTACACTCGAGACTAGAAGGCTTAGGGGTGATCTAATTCAGGTTTTCAAAATTATGAATGGGTTCGATAACGTAGACAGAGATAGCTTTTTCGAAATATCTCAATATAATAGGACTAGAAATAATGGGTGTAAGTTGACAAGTAGAAGGTTCGAGACAGCAGTTGCCAAAGACTTTTTTACGCATAGAATAGTAAATAGCTGGAATAGTTTGCCTGTAGAAGTAATTAGTAGCACGTCTATAAACATGTTTAAAAATCGATTAGATGCATATGTTGATAGATTGGGTATAATTTAATGTTAAAATTAAGGCGTTGTGGTTCGGAACCCACGTAAAATTGTAGGTCCCCTCCGCCACCACGGAGGACATGCACAATACACAATTATGAACACAGTTAGGTAGACCAGCCATGATTGGATCCTAGGGTCTTTGTTGGTCTGAAACATTATAACATCTAATATATATACTATATATATATATATATATAGAGAGAGAGAGAGAGAGAGAGAGAGAGAGAGAGAGATATAATATATATAAATATATATATATATAATATATAATATATATATATATAATAATATATATATATATATAATATATATATATATATATATAACATCGGGTCGGCAAAAAAAAGGGAAACTTCGACCTTTGGCTGTAAAATCTAAAGTTATGGTCAGATTTCAATATTTTTTTAACACCCCACAAATAAGTAAATTTCCTATAAGGTGAGCGGATTTCAAGAAAACTAATGAAAATTATCGATTTTTTGAAATTTCTTATGCCACTGGAAATTCTCCATTTACACTACACCGCATTGTATGTCCAGATAAAAAGTTACAAAGTACTAACATATGGTGCTACCTTGATGTTAAAAAAAACTGCTCGGTATGTTTACACGAACTTTTACAACCTTTTTCAGTCTAGGGTGGAACTCATCTATGGCTTTATTGATTTGTTCTTGTGGTAGTTCATCCCATTTTTCCAGAAAAAGCTTTCGTAAATGAGCGACATTTCTTTCTTTGACCCGATAAATTCTCTGTGACAAATTTTCCCAAGGCTTTAAATAAGGACTGTTTGGTGGCCAAATTTTATATCGCTACGTGGTATTCTTTTGATATTTCCTGTTTTATCGACTTTCTTGAGAAGTTGTCCAAACCTCCTGCAGTGGCTTACGTTAATTAAAATCGCTTTAATTATCAACTTCAAACTATGATTACAAGATTTTTCTGGAATATTCGCCATAAATCCAATTTTCAGCTAAAATGCTAAAAGATGGCAGACAAACCATAAAATTACCTAGTACTAACATATTAAAATTTCATGGTTCTATGTACCGTATTTGTCGAGATATGAAGTAATAAAAAAGGTCTCCCTTTTTCTGCCCACCCGATATATATATATATATATATATATAATATATATATATATATAATGGACACCCACAAAGATAAAAAAAAAAAATTTCAAGGCCTTTCTGTATTCATTAGTGCCCCTCGTCATTAAATGAAAGAAAAGCCAAGAAGCCGAAAATATCATATATTGTGCCATCGTGCTGAATCGGCTGTGAACGGACAGTAAATTTTATATTTTATTTGTAACTTTGAAAAAAATTACCATATCACACTGGCCCATAAAGCTCATACTATTATTATTATTATTATTATTATTATTATTACGGGCCTACGTCGATGTTGCCGGTGAGCTCTAAACTTTATCTTATTATTTTATATATTATTATTATTGTTATCATTTACTAATGCGTGTGGGTTTGCGTAGGTTTTTTATTATTGTTTGGCACTGTGTGTATATGTATGGGTTCTCGTGCTGCGTCGGCTGAAGGGTGGTTCTAAAACTTTATATTTATATTTATAAACTGAAAAATTTTACCATTAAACGGTGGCCGCTAAAGTTCATATTTTGATTATTATTATTATTATTATTATTATTATTATTAGTAGTAGTACTAGTAGTAGTAGTAGTAGTAGTAGCAGCATGGTCTCTAAACTTTATATTTGTATTATTCAGATTTGTCATCGTGCTGTATCGGCTAAGGGGTCACCGCTGAACTTTATACTTATGTTTGTAAACTGAACATTTTTGTAATTAAAAAGGTGGCCGCTAAAGTTCATAATGTGCTGTCACAATATTTTTTATCAAAACTCATAACTACATTAAGATCTTATCAAACACTAAAATTATGCTCTGTTCTCACTTTCCCCTCTAGCACTCCCCTCATTGGCACTGGCACCCCTAATCCCCCTTTCCCGACTCTGGCACTTTAACACCATACTACTGCGAGAATCAGTTGTTAATTACATTGAACGACAATGCACAGAAGGAGGACAGAGTAAGAGTTAGATTTTTACAACAATTATAAAATGACGCACGACTAAATTTCAGTCTTTATTGTTGAACGAGATGAGTCAAGTCCGAGTAAGGGTCTGTTTGAAGATATGTTACACATTCAAAAAGAGAGCGATAAATGATTTCTTCGTGGTGCTTTTCAGTGAAGTTCTCTGTGTTGTTTCAATCATTGGAATTTGTCTACTTTCGGCGGGGACACCAAACAAAGAATTTATCAGACGAAATGACTGTAGGCTTACAAACTGAATACCTTTCACTGTCGCTTTTATCGATGTCTTCCTAACATCTCTTGAATTCCTGAACTTGGTCACTTCCAAGGAATATAAAACTTGTGATTCCGATGAAAGTTGAGAAATGCTTTGAGTGTTCCGACCGCTCTGATTCGTGAGAGAAGAATATATATGTATGTATATATATATATATATATATCTTTCAACCTTTCAAATTTTCCGTGCGATGATTCCTCAGTTCAGGCCGGGTCAAAATTTGATATTGGAAAGGTACATATTGTGAGGGGTTTGAATGGAACACAGGAACCCCCTCTTAAATTATTTTCGCTGTTTAAAGCCTCCTACCCCTGGCACAATTTTTAACTTTTTGACCTGTATTGAAGAATATTCCATTTATACGAGACTTACTCTACATTCAGGTTTTTTAATGACATAAATCTTTATTAATGTATAATATTTTATTTAATAATGTACAGTATTACGGAAAAATAATTAAGTACAACAATATATTCAGAAGAAAAAATTAGAGGCATAATAAATGTCCTAAAATTCAATTCACTTTTTCATTGTTCCTTATCACACCAAAAGGGAAGAAATTTTCAATATCATTAGGAAATTTTATTTCATATGTTTCTTACTCATTCCATTGGGCCTTCCATTCAAACTTGGGCAGTTTTCGCCTTGATTCTAATGAGTTTAAGATAAACTTTTAACGGTTGTCATATCCTATTCTTTCCTGACATGCCTTTGTTACTAGGTTCACTGCCCTTTCTACACTTTGACTGTGGCATGGAAAAGAAGCTATCTCCAGTGGCTTACATCGAACCTGTAGTAGCTCAAAGTTTCTGGTACCTGAAAATCCTGTTCTTGAAAGGGTGATTTTCTAAATAGTTGCTCCCTAATTTCTAGTCTCTTGTCAGTTACCATTGATATGAGTATATTTTCTGGCTGGGCAAAGTAGGTGTTATTCTATAATACTGGTTCTATGATTGATCTATGTTGTTCATCTAAATTTCGAAGCAAGCACATTAAATGCCAAAAGTTATATGCACCATCAGTTGCATTAGGATGAGATTTTATCCAAAACCAACCTGGAGCATAGAACTGCATAATAATCTTCACTATATCTTGAAGGTTTTTATCGGGATTTGGCGTTGAGATATATAATCAAAGGACCATGCTCGCTAGAGTTAGCCAGCGAGCATGGTGAAGGGTACCTAGGGATCGAGTGGACAGATCTTGAGAAGTGTCTCCAGTTTGCATTGCCAGACACATATCATAGAGATATCTTTGATCACTACTTAGCTCCTTCACAACATTTGCTGGAATTTCTTTAATGTTTCCCTTTACGCGAGAATAATTGACTACCTCCAATTTTGTTAAATCTGTTGTCAGTTTATTCCCAATTGAACCCACAAAAGTATTTGGACCTGTTGTTTTACCATCAATGGCTTTGTAGACGTGCATAAAAGGAACTCATTTAAATGCAAGAGGCACACCAACCACTGCACTGGTCTGTTAAGATGAATTTCAACCAGTTTTATGGCTCCACCAATTTTTCCTGTATTTACAGGAGTACCATCACACAGTAAAACTTTGATAGTATCTATGCTATTCGAGTCTGTAATAATAGTTATCAACTCTTCTGCTATGCAGCGAGCAGTTCCATTATCTGGTGTGACATGGTCTACATAGATGCTTCCAGGTTCTTTCACAATAACATAATGTTCTTCTTTTATCTTTTCACTTTTAGTTAATGTGTTATCTTTCTTTCCATCAAATCCAAGGCACTCCATCTTCAGATTTTTGGATTTAGATCTAAAAGTATTTGTTTCACCCATGCGATTTTTTTCTCTTTCTAATTTCTTTCTGTCAAGCATGTTGGTGTGGTTAAGGATCCCCATATCTTTTAAAGCTGCATTAACTATTGCAGCTGCAGCTCTACAACTTATGCGATAACGATCTGCTGTTAATGCTAGGTTTTTATAGGAGTGCCTGTTCTGAATATTCTCAGTCAATTCTAAATCGCCCTCATAATCTACATCCTGACTCTCTGAATCTACATCCATGTCTTCTTCTGTATTTTTTATAAATTCCGATGATAAAACATTGGTGGCTTCAGTCATTTCTTCTTGTGCTTTTAGTTGACGGTTTTGTGCTTCTTGGGCTCTTGCTAAAGATCTCTTCTTTGTTGAACTAACTATGCGATTAATTGGTCCTAACTGAATTTTTCTTTGTTTTTGACCCACAAAAGACTCCCATTCTGCAATTGGTAATTTATCCTTACACATGCAAGATTTCCTATCAATTCCCTTATCATAGCATTCACAAGAATATATATCAAACATTTCATCATACTGAGCTACTTTTAAGGCAAAACTTTCATTTCTTCGATGTGACGGCACCTTGTTCAATTTTGAGGCTTCTTCTATTAGTCGACTGACTTTAAGATAGATACCTTTGGTGCTAATCGTAGGAAAAGAAAATTTCATCCAAATGTCTTCAATAACTTTTACAACAACCCTGTAACAATCATTAGCAGTTGCTGATCCTTTTGATTTAGCTTCTTCACGACGGCGCACAAAAAGGTAGTGTCTCACAACATCTGCTTTTGAGGAGTCATGGCTGCTGGGAATTCCGTAGGATATTCAAAAGCTGCATTTCAGGACTTGCTTCTAGTAGTCATAGTTTATATTCAGAAGTAAAATCAAATTATATGTAATTTATAATTTATGATAATTCAAATTATAATTAAAGCAAATGCAAATTATTTTTATTTATATGAAAAATGATTTCTATTTATCTGAAACACAAAATATCAAGCAATAAACAAACAACTTATCATGAACATATAACAACATTAAACATATGTAAATATGAAGGTAAAAGAGGGAGGAGGGGCATGTGATAGGGGTAGTAGGGTTGTACGTGCTTGATTTTTTAATATTTGGTTGAAGTGATAAAAAAACCTCACATAGTGTACTTTTTAAGAAATAACATTTTTTCTCATTTAAATATATGCAAATATGAGGGTAAAAAAGGGGGGAAGGTATGTCCTAGGGGTAGCATGGGTAGCACATGCTTGATATTTTAATATTTTGTTAAGATGATAAAATGAAACTTCTCAAATAGTGTACTTTTTAAGAAATAAAAAAATTTCCCATTTTCGACCCGGCCTAATATATATATATATATATATATATATATATATATATATATAATAATAATCCTTGGGTAGCCTTGGTTAACATTGGTTTTGCTTCTGCTCGAATTGTTTATTTTGAAGGTCAATATTGTTGTTCCACCTTGGACCTACAGCTTAACGTGGAATCCGAACAACGACCCACCACGGGTGGTCAAACATTACAAAGTCCTTGCCGGGGCTCGATCTCATGACTTCCTGATTAACAGCCCAGCATCTTAATCACTAGTCCACACAGGGTACCCAGTTTTCTACCAATCTATTTTTTTCCTGGGAGGATGGATGAACAGCTGGGTAAGCTGCGCGCCACCTGCTTTCTCTTGGAATCGAACACGGGGCCGGAAGATTCGTAGTCAGCGATGCTAACAACTAAACCACTTAAATTCTCAAGTAATAGTAAGCCACATTTTTTACCAATTAAGTCTAATTTTGTAAATAAGTCAGGTTTTCTTGTACGACCTACTTTTTAGAGGTTAGGTTGCGCTAGGTTAGGTTAACTCAAGTTAACTTACTCTAGTCTGACCTAAAACAAATCAGTGGCTGTGTAAAGGCTGATGTAGCATAAAGGGTGACTTACTTGGCTTCGAGTTTTTTAATTAACATCCTAATGCAACTGAAATTTGAAAAAAATAATCATTGTATACGGTAAAAACTCTTTCTCTAAACTTTCTCCTAGAACCCCACCCTACCTTAACTCAAGGGAAAGTGATTAAAAATTTGAAAATATA
The DNA here is from genome assembly GCA_023014485.1 of Bathynomus jamesi. NCBI lineage: Eukaryota > Metazoa > Arthropoda > Malacostraca > Isopoda > Cirolanidae > Bathynomus > Bathynomus jamesi. The sequence continues at coordinate 143,694 of JAJOZX010005657.1, forward strand.
AAGTATATAGCTTAATCTGTTCGACTTACTGGGTAAAACATGGCACGGACGAAAATTTACACAAGTGTTCGACTTACTTTGACACATATGACATATATATAACACTGTGTGTATATATATATATATATATATATATTATATATATATATATATATATATAAAATACACCTTGTAACCTTGTAGAGGTTCCGCGCGACGATTTCCGATCTCACGGAGGCAATGTTCCCTCTAATTTTTTTTAGTCCGTGTGCGCAAGAAATTTCCGTTGTGCATACATTTAGATTCATGGTGAAAAATTGTGCAAACTTTTCTGAGCGCTATTATCTTCAAAATTAAATATATATAAATGTTAAATACTTAATAAATATTATTTCCATAAGGTGATAGCTTCATCATTACGGTACTATTAAATGGATATTAAGAAACTGTTTGCAATATTATATATTCTTAAAAAAGAAAACATTTTATCCATTCTAAAAATATGAATAAAATAAAAAATAGTAAAATAAAATTCAACAAAATAAAGAAATAAAATTAAAATAACATTAATTGAAAATGACTATTTTAGTTATCATTTCTCAAAACAATTTTTAGCCTTTAGCAATTTAAAATAGACTATCAAGATTAATACATGATTTTATCCATTCACAAAATAGGAATAAAATAAAAAATAATAAAATTCAATAAAATAAAATATAATCAAAATAACATTAAATGAAAGTGCCTTTCATTTAAGTATGATTATGATTTCTCCCAACGATCTTTAGCATTTGCCCATTTCAAATAAACTCTATGAAGATTAATACATCCGTCATCATTCAGGTAACTTTTAATTCGCATGAGCATGTCAAAATGATTTTCTTTCAAGCGGTTTCTTAATTTGTTCTTTATAGAATTCATTAAACTGAAGCCACGCTCACAATCCACACTAGATGCTAGGAAAGTTCCCCCAATATCCATCAACTTAGCAAGGTCACAAAATTGTTCATTTTGGAGGACGAATGTCACCATATCATCAAAGTTTTTAACCAGCTTACTTTTTATTTTCTCGCATACAACAAATTTAAAATCATTGTACTGTTCGATTATAGTAGAACTTTCACCAAGAAAATCTGCATATTTTGCACATAAAGCTTTAACATGCTCACTGCCAAAGTCAAAGTCTTTCTGTAAAATAGCCGAACAATCAAAGGCAGACCATTCTTTTACTTCATTTTCAGGAAACCTGTCTTCCAAATGGGAACAAAGTTTTTCTATGAAAGTTAACCTTGTGTGACGGTATATTTTTGACATTACTTTAGTTATTGTCGTGACTCATGATACGCTTGAGCCTGTGCGCATTTTATTTTGCTGCGTGCGCGGGTTTCACAACGCGTGTGCGCGCGCACACGCGCACACCTTAGAGGGAACATTGCACGGAGGTTAGGTTTGTGATTCTACCTCTGTAGTTGGCTTCGTGAGGTAATTGCTTCATTGAGTGAGTGTGATATGCAAAAGGTTCTTGCGAGTTTTGTAGTGGTATGCGTGAGAACATTGTTGAAAGTGAATGTGGGCAAGAGCAAGTTATTGATTGCGGTGAGAGAGAGGGAAATTCAGACTGTCATATGATCGTGAATCGTGAAAAACCAGACGTGGTAGCATTTTTAAAGTATCTGGGATGTGTACTGAAGAAAAGATGTACAAGTGCATACCTTCTCTCTAACAATAATCGTAAACCGATAAATGATAACATAGGCCCTCTAGTGGACGCTAACGGCACTTTGGCTTCCGACGCTCAGTAGATGGCGGGTATTTTTAACAACTTTTTTGCGACTGTTTTTACCGTAGAAGACGTAAATAATGTCCCTGATGTTGACGATATCGTTCAATTTAGTAGCGAGACTATTTTGAATGATATAACTGTTTACGATGGTGAGATTGCGCATTATATCTATAAGCTAAAAGTTAGCAAGGATCCAGGCCCAGACGCGCTTTATCCTAGACATTTGAAAGATTTGAAAGACTTTATAGTAGGCCTCTAAACAATCATTTTTAATAAGTCACTGGAAGCGGGGATTATTCCTGAAGACTTCAAATTAGCTAACGTTACGCCTGTTTTAAAAAAGGCGACCGCACAGTAGCTAGCAATTATAGGCCTATTAGCTTAACGTCATTGTCAGTAAACTTTTGGAATCCGTAGTTAGGGACCGTATCGTCGATCACTTAGAAAGTCGCGATTTGATTAATAGTAGTCAGCATGGGTTTCGACGCCATAGATCTTGTTTAACTAATTTGTTAGAGTTTTATAACGAAATAGTGCGCGAATACGATAGGCATAGAGCGGCTGATGTTATTTATTTAGACTTTAAAAAAGCGTTCGATACAGTTCCGTATAGAAGATTAATTGCGAAGGTTAAAGCGGACGGTATACGCGGTCAGGTAGCTAAGTGGTTAGAGGAATCGCTTCGTGCTAGAAAACAGAGGGTTGTCGTTAATGGTAGTGAATCGGGGTGGTTGGATGTAGGTAGCGGTGTCCCTCAGGGTTCAGTGTTAGGCCCATTGCTATTCGTAATCTATATTAACAACATAGATGTAGGCTTGACCGGTAACGTGTTAAAATTCTAGGACGATACTACTAAAATAGGCGGTAAAGTTCTTAACGTGGACGATAGAAATAGGATCCAAGACGATGTAAATAGGATTATGGAGTGGACGGGTAAGTGGCAGATGCAATTTAACGTAGACAAATGTAAAATTTGGCATATAGGTTCGCGTAACAATAATTACACGTATATGATGGACAATAGACAGTTAGCGAGCGTTGACGAGGAAGTAGATTTAGAGGTACGCGTATCTAAGGATTTAAAAGTTAGGAACCAGTGCCTGGAGTTTTGCGCAAAAGCTAATAGGATGTTAGGCTTCATAGCGCGTAATTTCGAATTTAAATCGAAGGATATTATATTGCCCCTTTACAAGTCCCTAGTCAGGCCTCATTTAGAATATGCCGTTCAGTTTTGGTGCCCATATTTGCGTGAGGATATTGATAGGTTAGAAAGGGTTCAGCATCAACCACGAACTAATTCCGTCATTGTGCAATAAGTCTTACGAAGATAGGATTAAAGAGTTAGACTTGCATTCATTCGAAACTAGGAGATTAAGGGGGGCCTTATTGAAGTTTTCAAAATCGTTAATAAAATCGATAACGTAAGTTTTGACAAACTGTTCACTTTCGATAATAGCAATACTTGTAATAACGGATTTAATTTGCGTGGCAGACGTTTCATTACTAATATCGTTAAAAACATTTTTACGTTTAAAGTAATTGATAAATGGAATAATCTTCCCGCGTCCGTCGTGAACTCTACCAGCGTTATGTTTACAAACCATTTAGATAGGCATTTTAAAAATATTAACGTTGTTTAAAATAATAAAACAATTAGCAACAGGAGCTCTTGGGGTGATAGTCGGGGATGAGTCTGTTGACGATTAATGCCAGCTTGTGACATGCCAGCGTGTGATATGCCAGCAAAAAAAAGAAATTAGACTAACACGAACGTAGATGTTGCTCGTAGCTTACTTAAACTAACCCACCTTTTGTTATACTCTATCTACTTTTTTTTTATCCTCTCCTTACTTGCTTGTCTGTCGTTTGCATGGTATAATAGTGTTTGAGTTAAGACTGTGTTTGCATGGTTTGTAAACGTTCTTATTTTACTTCTTTTCATCTTTCACCTCTTTTCTATTCTCTTCAACTATTTTTCCGACTTGTCGGCAGTGGCCGGCGGATGATGATGGTGAGTCTTTCTTTCTCTTTTTCTGAATGAATGTTAACCCGCGAATGATAGGTTTTGCTACTTATTTAACCACTTATTCTCCTCTTTTAACCCCCTCCTCTTTCCTCTCTCTCGGGCTAACCTTAGAGTGGATCTTAGGGTCTTTGTTAGCCTTAGCTTCTGTAGAATACACCTATTTACATATCGTTGAGACACCTTCTCTCAGCCGAGCAGAATTCTTTCCCCTAGTTCATCTATGTCTCTTATGTTTGTACCAGGGATGTAAACTTTGGACTTCAGGGCTTCCCAAACACGATAATCTAGTGGTGAAAGATCGGGGCTACTAGCTGCCCACATATTGGGTTCGATAAAATTCGGTGTTTCGTTCTCAGGGAATGTGACAGTTTGGCGTGCTCTGTGAGAAGGGGCTCCATCTTGTTGGAAAGTATATCTTTCACCACTAATTCGTCGAATAGCAGTTAGAGTGAAAGATATACGTACTTTCCAACAAGATGGAGCCCCTGCTCACAGAGCACGCCAAACTGTCACATTCCTTGAGAACGAAACACCAGATTTTACCGAACGCAATATGCGGGCGGCTAGTAGCCCCGATCTTTCACCACAAGAATATGGTGTTTGGGAAGCCCTGAAGTCCAAAGTTTACATCCCTGGTACCAATATATGAGAAATAGATGAACTTCGCGAAAGAATTCTGCTCGGCTGGGAGTAGGTTTCTCAATGATATGTAAACAGGTGTATCCTTTAATTCGATGTGGAACGGCTTTTAGTTCCGTTAGTGTGGAACGGCTTTTTTCTCTTTTCAGATTGATTTTAAGTCCTCAAAGAAACAATTTGTTGTCCGAAAACCTTGACACTATTTTAATTGTTCGCTCTAATTTTAACATGCGAGTTTACAAGGTATTTGTATTTTGTATATATTAAACAGAGGTGCATTTAATTGTTTTATTTCCCTGCCTAATACTATTATTTATATATTTTATACATGTCATGCGCTTTAAAATTTAAAAAGAGTACGAATTAATAAAACAATTCGAATTGAAAGTTTTTTGTTAAATAAAGTTTTATATGAAAGAAATGATGCGAATAAGTAAAAAAAAAATGAGTGTTTCGTGCTGATTCAGTTGACTCTAGATGCTCACATGTTTAATCATACAAAAGAAAAGATAGTTATTAAAGCAAATTCTCTCTTTGTAAAACAGAAATCGAACGCAAATACAAATATAAAGTTAAATCTGAATTTGTCAATAGGGTACTCCCCAAAAAAATATAAATAGTACAAAGAAATTCTTAAAGAAATCTGAAAAAAAACTGGAATCGAAATTTAAATTGAATCGAACCGAAAAATATAAAACTTAATCAAAAAATAACCTCAAATCGAAAAAAACTTAAAAACTTAAATCGAAACTGAAATCGATATTTTTGCAAACTTAAACTGAAATCGAAAACTGGACTTAAAAATTTATCAGTTTCCCATCCCTGACTATAACTATTACAAATAGGATTGGAAGAAATAGATGGCCCAGCCACGACCAACCCTTTTCCCACCTGGTCATACCAAGCTCCTGATTACCATTTATTTCATCCATCTCCTAATTCTTTATTGATAAACATACGGCATACTACTCCAACGATATACTAGACAACTCATTGACCTACTAATACATATGTACTACTAACAAGTAACATTGCATACATAATAGAGATATTAATGGAAAAAAGGATTGAGTACATTAAGATTGCAATATTTACTGAAAATACATTTAAGTACTGTTAAAACACGTAGTACTATTTCTTAGTTATTTTTTTGAAAAATATTTGCTTGACTTATTGCGCCTTTTGTTCATGTTCTCAGTTTCAGGCTGTTAGAACCAACAGTAATCTCCAATCATCGCTGGTTTCCATCGTCCTTGATTGCGCTGTACTATTGTAGAGATATCTTGGTGAAATCATTCACCATGTTCATCGCTCACTGCACCTAAATCATTTGGGAAGACGTCTAGATGGGAGTGTAAGAAGTGAATCTTTAATGACATCCTATACCCCATATTTCGGTAGTTCTCGAGCATATCATTTATCACCCCAACATAGTTTTCATATGTGATTTCCTAAGAAATTATGGATAACCAATTTGAATAAAATCCAAGCAGCAAGTCCTTTCTGACTGAGCATTTTCTCAAAATTAATATCTATTAGCACTTCCAGAATCTGTGGCCCAACAAATATACCTGCTTTCAATTTAGCTTCACTGATTTTTGGGAACTTGTTAGACAGCTATCTGAAGCCATTGCAATCTTTGTTCATTCCTTTTACAAAATTCTTCATGAGTCCCAGTTTGATATGAAGACGGGGTAGAAACACATTTTGAGGATTCACTAAAGGTTGATTTTTTATGTTCTGTTTTCCTGGGATGTAACTCTCTCAGTGGCCACTTCTTCTTTATGAAATGATTTTTATCATTTCGACTGTCCCAGAGACATAAAAAGCAGCAATGTTTGGTATACCCACTCTGCAATCCGAGAAGTAGTGCAATCACTTTAGATCACCACAGATGTTCCACCTATGTTGATCATATTTGATGGCTTTAAGGATAGTCTGCATGCTTTCATAGGTTTCTGTCATGTTCACAGTATGAGCAAGAGGAATCGATGGCTTAGCGTTCCCATTGTACAAAAGTACAGCTTTCAGACTAATTTTAGAAGAATCTATAAAAAGTCTCCATTTTTGAGGTTGATGCTCAGTACCCAGTTCTTCCATTAGTGCATCAACATTGGCATAGAAACACAAACTATCTTGCATGCTGTAATGAAGAGCAAGACTTTGATGGCGACTTCGATAAATTGAAACTTTTGTGCCTGGAACTAATAAATTCCATTGCTGCAAGCGAGAGCTAAAAGGTTCTCTATGTTGCTTTGATAGAGACAAGTCACGAATCAGATCACTTAGTTCTTCTTGTGTGATCAGATGGGGCGGTTTATTTTGAGGTGCCATAGAAGAACTAGATGAAGAGGATGACGATGAGTTATTTTCTTCATTGCAGGATAACCCATCTGCTTCTGAATTTTTCGGTGGATGTGGCACTGGAAGATTATCCCTATGTAGTACTGGTTTCATTGCAAATGCAATATCTGGATAACTAATATATTGCTTATTCTTGCTTGAATGTCCAGAAACATTTGTCATGCAAAAATAACAGTCACTTAGATGACCTTTAGGCTCACGCCATATCATCGGAACTGCAAATAGCATACTTGCTCTCTTCTTATTCAGCCACTGTGTTAGCCCAGATGTGCAAACTGTACAACACACATATGGAACCCAATATTTCTCTTGGTCACCAATCTTACACCCAAAGTAGTGGTTGTAAGCCACCTTCAATTTGTGTGTGTGATGTTCTTCCTTTGTGAAACTGTAATGTATTTTCCACAAATGTAGCAAAAACTGTTTGGGTGATTTTTGCATTTCCAGATTTTACTTAGACTTGAGGCAGCCGCCATTTCTAATGATCTGTGAAGACTAGAAAAGAATTTATGTTCACAAAACTAGAAATTAAAAGTGCACCAAACACAGTTCTGAGAAATATAGAACACCGGATTTAATTTTAATTGTGCACAAAGCTACGCGAAGTGTCGAACTAAATGACTGAGAGGCTACAGAGATCATTGAGAGAGAGAGAGAGAGAGACAGAGAGAGAGAGAGACGTCTGGCTCTGCCCTCTTCATATGACTCCATCCCCTTCATATTCAGACAAGAGACTACTCGAATGTTCCAGCAAATTGAGCATGTGAGGGATTTGTTATTTCTGGGTGAATTTAGTGATTGTGGAAATGAAGCAAGGCTGATGCACTTCATTACACTGAGCTGATTACATGATGCTGCACACAGTGCTGTCAAATAATTGATATACGTCAGTAACTTAAAATCTAAAGGTGATGGAAAAATTCTGACTACATTTTTTAAATCAGTGCCATCAAATTACTCTAAATCACCTCAGTTTGTTTCAGAAGCAAATTTAATGTTGTCCAGTGTAATTTATTCCTTAATGACAAAATTAAGAAAAACCAAATAATAAACATAAACTAAGAAAATAGGAACATAGAGTAACTTAATTTACGGACACAATTTACGGATCACACAATAATAAAATACACGAGTTCAAATTCACTTAGGAGACTGTCGTACAAGGAGTCAAGACTCAAAACTCAGTTCTGAAACCTGTAGACTAAATCCCATTAAACATACAAACATACCTTAAATAATAGTTCCGCAAAACTATAATACAATATAAAAAACTAATCAATATTAGTTTACAAATTTAATGGCTATTACAAACTGAAACGCCTTACCTCTATAAAGAGGCTTCAGATTTAATCCTGCTCACAAAGTTTTGGGCTTAACCGGTACCTACAACGTAATTTAAATTTAAGAACAAACCAAAATAAATTACAAATGTTACTTTCAAGTAGTGGTGTACCGATTAATCGATCGGTATCTGCTTCGGCAGAATCGGTCATTTTGTTGGCACCGACATCTGCATCTGCCAAATTTAGCCTATTTTCTTACCGATTATTTGAAATTTTGGATCACTTTAACATATTGCTTCCCAGGAACCTCTCTTTAACATATTGCTTCCCAGTGTATATCACTTTAACATATTGCTTCCCAATATTTAGGATAAGGAGTACGATAAAAAATGTTGGATCACCTGAAGATCCGTCACCCTAGCCTTTTTTGAGTTAGCTTCATAAGGCTAACTAACGAAAATATCACGACTTAACCTAACCAATCGTTAGGTCAACTGTACACCCATGACGATTGGTTAGGTTAGGTCGTGATATTTTGTTAGTTAGCCTTATAAAGCTAACTAAAAAAGGCTGGGGTGACGGATCTTCAGGTGATCCAAAATGTTCGCTTTAATAAAGTAAAGGCATAAAAAGTAAATCATAACATGTTAAAATATTAGATTGAAAGTAAATTTATTAGAATTGTTGCACTATATGGTCACACAAAGTGAACAACCAACCTTTCTCTTTTTAGCATATTGCTTCGCAGTGTTAATCACTTTAACATATTGCTTCCCAGGAGGGATCACTTTAACATATTGCTTCCCAAATGCTTTGGGAAGCAATATGTTAAAGTGATCCGAAATTTTTAAATTTTCATTACAAATCAAAATCGATATTTATAGAAAATTAAACATACAAAAAAAAACACTATTTATGATCATTTATACTCATTACCAAGTGTAATTATCATACATAAAAATATTTATATTCACGAAAAAGGCGGCGCTTAATAAGTTAGGTTGCCCATAAATTTATGTTTTTTCTAACTAACCAATCTCTAAATATTATAAACTGTTGTAATCTCCTATTCTATATTAATAATTAATAATAATAATTCTATATTAAGTTGTAATTGAAATTTATATATTAAACCATCTTATTATGTTGACTTTATTTTAAGTATTTTAATAATTTTATAATTCCAAATTATGTATCCATTTTTTTAATTCAAATTGGACACCAGGGACTTGAAATTTTAAGGAAAAATTTTGTGTTTCTTTACATTGTTCAAGTTAAAATACCATCAACATAAGGAAAACCAATTACTCTAAATAATGGTATTCAATTTATAAATCTAAAATAAAATTATTGTATCATTTTACTGAGTAATAAAAGTTTTTAACATCATTTTAGCTATGGTACATGAGTAACAAATTCTGGTGCTGTATATTGTGGAGTGAGCTAAATAAAAGCATTTAATAAAATTTCAAATGTAAAAATATGAAAATTTAAAGTTTTCACATTAGTTTAGTAAAATTTATGAAGGGAATTGATTTTTAAAAATATAGGCAAAGAATCGGCATCGGGAACGGCAGTGTTTCGTGGCATCGGCATCAGCTAAATTTTGGAATCGGTACATCACTACTGTCAAGAGTGGCAAAATACAAAATTCATACCTCAAATAATCTCCTTTATGATCCGTTTAACTTCGGGTTCAAGATTCAATGAACTTAACAATGCTATTAATTAAAATACTAATTTATTTTTCCATATTTAAGAAAACTAACAAATATATCAACTATTTAAAGCAAATCTTTATAACTGAGCTGACTACATTATAATTATCATTCCATAGTTAATTTTAAGCATACTGTACCTTCGATGAACAAAATTAACGCTTATACAGGGTGTCCGCAATGTCTTGTCATCCCAGTAAAATACCAACTGATTTTCGTTTTTCTTTCAGACCCATTTGAAATGTGTGGTAGCAGCAACTATACGATTAAACAACGCATATTGGCTAGTACCTGGGTCCATGAGCGACCACGTAATGGCAAAGCCATTGAAAATATTCGTGTAGACTTCCAGGACAGATTCACTCTTACAGCTCCTCCATAAACTACTCTGTTGAGATGGGAAAAGAAACTGTTCACAAGAGAAACTGTAAAAGATAAACCAAGAACTGACAGGACATCTAAGTGATAAATGGGTCTGAAAGAAAAACAAAACTCAGTTAATATTTTACTGGGATGACAAGAAATTGTGGACACCCTGTAGATTTTGACAACTTTAGCACCCGACCTCAAAACAAAAAACATGGTCATACACTATTTTACTTTCATACTATGACACGTTTACCATTCAACACAAGCATGCAACCACCCAACCAGCCAGTCAAACATTGACTCCAATCCTCAAATAAAACAAATATATAACTTTTTTATTCAGGAAGCAGGGGGCAAGGGTGAATGTCCGCGCCGCCGACATAGAAGAAGAAGAGAGACAAAATCAAGGCCCAGGGTTTTCGAGATGATTAGACACGTTGAAAATACTGATTAATCCTTGCGTTAGAGAGTTGGAGAGAAGAGGAATGAGAATGTGTCGAAAGTCTGGTACTGCGTGCTCTCAGGCATGCAGTTAGAAAGTTCAGAAGAGCAGTGTCTGTTATAATAGCGAGAGTAAAGAGAAAGTGAGGCAGCATTGCGGGATTGAAGACAGTAAGAGGCTGGGAATTCATGAAACGAAAAGCTTTTGATTCTACCCGATCAAGTAGGGTTGTATGGGTTGAGCCACCCCACACATGAGAAGCGTACCCCATACAGGGGCGGACAAGATCCCTGTACAGAGACAGCAACTGAGTTGGGGAGAAGAAACTGCGGAGCCGGTACAACACACCTAACCTCTTCGAAGCTGTTTTGGAAAGAGATTATATGCGATCTTTCTTGGAAAGATAACGAGAAAAGGAAATGCTAAGAATGTTAAGAGTAGAGGAAGGAATGAGTTGTGTATTGTTGAAGGTAAGGGGATAGTCGCGTAGAAGATTGTGACGAGCAGACAGATGAAGGAACCGAATTTTTGAGGCATTACAAGCCACAAGGTTTTCTCTGCCCAAGTCAAAGATATATATTGTATATAATCCTTTTACATTGCTACAAACACATGGTAATGAAACACATTCTCTCTGTGAATTTTCATCAATTTATGCACAGCAGTTCAAAAAGTTATATCATGGACCTCCCTTTCACCCGAGTCTTTTGATGATCTATATGTGTATTAAGTTTTATCATTTAACGTGGAGCAGCTCGAAAGTTATGGCATGAATCTCCATTTGATCTTTGACCTTTTAGAGACCTTGAACTTTGATGCAGGGACTCAAGTCTCGCTGATAATGTATCGTCTTATGATCATCTATGAAAGTGTGTGTGAAGTTTCGTCAGTTTCTGTCGAGTGGTTCAGTAGTTATGGCATGGAAATTCCATTCAACCTTTGACCTCTATCTGTGACCTTGAACTTTGATGCTGGAATCTTGTTCATGGTAATGTCAAGTTTCATTCATTTCTGTTGAGCGGTCCAAAAAGTGTGACGAAAGTGTGACGGACTAACAAACAGACAAGTGCAATCCAGTAGGGCCCCTCCAGATTTATTTGTTCAAAGACAATGAAAACGTGGTTAGGGCCCTGTACTCATTCTGCCTTTCCTATTTTCCGATGTTGTTTGGGCGGTTGTAGAGTTCAATTTGAGGTTAGGTACTAGTTTATCCATTATCTCTTCATGTGTATACAGGGTGATTCATAAATGTGTTTCATAAATCGCAGGGTGTATTCTTGAGAGAAAAGTAAAGAAAAGAGACCATATAAACATAGGTCGAGAAGCCCGCAACAGAAAAATAAAACTAAAGGGAATATCTCGATGTTGTGTATTCTGACAGGTGAATAGGGCGCGCTGGTCCTATTCCGTGGCCACCTCGGTCATCAAATTTAAATCCTCTTGATTATTATCATACCTGTGGGGTCATTTAAAAAGCCTAGTTTATGTTACAGAATTCCGAGCACGTGATGAATTGTGGCAACGAGTTCGAGAATATTGCGAAACAATCCACAATACTCTAGGAATTTTTCAGTGTGTCAGGCAATCACTGATGCGACGTGTTAAGGCATACATTCAAGAAGAATGAAAAAATTTCGAACATTTGCTTTAATGAAGGAAATATATCACTGTGTATTTGCATAAAATGTAAAAAATCTTTAGGTGTTTCATTTTTCTGTCGCGTGCTATAGCTCGAAACCTACGGGTTTCTCGATCTGTGTTTATATGGTCTTTTTTCTTTAATTTTGTCTCGAGAATACACCCTGCGATTTATAACACACATTTATGAATCACCCTGTATACACATGAAGAGATAATGGATAAACTAGTACCAAAACTAAAACTGAACTCACCCTGTATATGGTGTACCTTTGTTTTCTTCTTTCCAACAAATATAGATTGAATTTACATACTCTCTCAGTAATACAATCCTTTCCATCCGCTGATTTTGGCTGTGAAATTTCTCTGAATTTCTTATATGTAATTTATTTATTTATTTTCGTAAGGTGACGTTAATAATGATCAGTATTCAAATTTTGGTACAATAATAGTTTCAGCAAGGAAATGATTACTTTCTTATCCCTTCTTTTAAAGGTTCTTACTATTTATCCAGTTACTTTTTCTTTGTTTATTGCTTTCTTCTTATATGTAAAAAAGTTTTTATATAAATTTATATAAAACGCTTGGTTTTTGGTGGTTATTATTGTTGTTCGTTTCTGCTCTACGCAGAAGGAAATCTGTTAACACAGAAAATAAATATATAGTTTCAATAAATTATATTCCCTATCCAAAGTTTAAATATATGAAATTCTTTAAATCTAACTTAGACCAACAGGTTACAGCATCGGTTTAATAACTTTTTCAACTTTTGTATTTCATACCAAAAATATAGATAAGTAAACAGCCAATACAATACTTGCTAAATGTTATAAAAACTGAAAACTATCGACCATATTTGGAAAACCCTAAAGACCTTATATTAATTAATGTTAGGTCTCGGCCCTACAGCAGGAATCATCGGGGTATAGTATTTGTGCTAAAATTTAGCTTTTATTAGCCAAAATGTGCTCTTTTCATATCGTTTCGTTTGGGCCAAGTGAAAGAAACATCCTTTTGTTCGATCTTAAGAAACGAAAGGTTAGGTTGAGTTGGGTTAGTTGAACTCTTATGTAGATTTATAGAGCATAAAACACTTAGCCGAAAGGTACAGTTTGGCCCAAACAACACCTTGATAAACGAACACATTTTAATGCATTTTAACACATTTTATAGTTTCAACGACTCCGCCAAGGTCCGCTACTCACATGTCCCTATTCCCCCGAAGTGTTTTCGTGATGGGGCCGGCATTATTTTATCAAAGTAAACTTAAAATCCCACTTTTAATTTCCAGAATGAAAAATAAATTTCTATTTTACAAAAAGAATAGAAAAAGTTCGAGTTTGATTCTTTCGAAATGTCAAATTGTTTCTATATTTAAAGTAAATCCTATAATCAGAGTATTGGCTTATTCACGGAGGTCCATATAAATTCAGAAATCGGTTGGGATCCGAACAGTTTTCTTGAGGATATCTAATATTTTCAGCTCTCTTTTACATTTTTAAAAGTTAAGAGGAATAGGAATGTGAAAGCATATATTGAAAATCCTAAAGATCCCTTTTGGGCATC